>OZ012738.1:456847003-457405867 GCA_963859935.3 Lathyrus sativus
CTGATACAGATCAACAAAACACAGTGGGTGCTTCCGAGACCTCAAGCTCGACCGACACCAGTTACTATTGTAACTCTCGAAACACGTCTTTTCTTGGGTTCTTTTAATCTTTCTAGTTGTCTCTTGCACAATTTCAGGTCCGAGTACAACACTCTCGCCTGGCACACATCAACACAAAGGATTCCTACACCTCTTACCGTACAAAGCCTCATACAATGTCATTCCGATACTAGAATGATCATTGTCATTGTAGGTAATTCAAGCAACGATAGTTAACTATCCCATGATCCACCTTGATCCAACACACAAGCTCTCCACAAATCTCGTACATACTAGATAGTTCTCTTTGTCTGTCCATTCCGTCCACGGATGCTAGCCAAAGTTCAATTTCAACATGACACCCAAAGCGTCTACAACTTTCTCAAAATCTCAACGAAAATTCAGATTCCCATCTGACACAATATTCGACGGTAACCCATACTACCCCGCAACTTCCTCACTATACCTCTTAGCTAGCTTCAGCATAGAATGATTCATCCTCATTAGTAAGAAATGAGTTAATCTTGCCAATCCATTCATAACCACCCAAGTCGAATCATATCCCTTCACATTTCTTCGGAAAACCCGACACAAAATCCATGGGAATACTATCCCATACCATTTAGAAATATTCAACAGTTGTATCAGGTCCAACAACCTCTGATGTTCACACTTCGACTTTCGATAAGTCAAACCAGCACATACCACTTCAACCACTTCTCTCTCCATCTATCTCAATGTTCTTCTTCCAGAGTACTCTTATCCAACTCACACTATTTGGAACACACACTCCATCATGACATCTCATGGTACCATTCTCATCAGTCCGAAAATCAGCTCTTCGACTTCAATTCATTAAATTCAATCAATCTATTAACTCAAATTAGAACTTCGACTTCTTCGAATCTTATCAAGAATATCTATAGTCAGTCTCAAGATACAAAGCTCAACTCCCTAAGATATTTTCTTCACAGACCAAACTCATATCCCTAATTTGCTTCATCAGTTCTAACTCATTACCATCATCATTGGTATATATAGAAATTTCCAATTCGATACCTCTGCTACCACTTGGTCTCACTCGAATGGTAATTCAACCCAAAACCATACTCCTTCAAAAGTCCCTATTTATTTCCTCTGCACCATATTCAACTCTTTTTCAAATCAACAAATACCTTAAGTTCTTAAGATCACCAACCATCTCAAATCTCAACTAAACAATTGAGGCTTCCAAACTCCGGCACAAACACGCAACAGCAACCAACTCCAATTACTTGTCAGATAATTCCCTTATGTACTTTAAGTTGCCTTAAAGAATAACCAAAACTCGCTGATGTTGTACTTAACATATCCCCCAATCATATCAACCAAACATCACAAAACACAACAATTTGTTCTGTCGGATTCGGAAAAACCAATACACGAGCTGTTGACAGCTTTCCTAACAATTCCTTAAACTTTCTTCACAGTAGAATATTACTACTTCTTCTCCAACACTGATAACTCAAGTTCCCGATGCTCAACATGATCCTTTATACTCTTCGAGTATATCCAAATATTATCGGTTACCCAACCATTGACTCACTCAATTAAGTATGGAGAATCCTATGCCAAACGGACACTCAGTTTGTGAGTCATGGCGGAAATACAAACCGCACTTACTACAACAACCAAACATATTCCATCAATAAATACTTAATTCCATGTCACTACTTCACCATCACATAAAACATTGTAATACTTCCCGCGCTTCTAATCTTGTATCATTCCGAGTTACGGTTCTCCCGTTACGACAAAAATACGAAAACAACATTTCCACACTTAGAAGGCCATTCAACACATCTTCAACTCTTGAAATGTTTAAAGGTCTAATTATACCAATATAGTATCCCACATCTTACTTCCTTTAATAATCACCAGAATTCACTATCCACCCTTTATATACTTGACTTCACAATCTGTTGCCACAACACACACACCAGACACAAGTCTCAAAACTACTCAATCAGTTTAATTCCTTGACTATCCAAATAGACATACAATATAGAGCTCTTAATATTGGACTAGTTCCCGTAACTAAGTCAATCACAACTCCACTTCACGTCTGTCGCTTGCGCGAAAATAAGGTGCCGGCATGATAGAAGAGTCGCCACCTTTCGTTATTTATCCCTCAGAGTGGGAAAGGAAACGATCGGAAAAACCTGACGAATAAGGGTAAGACAAGGTCGTCGCAACCATTGTCTGGGTTCGGGAGTCGGTTACGCAAGGGGAAGGTATTAGCACCCCTCACGTCCGTCGTACTCGACGGGATCCACGCTTGTTGGTTTACTTGGACGGGTTGGTTATAATCTATCTACCTATCAAGGCTGGCTGAAAAAGAAAAGAAAAATGACTCGGCAAAGCGTCGCACTTTATGCCTACGTATTCTCATCAGAGAATGAGAAATCAGAGTCAACGTAGTTCGGCCTACGAAGGGTTATGGGGGAAGGTAGCTCGCCAAGACTTCACCATCTTGTGCCTACGTACTCTCAACAGGCATGAGAGATCAGAGCTCACGTAGTTCGGGAAACTACAGTTTGTTTCCTGTTTTTTACGAAAGAAGTGTTTTTTATTGTGTTTGCAATTTCAACCGCACTAGAGACTATGACCTGAGAGTGAATGCGTCGCATGTCACCCAAAGGGTACCATACTAAACATCCATACTGTGGAAAAGAAACTCTCCCACAATCCTTTCTCAGATAGCTTAAGGCTCGTAACGTACGAAAAAAATCATTCATGATTACTGTATCTTAAACTGTTTTGAGATGAGAAGAGAACAGGCCCAACTAGGAGGGAGACTATCAAGTCCTACTGTTATCATGCCATGGATTCATCCTATGGTTGAGGTTTGAACAGGGAACTCCTAGATGTTGTCATGCATAGGTTTCAACCTAAGATTCTATCATCAAATCCTTATCAAAGGAAATGAGAGTCCTAAGGGATCATGTCAATGATACACCAAAACAGATAAAGCATCAGCTTAACAGTAAAATGCATGCAATGCAAGTGAGGGAGGAAATGTGTGTGGGGCTTCAGCCTCCACAAGCTCGTCTCGACCTCAAGCCAGTCATGAAATAACAGTAATCATACTGAAAAATAAACAACATGCTATCAAGCAATAAACAGTAAACTGCAATCATACAGATAAAACGAAACGAAATGCCATCAGGCGAACAAACCACATGGGCAAGGGAGTTGGGCTCTACCGAATACCCGCAAGCAAAGCCACGCAATAACAATACAAGCAGAGGGAGCAACTCAACCTCTAATGCAATCATGCTCCTAGATTCTACTTATTCTAGATGAACTTATTCTAATGCAACAGACAAATCAAGCAAAACACACAATACAGAAAAGAAAACAGAAGAAAGCCTCAGCTCCTCCAGCAGCAACTCAGTCTTCAGACTTCAATCATCAATTGCTTTCCAGGTATCAACCCTACAACATGAGTATCAACTCATCTTCTCCCTTAAGCTTCAGCTTCTTTGATCAGCTCCACCTTCAGGCTTCACTATCTTCAGGGATATTCAAGTATCAGCTTGATCTTCATGCTCTTCAAGCTTCAGCTGGAATGGCAGTCTTCAAGGATTCATCCTCTTCAACAATCTTCAATGAAGTCTTCATCTTCATGCTCAAGCTCTGACAGCTCTCAAGACTAATCAAACAGAGAAAAATCACTACAGGATAAGCTGGGGGATATTGAACTGCTTATCTGATCACCAAAGGTGACCTATAAGGGTTCAATATCAAGTGAAGGGTTCCCTCAAAAGTTCTACCTCCTGGGTATAACACTAATCCCTCCAAAGGAGAGAGGTGTATACCCTGGAAGGACTTTGAATCATAGGGAGGAATGGATGTGAAGAATACTATCCATGTTTAAGAAAGAAATGATCTACATTTAAGCTCTTCCTAATCCTATCCCTAAAACAAAACAAAAAGAAGAAGAACAAGCCCCTCAAGCTCCTCCAAGCCTCTTCCAATCATCTAGCATGCTCCCTTAAGCTCCACAAAGAGACACCAAGCTCCTCAAGCCAAAGGAAAACTCCAAAGCAAAGCAAACTAACAAAACTTGCCCTAAAGGCCACACAAACAATCATTCAATTCAAAAATCAACCAAAAATAGTATATTATTCTATTAAATCCTAATATAAATGCTAGGGGACCCTAATAACTACCCTTAAGTCCCATATATTCCCCATAGACTAAGTTGCCCTACAAAACCTAAATCTAAAATTGTTATTGACCTATACTAAAGTTTTAATCAAATTCTATACTACTTAGAACTACCTAATTAAAACTACCCTAAAAATTATTACAAAATTATGAAATTAATTCAGGGGGACCCTAAACCATTCATCTAATTATCCTAAAAAGATTGCACTCAAAATCCTAAGGGAACTACCCTAATTAAATCCTACAAATTAGTATACCAACTAAAAGAATTAAAAAAAGCAATTAAAAGTATAAATGCACAAAAAATATAAAACTGAAATAAAATGGCTATTTTATGATTTTATATTTTTCTAGACAAAAAATGAAAATTGGGAAAAAAAGTTTCATTAAAAAATATACATTTTCCATTTTGTTATGAATTTTTGAAGATTAATAAAATTTGGAGTGAAAATTAAATGAGAAATGATGATGGGGTGCAAGAAGTAATATATCTAGCTAAAAATCAATTGGGCCAAGAATATGGGGGGTGGGGAGAGCAATTCGCTAAAGCCCATTGCTGATTCATTAAATCTAATTTCGTGATTAAATCGCAGCCACAGGACGGTATTTTCAATGCGCATCCAACGGTCAATGTGTTGTCTTCTTCCTTGGAACACTTAGGGTTTAGAACTCCATGAAACTACAAGCTCCATGCATGAAACTTTATCACCTTTGTTCTCTCTTATTTCTCCATCAAATGCCATGATCCAAGAACCAATTTTGACTAGAATTTTATGTAGAATCCAACCATGCCATTAGATTGCATTGAAACTAACTATATCATGCAAACCGAACCATACAACTCCATGAATCCAAATTTTCTTCAATTTTCCGCCATCACAAAACTCAACAATCTTTATATATAATTAATCCTCATGCTATGCTGATCACAACCAACCAATTCTCATGCATTATAACCCATTAAATAGTGTGTTCTAACTCCATCAAGAATCAACCTCCATTAATGAAACCTCACTAATTGGTCTAAAACTCATCCAAATGAATCACCTAATGGTCTCTAATGGTTTCACAACAAGAACTAATCCTAGCCATGCCTAAATCAAAGTGTGGAAGTGATTTTGCTTACCTTGACCCTTGCAATGGTAGGTGTTGAAAAGCTTCGAATCAATCCTTGTAGATCTTCAAGAATGGTCTCTAGGTGATGAACAATACTCTTCTTGCACAAGATTTGATGGAGATGGCTTGTATCTTCAGATTCAATCCTTTTTGCTCTCTTGCAACTTCACTTGGAAAGCTCCAATTCTTCAACAATGGAACCTTACTTTGGCATGAACATGTTCAGGGAGGTTTGTAGTGATGATTTGTGGAAGAAAATGGAAGGGTAATGAAGAGAAAAATGGAGTTTCAATACAATTTGCAAAATGGAAAGTTTTGGTTCAAACTCTTTTTTCTACCACCATTAACATCAACAATCACCAACCTTTCACCAATGGAGAATGTAATCAATATATAGAGGTGTTTAGAAGGGTCTAGAATCATCTAGATCAATCTAGTAGGAACTTGAACTTTCATGAAATGATATTTTGCACTTCCATTCTCACCACATGAAATATCATGACAAAAACCCTATAACTTGAGTTATTAACTTAATTTTCTCCTTAAGTGGTATTTTGGAAAAGATACAAAGCTTAAACACCTTGTTTATGAAGCTTTTCTTTGATTTGGCTAGGTACCCCATTATGCAAGTAAGACTTTTACAAAGCAACTCCAAAATTTAAGCCTCAAATCAAAATTGTGGCTGAACCATTGTTCTTAAAATATCCTTTGGAGTCAAAATAACCTATCATATGACATGGTTAGGATTTATAGCTTGGATTTTGGGATTTTCTATTTCACTTGAATTAACTTATGTCCCATTTTTAGGCCATTTTTATCACTTTTTGCTATGAGTCTTTCCAACATCTCATGACCACCCTACTAGCCTTAAAACATTATTCTAAGCAACTTTGATGTTGAAGGTTTTTCCATTTGAATCTTGGAAGTAGGAGATATGGCCATATGCTTGAAATGACCTATAAGTTCAAAATGACCAAAATGCCCTTGGCTTGTTAAAGCCATAACTTGAGTTCTACAAATCCTATCAAGGACTTTTAGTACTCTCTAGAAAGATAAGAAGATGCTCTTCAACATTCATGTTGACCAAGAGATCATAGGAATCATCCTACTAGGGCAAAGGTTGTCTGCAAGTTGGGTGACTTTCAAGGACCCAGATTCACACACCTCAGATGACCTGTAATTTGTCAAAACCATAACTTGAGCTCTGCAAATCCTATCAAGGACTTCTACCACTAAAATTAAAGCTAAGAACAAGCTCTACAACATTCATGTTGTGGGGAAGATGATATAACAACCACATATTGAGCTAAAACTGCCTGGAAGATAGGGATCAAACTAGGGGATTTTACACTGTCAATCCTTAGAAACCCTAGCTTAAAACTTCTCAAACTCCTCAGTCATGATGAGTTGGTCTTGGAATTATCCTTATAGTATCTCAATACCTCATTCCATGATCACATGGCCCTTGTATTAGGTCTCAACCTTCTCCAAATCATCAGTTGACCTAGGGTTGACCCAGTCAAAACCCTAATTCCACCATTCATGGTTGAATCTTCTGATTACTCTCTCAATGACTTGGATAAGTCTCATGATGGCTTTCAATACATCTCATGAGCTCTAGCAAGGCCTCAAGATCAAAGTCATGGCTTCAGATTCATCTGAGTAGCTTCAATGACTTTTAACTTAGGAGACCTTCAACTTTGCAATCAACCCTATCTCTGAGGATCTTCAAATTCATCTGAGGAGGACATCAACTCTCCCAAACTCAATGACAACATTCAAGAGGTTCTCAAACCTCCCATTAGCCTTCAAAAGAAGATCACATCCCTTGACCTCTGCCCACAAGTTAATGAAATGCATATGCTAGTATATGAATGAAATGCAATGAAACCATGAACCAAGTTTCAACAAGGTTGGGCAAATTTTGGGGTGCAACAGCTGCCCCTATTCAAACGGCTTGGGCCCGGCTAGTTATCAAGCAGGCGTGGCAAAAGACGGTTGAATATCAGTAAACCCCTAAATTTGCCCACTGCAGAAGCAAACTCCAAATTCTGATGACTGCACTGATAAATACCCGCGATACTCCGCTGGGGAAAATACAACACTGAACAACTCTGACCTGGGGCTCACCCCTGGTAAATGAAACAAATGGTACACTTGCGTATTTGAAACTACTCCGCTGGGAATGAGAGACTTAACCAAGCACTCTCTGATCTGGGGTTCTCCCTCAGAACCATAACGAACATCCAAATACTACTGCATACTGAGTTCACCGTAGAACTTCAACATCAAAGATATATGAAACCCTGGCCCCTGGCCACTTCCAGCTTCAGCTAGAAAAGATCTTCAAGTACTTCTGAAGATGGAATCCTTGGCCTTCAAGGATAGATGAAACCCTGGCCCCTGGCCACTCCAGATCCGCTGGAGAATCTTCAAGTTCTTCTGAAGATAGATGAAACCCTGGCCCCTGGCCACTCCATATCCGCTGGAGAATCTTCAAGTTCTTCTGAAGATAAGCATCCTTGGCCTTCAAGGATATAAACCTTGCCCGTCGGCGATTCCAGCTTCAGCTAGAAAAGATCTTCAAGTACTTCTGAAGATAAGCATCCTTGGCCTTCAAGGATATAAACCTTGCCCGTCGGCGATTCCAGCTTCAGCTAGAAAAGATCTTCAAGTACTTCTGAAGATAAGCATCCTTGGCCTTCAAGGATGTAAACCTTGCCCGTCGGCGATTCCAGCTTCAGCTAGAAAAGATCTTCAAGTACTTCTGAAGATAAGCATCCTTGGCCTTCAAGGATGTAAACTTTGCCCGTCGGCAACTCTATGGGGGTATCTTCGACTTCAGTCTGAAGAAATGGATCCTTGGCCTTCAAGGATACATGGATCTGCCTTCAGGCAACTCCGCCTCTGCTATAGAGAATCCGTGACTTCAGTCAGGGAGATAATTCGAACCTCAGTCCGAAAAATGAATCCTAAGTCATTCATGACTTTGGGGATAACCTTGCCTTCAGGCACCTTCGCTTCAGCTTGGGAAACCTGTGACTTCAGTCAGAGAAGTGGTATCCTGAGCCATTCATGACTCTGTGGGGAGCGAGGAGAGAAGGGTTCACCCAAACAATCCTGGAGACTCACTGGGGAAAAGGGAGAAGGGTTCACCCAACCAACCTTGTAGACTTTGCTGAGGAAAAACGAGAGAGTTCACTCAGACGACTTCAACAACTGCTGGGGAATAACGAAAGAGCTCACTCAGACGATTCCTATAAACTTTACTGGGGAGCAAGTACTTCTGCTCGAGAACAAGGTAACCACCTGGTTCATTCTTCATATGAAAATGCTGGAAAAATGAGCGTAATGCTCCGTGAGAAACGGAATTCTACGCTTTTGAGTAAATGTTATGCGATCATGCAAGGAAATGCCCCAGCAAAATAAATGCTGGGAAGAGGAATCATCCTCTCGGGGAGAGTAACCACTCTGCTGAGGAAGACCTACCCTTCAGGGAAACTGCCACCTGCACCAATCTCAACTGGGCTTAAACCTTGGGACGACGAGCTCTTCCGGGGAAACACAGCACATCAGGCTGAGCAACACACCACCCTCTGCTACTCTGCATGGGGAAAGCGATAAATGCCCTGAACAGCTCTCTAGGAAACGACCCTTCTGGGGAACATAGCCTTCAGGCTACAAGACACTCATGTCATTAAGTCCTCAAACTTACGGGGATAAACAAACTTCAGCTTGCTGGACAATCCTTCAGGATCTGCTTGGGGGAGCACTTCATCCGCCAACCATGGCTATGCCCGGCTGGAGATATCGATCTACCTGCCTGCTGCTGGGGAAGTGCTATCCTCTGGCTGGGGAAAAGGGCTACACTCTGCTGACGATATCAATCTTAACATGCTGAGGATAACTCTTGCATACGTCTCACGGAGACTGACCCTTGCTGGGGACAACTGATGGACCAATCAAGTCTGAGGAGTACTCGTGTATCAACACTGCTGGGGATATCAATCCTTAGCCACTCGTGGTACAACTCTGTTGGAGATGTACTGATCCTATCAAGGAAGCACCTCTGACATCTGCGGAAGATAACAATCGATCACTGCACTTGAATCTCACTTCACTGAGGAAGACAACCCTGAACGGTCTTTTCTTGAACACCCTAAGTCCTTTTAAGGTACGAAGCAATCCGCTGAGAAACAACTCTTCTCTGGCTGACATCAAAATCTACCCGCCTAGAGATTACTCAATGAGGGAATCACCGTTGACTTCTGCTTGAGGAATGAGTCAATGACCTAGACTCGGAGGGGACGGGAGTCACACTTGGACTCTGTGGGGATACAACGTTGCATCAGTCCCACTGCTTGGGAAATAAACCCAAATCTGCTGGTCAGGGAAGGTTTCAGTCTCAACCCACTTGGGAAAATAGCACATCAGGCTAATCAACGTTCAATGCTTGGGAGGGCCATACTCTGCCGGGAATATCAATCAAACCCTGCTGAGGATAATCTTGATCCTATTCTGATACGGGATGAATGCCATCTCAATTTGCTGCAGTCTCAAACTGCACAGGGGAAACAATCTCAAACTGTACATCTCTGCTGAGAAACAATCCTGATTCAACAATGTCAACACAGGGAATACAGACTACCAATCATGGAGCCGAGTAACAGGTTAGGCTGTAGGATAACAATCCAATGACAGCAAGGCTTCTTCAGAAGGCTCAGGTCGTGGCAGGGTAATGGCGCGATTCCCCGACACTCAATTCTTGCTAGGGTGAACAAACTCATTTGAACAACTTGCCTCAGTACAATTCCACTTATCCCAATCCGCCTTTTGGGAATAATTCAATCTGAACAGAAGACAACTGGAAACAAGACAATCCTCAGATGGCCTGTCCCGACATCTGTACAACGGAAGGATTCATCCTCCGCTAATCAACTCTCAACATGGTTGGCTTCAATATCTCTGAAGTAGCTTGCCCTTGAACGAGCGATGAGCGACTCAACGTGCTCTGATTGAACACTGAAGGGATCTTCCCCCAAATCGCAAGAATTGTGGATAACTGCCCCTGATTGGGTCTCGAGAAGATTCACTTCAGATCAACCGCTTCTTGCATAAACTGCCCCATAATCAACTGATACTCCGGGACTTGTCCTCAGACAAACTGATTCCAAACTCACAGGACGTCAGTGCCCCAAATTCACAGGGCTTCGCAGCATACCATTCTGATCCGGACCTCTGACGATTCAGTCCTGATTGACTATTCCCTGTTGAAGTTCCTCCATATCAGCTACTGACCTGCAATTAAAATTGTTTATTCACGAATGGTAATTCTAATGCAGTGTTCATGCAAATTTCGAAAAAATGTTGTACTGTCACTCATTTACGTGTCATGCTAGTGAGTGACGAATGAACCAAAGAGTTCAAACGTAGTGCTGATGTGATCAGTGAAAAATACCGTAAGGATATGATTAGCAAATCATGTAGGAGTCAGGTTACTCAACCTTATCGTAATGCGCTTTCAGAATAAACCCTGCCTCAATTAGGTCTTTTAAGGGTTGTATCGTGGTCGGGTTCACGGTTCGTGAAACAAAGGATATTTGGCTCAAATTATGATTTGTACCCACCCCTTCTACGTGATGATCTCCGATCCTAAAGTTCAGCTAACTTAGCTCGAGCGCTTGCCTCTTCGAGAGGTGTGTTGAACATTGGGAACAACTGGTTAAAGAGTTCACAAGGTGTTTCGGAGTGACAGTTACTCCTTTTTCGTTTTCGGCGTCTGTGTCTACACGACTTTGTCCTTGTTCGAGGATTTTTCTTTTTTATAATCCTTTCTTTTTCATTCTTTTGATTCCCTAATTTTTACCTGGACTGACTCTTCAGAGTTCTTTTCGATTTTTCTTTTAAAGCCCAGCGGGATGCCCTGATTTTTTGCCTAAGTATTTGCTTCCTAGCTTTTTCTTTTTTTACTTAGCGGGCTTTCTTATTCCCTTTTTTTCTTCTTTTGGAACGAGTCGTGCGACACCGGTTTTCTTGATTGCTCCGAAAGGATTATAACTGTTTCACTCCTGATTGGTGAGGTTTAACCAATGTGGTTGACGAGGTACGACCTTTGGAGAGGAATATGATGTGATTGGTCCTCGAAGGACAACACTCCTCTGTAAGACTTGAACGCTCGATCAAGCTAACTGACAACTACCCTACCCCGGGTTAAGATGTGAGGGTTCAAAAGTCCGAAAGAAACTCCTACTTCTCGGCTCGAAGTGGTTAACAAGGGATTCTCTTCCTTATCTCTCCGGTGTTTAGGGGATTTGAAACAATGCCTTGTACGTCATCGGCAAGGTTTTATCTGAAAGCAATACGATCATCGGCTATGAGTATTCAGTTTCATCATCCTCCCTCCGCTCATTGCTAATCATAGTGATAAAGTGGAGTGAATAAAATGCAAGTGTCAGTGCAATGCAGTAAATGAGTGACAACGACATGATTAGTTCAGAAAAAATGCATATTCACTTTATTAATATTACCATTCGAAACATACAATGTTTAACAGAAAGTAGTAACTAACAGAAAAGAAACTACAAATGCAAATGGTAAAAAATCTGAGGACTGCCAATGCTGAGGACGTCTGCCTGTCTGGCCCACTGGCTTCTGGAAATAACCCTCTGAATCTGCGAGCTCAGACAGCTGAGAGGTTGTCACGCACAACCAAAACTTCATCTGGAAAGGAAATGCACCCTTTATCGATCAACTGTTGCACTTTCGCCTGAAAAGCTTTGTAGTCTTCAGTTGAATGCCCCGGAGATTCACCATGGTAACCATACTGAGCATGAGGATTGTACCCTGGAGGGTAAGGCTCTGGCACGGGCTTGAGAGCTTTCGGTTCCACCAACGAATTCTGAATCAACTGTGGAAGAATCTGGCTATACGGCACAGGCACTGGATGGAAAGGAGCATTCCTTCGTTCCAAGTGGTTGCGAGGCCTCTTTTGATTCTGGTGCTGGTATTCTTTCCGCCAAGGAGTAAGGGGTCGTCGTTTCTGAATGGCAACGGTCCCTTGTTTAGGCGCTTGCATCCTTGAACTTGATCCAGGTAGAAACTGCGAGCGAGGCGATTCAGTCACCAAAGGTCGCGGGACATATTCAAGATCTTCCTCAGCTTCAGGCAAAGGAGTGGAATCATTCACCTCTCCTGCAGGGTACGGGATAAACTTTCCCGATGCTCTCATGCCGCCCGGTACGAACCTAATTGTCTTTGAGTCAATAAGGTCTTGAATCTTATTCTTGAGAGCCTTACATGTTTCAACATGGTGCCCCGACGCTCCTGAGTGGAAATCACAATGTGTGCTGAGATCAAAGTCTGGTGACACGTCATCCGGTGGATCCAAAGTCCGAAGCTTGAGAACACGGTTTTGAACCAACAGTGGCAACAACTGGGCATAACTCACAGGTATTGGGTCCACAGCTCTATCCAGTAGCTTCTTCTTTTGATTATGACCTTCAGGGTTATTCTGAGATGCCTGGCGCGACTGCCGACGAGACAGGTCTTGAGCTTCATGCTGTGTAGAGGATCCACGAAGTCCACTTGGCTTCAGCACAGGCGGCGCTGACGGCAATGGAGGAAGCACTTTGGTCTCCACCTCGGGTGCTCGATCACTCTCCTTTTTTAGCATACTTCTCACCACTCCCATGAGAAAGCTCAACTGATTCTGCAGCTGCTGATTCTTTTCTCTGAGTACTTGCTGGTCCAGGCGCACTGCCTGTATGTCATTCATGACCTGCCCCAACTGGCTTTGGATTTTCCCCAACTCAGCTTGTACTTGCTCCATTAGTCTGAGTTGCTCGATTCTGAGTCGAACCTGCAAACACAAGGGTTAGAAGACAAGCCCCGGCTTCTGCCATGCGAGATGAATTATGCTAATGCCATGGGTGTTTGTACGTTTAGGAGATCACCTCTAATTCTGGTGTCAACGTGCCAACATAGTGTCAATGCGGTGATAAGACTGGATCCATTCATGGAATAAAATATCTCATATTGCTCGGGACACCAGAATCAGAGTACGAAATGCACCTGCAGCACAGACACATGCTAATGGAATGCAAAATGAATATGCGAACTAATGCAAAATGCAGTCATGCAATAATATATCCAGGTAACTGCTGTTGTGGAGATTCGGTATCAACAATCACTGATGAGAAGAAAACCCCGGTGTAAGACCACTGATCAGATCTGCTAAGAACAACCATCTGACAGGACCATATACATAGGATCAAAATTATGCTCTGTCGAGAACAAATGTCTGATAATAAGGACCTCGGATGCATGATCAAGAAATATCTTCTGATGAAGTCTTCAGACCCCAAATCAAAAATCTGCCCTATCAAGAACAAACATACAGCTGCTGATGAGATCTTCAGACCCCCCCTCAAAATCCGTTCTATCAAGAACAAACAACATCTGCTGATGAGATCTTCAGACCCCAAAAATATGCTCTATCAAGAACAAACCCCTGATGACGATACTCTGATCACAACCTGCTCTATCAAGAACAGACATACACCTGATGATAAGATCCTCTGATCAAACACCTGCTCTATCAAGAACAGACATACACCTGATGATAAGATCCTCTGATCAAAACCTGCTCTATCAAGAACGGACAAATCTGCAACTGAGCACCCTGGTACCAACATAACTGATCCACTGTCGAGAAAACCAGGTAGTCTGAAGGTCAAAGTTTCCTGCAATGAGTCTAATCCCACTCACAGGTATGGACCTAAACTGACTCAAGGTACGGCATACTATGCGTTCATCAGCGTCACAGACTTTCAAGAGGGGTGATACGATACCCAGAAGGTGCGGCATCACCAGCTCATGAAGAGGCCTCACTTAGCTGAATCACAAATGATCGGTCCCCAGAGTCGACAATCCACCAAACCAGCAACCGTCTCAACCCAAAGGGTTGAAAGTGAAGCCAACCGGATGAACCTCGTCTGAGCGTGGATTTCATGAGACACTAGTGCCTGCAAAGCAAGCACGTGCCCACTAATTTCCACTCTAATTCTATAGTGCACTCAAGCCTGGGTCTGGCTTCTCACTCATCAGAACTCCCATCCCATAACAGCACAGATAATCATATCAAACTGGAAATAAAATGCGGGAAATAAAGTGCGAGAAGTAAAAATGCGATAAATAAACGCAACCCAACAAGCAAACATACAAGCGCTAGGATTGACTCTCATAGGGAACCAGAGAACCAGAGATTCTGGGTTCGGTCCCCAGCAGAGTCGCCAGCTGTCGCTTGCGCGAAAATAAGGTGCCGGCATGACAGAAGAGTCGCCACCTTTCGTTATTTATCCCTCAGAGCGGGAAAGGAAACGATCGGAAAAACCTGACGAATAAGGGTAAGACAAGGTCGTCGCAACCATTGTTTGGGTTCGGGAGTCGGTTACGCAAGGGGAAGGTATTATCACCCCTCACGTCCGTCGTACTCGACGGGATCCACGCTTGTTGGTTTACTTGGACGGGTTGGTTATAATCTATCTACCTATCAAGGCTGGCTGAAAAAGAAAAGAAAAATGACTCGGCAAAGCGTCGCACTTTATGCCTACGTATTCTCATTAGAGAATGAGAAATCAGAGTCAACGTAGTTCGGCCTACGAAGGGTTATGGGGGAAGGTAGCTCGCCAAGACTTCGCCATCTTGTGCCTACGTACTCTCAACAGGCATGAGAGATCAGAGCTCACGTAGTTCGGGAAACTACGGTTTATTTCCTGTTTTTTACGAACGAAGTGTTTTTTATTGTGTTTGCGATTTCAACCGCACTAGAGACTATGACCTGAGAGTGAATGTGTCGCATGTCACCCAAAGGGTACCATACTAAACATCCAGACTGTGGAAAAGAAACTCTCCCGCAATCCTTTCTCAAATAGCTTAAGGCTCGTAACGTACGAAAGAAATCATTCATGATTACTGTATCTTAAACTGTTTTGAGATGAGAAGAGAACAGGCCCAACTAGGAGGGAGACTATCAAGTCCTACTGTTATCATGCCATGGATTCATCCTATGGTTGAGGTTTGAACAGGGAACTCCTAGATGTTGTCATGTATAGGTTTCAACCTAAGATTCTATCATCAAATCCTTATCAAAGGAAATGAGAGTCCTAAGGGATCATGTCAATGATACACCAAAACAGATAAAGCATCAGCTTAACAGTAAAATGCATGCAATGCAAGTGAGGGAGGAAATGTGTGTGGGGCTTCAGCCTCCACAAGCTCGTCTCGACCTCAAGCCATTCATGAAATAACAGTAATCATACTGAAAAATAAACAACATGCTATCAAGCAATAAACAGTAAACTGCAATCATACAGATAAAACGAAACGAAATGCCATCAGGCGAACAAACCACATGGGCAAGGGAGCTGGGCTCTACCGAATACCCGCAAGCAAAGCCACGCAATAACAATACAAGCAGAGGGAGCAACTCAACCTCTAATGCAATCATGCTCCTAGATTCTACTTATTCTAGATGAACTTATTCTAATGCAACAGACAAATCAAGCAAAACACACAATACAAAAAAGAAAACAGAAGAAAGCCTCAGCTCCTCCAGCAGCAACTCAGTCTTCAGACTTCAATCATCAATTGCTTTCCAGGTATCAACCCTACAACATGAGTATCAACTCATCTTCTCCCTTAAGCTTCAGCTTCTTTGATCAGCTCCACCTTCAGGCTTCACTATCTTCAGGGATATTCAAGTATCAACTTGATCTTCATGCTCTTCAAGCTTCAGCTGGAATGGAAGTCTTCAAGGATTCATCCTTTTCAACAATCTTCAATGAAGTCTTCATCTTCATGCTCAAGCTCTGACAGCTCTCAAGACTAATCAAACAGAGAAAAATCACTACAGGATAAGCTGGGGGATATTGAACTGCTTATCTGATCACCAAAGGTGACCTATAAGGGTTCAATATCAAGTGAAGGGTTCCCTCAAAAGTTCTACCTCCTGGGTATAACACTAATCCCTCCAAAGGAGAGAGGTGTATACCCTGGAAGGACTTTGAATCATAGGGAGGAATGGATGTGAAGAATACTATCCATGTTTAAGAAAGAAATGATCTACATCTAAGCTCTTCCTAATCTTATCCCTAAAACAAAACAAAAAGAAGAAGAACAAGCCCCTCAAGCTCCTCCAAGCCTCTTCCAATCTTCTAGCATGCTCCCTTAAGCTCCACAAAGAGACACCAAGCTCCTCAAGCCAAAGGAAAACTCCAAAGCAAAGCAAACTAACAAAACTTGCCCTAAAGGCCACACAAACAATCATTCAATTCAAAAATCAACCAAAAATAGTATATTATTCTATTAAATCCTAATATAAATGCTAGGGGACCCTACATAACTACCCTTAAGTCCCATATATTCCCCATAGACTAAGTTGCCCTACAAAACCTAAATCTAAAATTGTTATTGACCTATACTAAAGTTTTAATCAAATTCTATACTACTTAGAACTACCTAATTAAAACTACCATAAAAATTATCACAAAATTATGAAATTAATTCAGGGGGACCCTAAACCATTCATCTAATTATCCTAAACAGATTGCACTCAAAATCCTAAGGGAACTACCCTAATTAAATCCTACAAATTAGTATACCAACTAAAAGAATTAAAAAAAGCAATTAAAAGTATAAATGCACAAAAAATGTAAAACTGAAATAAAATGGCTATTTTATGATTTTATATTTTTCTAGACAAAAAATGAAAATTGGGAAAAAAAGTTTCATTAAAAAATATGCATTTTCCATTTTGTTATGAATTTTTGAAGATTAATAAAATTTGGAGTGAAAATTAAATGAGAAATGATGATGGGGTGCAAGAAGTAATATATCTAGCTAAAAATCAATTGGGCCAAGTGATGGAAAATTGCGATCTAAACGCAGCGGAAAACAAAAATTTCCTTTAGTGATCCTTACGAATGAGCATGGTCAGTGATAGAATCGTTATCTCTTTGTGGCGATTCAGATCTTTGATGCAGCGATCACAAGCGTTGATGAAGTGCAACGCCTCTACTCAGTCCACACGAACAGCTTCCGGTCACAGTGCTAGCTGCTTACGAACGGAATTATTTGAGTGAGAAAAGAGAATCAAAAACTAAATTGCATCAAGTGAAAGCTTCATCACAAGGGTTCCTTTTATAGACTCTCTTGTGGGCTGCGGGCTAAAACCCAATTCACATGATCCATAATAATATTATATATTATTATAATAACTATTATTATAATAAATATATTTATTTTATTATTATTTTATAACCATTATAAAATAACAATAATTATTATTATATTATCCAAATTTCTATTTTTCACTTAAGTGCACCGTACCTTACGGTGTTCCTTTGATTTCTCTATCTCTCATCAAACTGTCCTTATGTGTGTGACCCTGTAGGATTTCGTAACGTTGGTAATTATATTAAATTATATATTTAACATAATAAACAGTAAGCGGTATCTAGCAACACATCACTGCTACCCAAGTCACGAAAATGTCATGTGATCTGACAAAACCTTTTTCGTGATAATATATGTTTGTACAATTACCCTTTTGCCCCTATGTCTATATTGAACACAAGGCATACACTGTGTCATCCTTGTCCAGTTCAATATTGGGCCCTTAGACATTTCTCCTGTTATGCAGGATTGGCAAATCCCATCTAGGACACTCATGTCCCTCAGCATGCTTCGTGGAGTGCCCATCAACTGTCTTTATGATCATCCAGTTACGGATAATGTTTGATCAGCAATAAAGCACCCGACTCTACATCTAGGGTCCATAGTGGTTTCAGGTCGAAGGGTGGTAATACACCATTATCACCATGAGAATAACTTATGACACTTTGCATAACATACTATGTAGTATTCTCATAGCGGGTCAATCCGGTATAAATATTACTCCTAATATTTATACCTATGTCAAGACTTGATAACTCTTTATCCATGATCCATGAGATGTGATCATCAGTCTATCTTCATAATAGTCTCAATGCTTTTAATGTTATCCCACTTTGCAATAAAGCTTGACTACAAATATTTTAAGAATAATGTATTTATGTTTAATGGGATCTCATGATTAAGTCATACTTAACATTTCATTAAACAGACTAACTATTCTAGGGACTTTATTATTCTGAAAGACAAACATAATAAAGAAATGCCTTTTATTATTAAACGAATAATCCGATACAAGTACCAAAAAGTATTGGCCTCTAGGGCTTACACCAACACCAAGAATATGGGGGGTGGGGAGAGCAATTCGCTAAAGCCCATTGCTGATTCATTAAACCCAATTTCGTGATTAAATCCCAGCCACAGGATGGTATTTTCAGTCAAACATTCCATGCGCATCCAACGGTCAATGTGTTGTCTTCTTCCTTGGAACACTTAGGGTTTAGAACTCCATGAAACTACAAGCTCCATGCATGAAACTTTATCACCTTTGTTCTCTCTTATTTCTCCATCAAATGCCATGATCCAAGAACCAATTTTGACTAGAATTTTATGTAGAATCCAACCATGCCATTAGATTGCATTGAAACTAACTATATCATGCAAACCGAACCATACAACTCCATGAATCCAAATTTTCTTCAATTTTCCGCCATCACAAAACTCAACAATCTTTATATATAATTAATCCTCATGCTATGCTGATCACAACCAACCAATTCTCATGCATTATAACCCATTAAATAGTGTGTTCTAACTCCATCAAAAATCAACCTCCATTAATGAAACCTCACTAATTGGTCTAAAACTCATCCAAATGAATCACCTAATGGTATCTAATGGTTTCACAACAAGAACTAATCCTAGCCATGCCTAAATCAAAGTGTGGAAGTGATTTTGCTTACCTTGACCCTTGCAATGGTAGGTGTTGAAAAGCTTCGAATCAATCCTTGTAGATCTTCAAGAATGGTCTCTAGGTGATGAACAATACTCTTCTTGCACAAGATTTGATGGAGATGGCTTGTATCTTCAGATTCAATCCTTTTTTCTCTCTTGCAACTTCACTTGGAAAGCTCCAATTCTTCAACAATGGAACCTTACTTTGGCATGAACATGTTCAGGGAGGTTTGTAGTGATGATTTGTGGAAGAAAATGGAAGGGTAATGAAGAGAAAAATGGAGTTTCAATACAATTTGCAAAATGGAAAGTTTTGGTTCAAACTCTTTTTTCTACCACCATTAACATCAACAATCACCAACCTTTCACGAATGGAGAATGTAATCAATATATAGAGGTGTTTAGAAGGGTCTAGAATCATCTAGATCAATCTAGTAGGAACTTGAACTTTCATGAAATGATATTTTACACTTCCATTCTCACCACATGAAATATCATGACAAAAACCCTATAACTTGAGTTATTAACTTGATTTTCTCCTTAAGTGGTATTTTGGACAAGATACAAAGCTTAAACACCTTGTTTATGAAGCTTTTCTTTGATTTGGCTAGGTACCCCATTATGCAAGTAAGACTTTTACAAAGCAACTCCAAAATTTAAGCCTCAAATCAAAATTGTGGCTGAACCATTGTTCTTAAAATATCCTTTGGATTCAAAATTACCTATCATATGACATGGTTAGGATTTATAGCTTGGATTTTGGGATCTTCTATTTCACTTGAATTAACTTATGTCCCATTTTTAGGCCATTTTTATCACTTTTTGCTATGAGTCTTTCCAACATATCATGACCACCCTACTAGCCTTAAAACATCATTCTAAGAAACTTTGATGTTCAAGGTTTTTCCATTTGAAGCTTGGAAGTAGGAGATATGGCCATATGCTTGAAATGACCTATAAGTTCAAAATGACCAAAATGCCCTTGGCTTGTTAAAGCCATAACTTGAGTTCTACAAATCCTATCAAGGACTTCTAGTACTCTATAGAAAGCTAAGAAGATGTTATTCAACATTCATGTTGACCAAGAGATCATAGGAATCATCCTACTAGGGAAAACGTTGTCTGCAAGTTGGGTAACTTTCAAGGACCCAGATTCACACACCTCAGATGACCTGTAATTTGTCAAAACCATAACTTGAGCTCTGCAAATCCTATCAAGGACTTCTACCACTCAAAATAAAGCTAAGAACAAGATCTACAACATTCATGTTGTGGGGAAGATGAGATAACAACCACATCTTGAGCTAAAACTGCCTGGAAGATAGGGATCAAACTAGGGGATTTTACACTGTCAATCCTTAGAAACCCTAGCTTAAAACTTCTCAAACTCCTCAGTCATGATGAGTTGGTCTTGGAATTATCCTTATAGTATCTCAATACCTCATTCCATGATCACATGGCCCTTGGATTAGGTCTCAACCTTCTCCAAATCATCAGTTGACCTAGGGTTGACCCAGTCAAAACCCTAATTCCACCATTCATGGTTGAATCTTCTGATTACTCTCTCAATGACTTGGCTAAGTCTCATGATGGCTTTCAATACATCTCATGAGCTCTATCAAGGCTTCAAGATCAAAGTCATGGCTTCAGATTCATCTGAGTAGCTTCAATAACTTTTAACTTAGGAGACCTTCAACTTTGCAATCAACCCTATCTCTGAGGATCTTCAAATTCATCTGAGGAGGACATCAACCCTCCCAAACTCAATGACAACATTCAAGAGGTTCTCAAACCTCCCATTAGCCTTCAAAAGAAGATCACATCCCTTGACCTCTGCCCACAAGTTAATGAAATGCATATGCTAGTATATGAATGAAATGCAATGAAACCATGAACCAAGTTTCAACAAGGTTGGGCAAATTTTGGGGTGCAACAACGTCCTGGCTGTGTATTACTATCTTGTCAGAATAACTTCCAGACAACCACAATTAATCGGCAAACCGCCAACTTCCCACTTTCATTAACACTCAAAATTTCCATCAAAATGAAACATCTCATCACTATCCTGCGCCGACTCATCAAAACAATTCTTCAGCACTTGGCTTAACTCCAAACAATTCATTGCTCACGCCATCTAAGCTTGCAAGACACGTCTATCCCATCCAACACAATCCCAACTACTATCAACAAGAGATTAAGGGTGATCAGTTCCTCAATTTATCGATAGACAGCCGAAATCATGATGGGGTATAAACCATCTTTACCAAACTATAAGAGCGTTTAACCACACACTGAGCTACAACTCCACACTTGCAGCATCCTGGAGAAACACAAGTTTCTTCCCCACTTAGATCATTCCCACTTCTGTAGACAAAGGTTAGACAACAAACATGTATCGACAGTATTTTCACACACATGTCGCATACAAGGGAACAACCAACATTAGACAACTTGGCCGGACGGACCGACCTGCTCTGATACCACTAATGTAACACCCTTCTAAACCCCACAGATAATATATGAATAATCAGAGTAAATTTCCATGCATTTACAAAAGGGCATTACACATAACTTTCAAAATATCAAAACCACCTGTCATGCTCATTACTATTTCAATATAAAATTATGCTTTACAAAACTTCACTTTGCATGTAGCAGCGGATTCAATTATACCACAATTTTTATAAAAGAAACATTTGTTTTTATCACATAAAACAACATCACTTAGGCACTAAGGCCAACATCATAATATTCCAATGGATATAAACACGTTTATAGAGTACACAATGTATATCTTAAACACAACCGAAGTGATCCCAGTGTTACATGACCAGAGCATGACTCGACCCAACATAATTAAATCACTAAACGGCTACACCAAAAGCGACCTCGTAACTACGAGCAATACTACTCCTTGATACCTGCACGATGTCATGTAGGACATCATTCCAGCAGAAGGGTGAGAAATATTATCATAATAACAATGCATATAATTATATATACACAAATACACAAGCACAAAATACATATATTCCACATTTTCTCACCACAATTCATTATAACTCATCATGTACAATACAACATATATATAATCAAATATGGATAATCACCAAGCATATTCATCATGCACGTATCCATAAATCTCAACATTCCACATGAACATACACATATTATGTTTACTCACTAATTCACAATTACACATTCACAATTCTCAAACCAACAATTCATGTTCATAAGCATACTTTCATACAATGATCACATATTCACAACTCTCATTTACACAAGTAATGCACATACGCATATTCCACCATTCTCACCATACTTCATCATAACTCATCATATACTTCACAAAGCATATATATATATATATATATATATATATATATATATATATATATATATATATATATATATATATATATATATATATATATATATATATATATATATATATATATATATATATATATATATATATATATATATATATATATATATATATATATATATATATATATATATATATATATATATATATATATATATATATATATATATATATATATATATATATATATATATATATATATATATATATATATATATATACAAATATGGTCAATCATCAAACATATCCATAGTTCACAATTACACAAGTCATGTACATACACTTATGCATAACTTCATACAACAATCATATATTCATTCCATGAGACTCAATGCAACTCAATGCAACTCATACCATGTGGTACCAACACTTGTTATCATTTTTCGATTTTTACACTTAAACCAGGTCCGTTCCCTAGACCGATAACAACAAAAGCCCGTTCCCTAAGCTTTCAAACCCCGCTCTAGGTTTGGGACAAGTCACTAGCCTCCACGAAACTAGAAAATATTGCCTCTTGACTAAATGATGCATATGCAATCAATAACAAAATGCACTTAAGACCGATCACACGTCTTAATCCCATGCATTCACATAATTCCTCCCTTCAAGAATTAAACAAGATTGCACACACAACATATCATATAATCAAGTATTCATACTTTTCATCAACATATTTGTCAAACAATGCACGCATATCTTACAATATGCTCCCATGCATTAATTCACAATAATCGGATACAACAAATATGCATTCATAATTCAACCTCATTACCTTTTCAAACAATGCACACATATTCACAATATATTCTCATGCATTCTTCACATACAAACAATACGCATATATTTGTCAAAAGACTATATTTCATAATCGATTCCACCATCTAGGATTCACGCCATACGGCTACCCACAGCATATCATATCACAACATGCACAAGCTATACGTTATATAACAAAAGTATTCTGCACAATAACACATCAATCACACACATTTGCGACGGTAAAAATCAACACAACAATATGTTTTCAATTTTATGCTATAATTGAACCAGGTAAAGGCCTCAAAGCTATTTTATCTAGAAATATAATCTTGTTAACTTACCATCGCTTCGAACGGGGGTCAAAACCGACTTACGGTTCAAGAGTTATGAATTTTTGAAGTTTTCTGAAAAACTAGAATTTTGCCTAAACACGGCTATGGGATTTTACATTTTCGCCCGAAAATACGACCGATTCAATTCTTTTTTTCGAAACAAACACATACTCATACTCACCTAACATATAGCAGTGAATTAGAACCATTAAACACGATTTCTACGACGTCCGATTTTCACTCAAATCTCAAACCCTCAATTATCCAAAATGTCAAAACTCACAAACTCAACCAAATTCAATCAAACGAAATACAATAATCACGGCTAAACATTACCCGACTAAACTATGCAATTTATTTTGAATTCTAACCGTTCAAAACTCAATTCTATCGATTTAACTCATTTGCCCTAGAAATAGAAAATAGAGAAAAACACCCAACAAATCCAACACAACTCATACATAATCATACACATTGATCAAATAATAATGTTTCTCATCCTTACCTTGATTGGATTGAAGCTTGAAGTTGATTCTTGATGATTTCTCCAAGTTTTCCTCTTCTCTTCTCTTTTCTCCTCTTTCTCTATTCTTTCTCTCCTTTTCTTTCTTTCTTTCTCTTATGTTTCTATCTCTTTTCTTTTCTCTCCAATTTCCCTTATATATCCTTCTATTTTCTTTCCATCATAATTCTTCTCTCAAAAATATCTATCAATTCATTTCTCACAAAATATCTCATTTTATCATTAATTAGAGAATATCTAATAAATCCACATTATTCTACCAAGTAGAATAAATTAATTAAATCCATTAACTCATTTAAATAATTCCAATAATTTATTTAAATCAAATAAATCACATAAACCAATTAATTAGCATAATTAATCACTTATTGAAAAATTGGGCTGTTACAAATACCACGCGCACTAGGCGTAATGATCCTATTGATCCAGTCCTCATACTACAGTATGTAAACGCAACACACATAAAGCGTATCGATCCTAGAATCCACATCCATCTCACAACATACAAACACAACGCATAAGAAGCGTATCGATCCTACAGATCCATTCATCACCACACATCACCACACATAGCACATAGTGCATACATATCACATACACATCCTTACACATCCATACGCATCCATACTTATCTAGACTTAACACATAATCCACCGATTATGTCAAATGCGATAAACGCCGGCCACACAACCCTACAACCCTCAACACACTCTCAGCACCCAGCTATCATCACAACACATCAATTCGATCACACTCAGCACCCTTATATCACCACATACATGTATCTTAACATACACTGACGCAATCTCTCGAATTAAGTGAATATCAAGGAGTTCACATCCAGCACTACACAACATACAGGTATCATAACATACCCCAATCCACATATCATGATCTCACGAGTACCACAGTCTTCACGTCCCGACGCCACACATACATTCACCTCAGCTCTCCAGCAAGCTCCTCATCATACATGACCAACAAGGGTCCAAAACCACAAGGAAACAACACAAAACAACAGCAAAAACACAAGCTGTTGTCGGGCTCGTTGGCGCGTTCGCCCGGCGAAGCCCCACAGCGAAGGCTCGCTGCCATTCGCCTGGAGAAACCTATGGCGAAGCCAGACAGAAGCTTCTTCCAGCACTCGCTGGCTAGTTCGCCCAACGAATCCTGGCGAAGGCTCGCCCCTCATTCGCCCAGCGAATACCTGCGTACTCAGAAAAATTCTGAGCTGCAGAGTCACCTTCCACACCGATTTCGCCCGATTAAATCGAAACCCACAACCAACCACATACTGCAACTTAGTTATGGGGTCTTTCCCGATTCTATCTGACAATTCATCAACTCTGTTCTCAAAACCAACTTCCGGCTCAACTTCGAACTTAACCGAAAATCCCAAAACTCATCCAATCTAATATCCTCAGCACATGCAACGATTTAAACATCAAACAACATAACAATAGTAGTATCAATAACATGCAATCAATCATTCATCATCATCATGCAAATTATTCATACATGGGGTTAGGGATTCCCCTTCTACCAACATTCATGTAAAATACCATTTAACCGTTAAATCCCCCACCCCCTTACCTCAAATTTGATTTGATGATGACGAAGCTTCACAATCCGCAGTCTTGTTGATCCTCTTGCTCAAGCTTCAATCGTTGCTCACTCTTGCTCCTTCACAACCGTGCGTGCGTTTTTCCTTCAACCGTGTTCTTTCTTCCTTAGCCTCAATTGCCAATAATACCCTTAGTTCCAACTATGCCACATCTTATTCTCTTTTATTCCAAATAATATGTAATTCTCATTATAATAACAACAATCCTCTTATTTCTTTTAATTCACAAAATCCTCTTAATTCCAAAATTCCAATTTTATCTCTTTATAAACTCAATAATAATATTTTTCCTTTAATTCCAAACCACTTCCAATAATATTTAAATATAACGATAATAACAATAATATTAATAATAATAGTATCAACACTATTAATCAACATATTATTATTATGTTTAGTCATATTTTCTAGTATTATGGAACTTTATTCCTCAGACAATTTCCACACATAAAGCACCGAAAAACAATTAATACGGAAAAACCAAATAATTAAAAATGGGTGTTACAACTCTCCCCCATTTTAATTATTTTCGTCCCCAAAAATACCTGATGGAAACAGCTCTGAATACGCTTCCCACATCTTGCTTTCCAATTCCCGGAGTTGCTTCTCGTTCATCAATCCAAACTAGCAATGCCTCATCCGTCAAATTATTTCTCACTTGCGCATCATTCATCTGATTCAAGATACTCCCTCAATGAAAACACATGAAGTACATCATGTCAACTCATAAGCGACAACGGCAAAATAGTCTAACCTGCTGCTTTTCCCACGCTCCGCTGCGCTACTCTGATACCGACAAACCAAACACAGAGCGTGCTTCCGAGACTCCATAGCTCGGCCAACACCAGCTACCATCATAACTCTCAAAACACATCTTTTCTTGGATCCTCTTGATTTCCTCAGCCGTCTCATGCAGAATTCTCAGATTTGAGCATAACACTTCTGCTCGATTCATTCCAACTCAAGTGAGTCCTACACTTCCTATCTCACAAGGCCCCATACGGCGCCATTCTGATACTAGAATGGTAACTGATACTGTAGGCGACTCAACCGGCGGTAATTAACCATTCCACGATCCACTTTGATCCAACACACAAGCTCTCTCCAAATTCTTAATATAAACCTCCAATTTCCATCCGACACAATATTCGACAGTACCTCATATAACTTCACCACTTCCTCGATATGCATCTCGTAAATCCTCAACATAGAATAGTCAATCCACTCACAATAATCCAGATTAAAATTATATCTTTCCAATTCTTTGTAAATATCAACACCCAAATTCACGAAAATACCACCTAATTTCCTCTCCGGAATATTCAACAGCCGCGTCAAACTCAACGGTCTCTGACATTCAATCTTTGACTCTCGACAACCCCATCCAGTATATTTAACCTCCACCACACCTCTCTTCACCTATGTTTACCAAAAACAATTTACTCAAATTCGGTTACTTCTTCATAGCACTGGGATGGGTACTCCATCTACCTCAATGTATTTCTTCGAGAGTACTCCTACTCCACTCAACATCTGAAACACAAACTCTACCATAACACATCGTGGTTCTATCTCCACAAATCCGACAATCAACTCTTCGACTCTGGTTCATCAAATTCAACTAATCCACCTACTTAATCCAGATTTCTGACATTCTCGATTCTCTTCAAGGATACAACTAGTCCGTTCTAACAATAAAATCTTGACTCCATAAGAAGCCTCTTCACCCACCAAACTCATTTTATAAAATTGCTCAATCAGCTCTATCTCCTTTCACCATCAATATTGGTATACACAAATATTTCCAATTTACCGCATTAGCTACCACGTTCACTTTACCCGAATGGTAATTCAACTCAAAGCCGTAATTCTTCAGAGGTCCCAATTATTTCCTCTTCCTCATATTCAACCTTTCCAACTCAAACAAACACCATAAGCTCTTAGGATCACCAAATATTTCAAATCTCAACCCAAACGATTGAAGCCCCCAACTCCGGCACAATCACAGCCGCAACCAATTCTAAATCACTGGACGGATGACTCCTCTCATATACTCCAAGATACCTTTAACATATCTCCAAATCATATCAACAAATCATCACAAAACACAACAAGTAGTCTCATCGGGCTCGACAAAAATCATCACACGAGCTGCTGACAGCTCTCCCAAAACTCTTTGAACTCTCCTCAAGGGGCATATAGCTGCTTATTCTCCATCAATGATAACTTAAATTCTCGATCTTTAACATGATCCTCTATACTCTTCAAATGTACTAAAACATCACCGGTTAACACATCCATTGCTTCACTCAAATAAGTAAGGAAAATCCCATGCCAAACGAACAAACAAGTCATGAGTTTTGGCGAAAAATACGAACCGTACCTTCCACACTCACTACCACATCCAAGCATGTCTCATCAATAAAACTCAACCCTATAACATTACTTCACCATCACATATAGCATTGTAATAGATTTCCAACGCTTCGAACCGTGCGTCATTACGAGTTACGGTTCTCCTGTTATGACAAAAATACCAGGACGACATTTTCTGCCCAGGACCCCCTTCGCTAGGCGAAGGACCTGGCGAACATGACAGTCCGAAATCCCATTTTCGACCGTTACCTGACTTCCAAGTGTCCGATTTCGATTCCGTAAAAAGCTGCGATCTTGCAATTCAACGTACAACAACAATTTCATATCTAAGAGGTCATTCAACACATCTATAACTCTTGGAATATTTAAAGGCCTAATTACACCATTTTTGCATTCCACATCTTACTTTCTTTAATCATTCAGAAGTCACTATCCACTTGGAATATAATTGGCCTCACACTTTGTTGCCTTAGCACACATACCAGGCACAGGCCTCGACACCACATAATCAGTGTATTTCCTTGACTGTCCAAACAAACACATAATATGGAGCTTCCACTCTCGGACTAGCTCCCGTAACTGAGTCGATCAACTCCACTTCACCTCCTGGATGTATATCACTCCCTTGTCAGTATAACTCCCAGACAACTGAAAAATAATCTGCAAATTGACAACTTCCCACTTTCATTATAACTCAAAATTCCCATCAAAATTTAAACACCTCAACACGTCCTACAACGGCTCCTCAAAGCAAACTCTTAAGCACTTTAGCTTAACTCAAGGCAATTCCCCGCTCACGCCAACTAAGCTTGCAAAACACGTCTATCCTATCCAACATAATCCCATCTGCTATTAACAAGAGATTAAGGGTGATCAGTTCCTCAATTTGTCAATAGACAGCCGAAAATCATGATGGGGTACAAACCATCTTTACCAAACTATAGGAGCGTTCCTCGACACACTGAGCCACAACTCCACACTTGCAGCCCTCCGGAGAAGCACAAGCTTCTCCCCCACTGGAATCATTCCACTTCTGCCAACAAAGCTAGACAACAACATGTTCTGACAGTGTTTCTCACACATGCCGCGTACAGGGGATTAGACCACAATACAAGACAACTTGGCCGGATGGACCGACCTGCTCTGATACCAACTTGTAACATCCCGTTTCCCAAAATAAAATAAAACAACTAAATAAGCACACATCAGAGTATCTCCCACAACGGGATGTCATAATTCACACTAAAATTCCACAAAACATTTTTCTAAATTAATTTCTCAAACAAACTGCAGCGGGAAATATATACATATATATCACAAAACATCATATATATATATATATATATATATATATATATATATATATATATATATATATATATATATATATATATATATATAAATATATATATATATATATATATATATATATATATATATATATATATATATATATATACAACAATGGCCATCTGCCCAAAATACATATAGCATCATCTACAATCACCATCAAACAGGATACGCCACAGGGGCACACAAAATCAACATAAAGCGATAAAACTCCCAAAAAGGCCCCGGTGTTACGTATCAGAGCAATCTTACAGAGACACCACAATCCAAGCTAGCTAAACACCTGGATTGTCTGTACTTCCGAAGAAGCACAGACCACAACCACAGGAAAGGGGTGAGAATCACGATCAAATTATAATGGTATAATAGTACATGAAATGAAAGGCAGAAATCAATAATAATACTATTTCATATACATATCATCCGGACTCACGTTTCCACCATCAACCACAATACACAATCACGCAACAAATGCACTCACGCAACTCTTAACATGCGGTACCGACTCACAATCACGATGGGCAACTGGCCATCAACCCTCCACACAGGAGCACATAACAATGATGGGCAACTGACCATCAACCCTCCCTAATGGGAGCACCACAACCATACTGATGGACACCTGGCCATCACCCTCCACAACGGGAGCACCACAATAATACCGATGAACACCTGGCCATCACCCTCCACAACGGGAGCACATCTTCGATGGACACCTGGACATCACCCTCCTCTACGGTAGCACCTCATCAACATCGATGGACACATGGCCATCACCCTCCTCACCGGGAGCACAACACATTAACATCGATGGACACATGGCCATCACCCTCCTCTACGGGAGCACACCAACAATACCGATGGTCACTGGGCCATCACCCTCCTCACAGCGAGCACGACAAATAATATCGATGGACAACAGGCCATCACCCTCCTCACAGGGAGCACACCAATAATATTCACATACATCATACATCTAGCACACCAAGTGCAAACCGATCTTGTTGATCCACCCCTCACACAATATATATACACGACACACAAGGCATACCGATCCCACGGATCCTTCACATCACAAAATAAATACATAACAAGCACACAAAGTGCGTCGATCCCACTGATCCGCTCACCACACAACTTATCACATACAATGCACACAAGGCACGTCGGTCCTTCTGACCCAAGTATATCACATAGCTGCATATAAGTGCAACGCATAATAAGCGTACCGATCCTCACGGATCCACTCCCCATAACACACCAACACAACGCACTCAAGGCGTAACGATCATATTGATCCTCATATCTCGCACACAACACATCAATACCACGCGCACTAGGCGTAATGATCCTACTGATCCAGTCCTCATACTACAGTATGTAAACGCAACACACATAAAGCGTATCGATCCTACGAATCCACATCCATCTCACAACATACAAATACAACGCATAACAAGCGTATCAATCCTACGGATCCACTCATCACCACACATCACCACACATAGCACATAGTGCATACATATCACATACACATCCTTACACATCCATACTTATCTAGACTTAACACATAATCCACCGATTATGTCAAATGCGATAAACGCCGGCCACACAACCCTACAACCCTCAACACACTCTCAGCACCCAGCTATCATCACAGCACATCAATCTGATCGCACTCAGCACCCTTATATCACCACATACATGTATCTTAACATACACTGACGCAATCTCTTGAATTAAGTGAATATCAAGGAGTTCACATCCAGAACTACACAACATACATGTATCATAACATACCCCAATCCACATATCATGATCTGACGAGTACCACAGTCGTCACGTCTCGACGCCACACATACACTCACCTCAGCTCTCCAGCAAGCTCCTCATCATACATGACCAACAAGGGTCCAAAACCACAAGGAAACAACACAAAACAACAGCAAAAACACAAGCTGCTGTCGGGCTCGCTGGCGCGTTCGCTCGGCGAAGCCCCGCTTCCATTCTCCTGGCGAAACCTCTGGCGAAGCCAGACAGAAGCTTCTGCCAGCACTCGCTGGCTAGTTCACCCGGCGAATCCTGGCGAAGGCTCGCCCCTCATTCGCCCAGCGAATACCTGCGTACTCAGAAAAATTCTGAGCTGCAGAGTCACCTTCCACACCGATTCCGCCCGATTAAATCGAAACCCACAACCAACCACATACTGCAATTTAGTTACGGGGTCTATTCCCGATTCTATCCGACAATTCATCAACTCTGTTCTAAAAACCAACTTCCGGCTCAACTTCAAACTTAACCGAAAATCCCAAAACTCATTCAATTTAACATCCTCAGCACATGCAACGATTTAAACATCAAACAACACAACAATAGCAGTATCAATAACATGCAATCAATCAATTCATCATCAACATGCAAATTATTCATACATGGAGCCTTACGTATTAGTCATATTTTCTAGTATTATGGAACTTTATTCCTCAGACAATTTCCACACATAAAGCACCGAAAAACAACTAATACGGAAAAACCAAATAATTAAAAATGGGTGTTACAACTCTCCCCCACTTTAATTATTTTCGTCCCCGAGAATACCTGATGGAAACAGCTATGGATACGCTTCCCACATCTTGCTTTCCAATTCCCGGAGTTGCTTCTCGTTCATCAATCCGAACTATCAATGCCTCATCCGTCAAATTATTTCTCACTTGCGCATCATTCATCTGATTCAAGATACTCCCTCAATGAAAACACATGAAATACATCATGTCAACTCATAAGCGACAGCGACAAAACAGTCTAACCTGCTGCTTTTCCCACGCTCCGCTGCGCTACTCAGATACCGACAAACCAAACACAGAGCGTGCTTCCGAGACTCCAAAGCTCGGCCAACACCAACTACCATCATAACTCTCAAAACACATCTTTTCTTGGATCCTCTTGATTTCCTCAGCCGTCTCATGCAGAATTCTCAGATCTGAGCATAACACTTTTGCTCGATTCATTCCAACTCAAGTGAGTCCTACACTTCCTATCTCACAAGGCCCCATACAGCGCCATTCTGATACTAGAATGGTAACTGATACTGTAGGCGACTCAATCAGCGGTAATTAACCATCCCACGATCCACTTTGATCCAACAAACAAACTCTCTCTAAATTCTTAATATAAACCTCCAATTTCCATCCGACACAATATTCGACAGTACCTCATATAACTTCACCACTTCCTCGATATGCATCTCGTAAATCCTCAACATAGAATAGTCAATCCACTCACAATAATCCAAATTAAAATTATATCTTTCCAATTCTTTGTAAATCTCAACACCCAAATTCACGAAAATACCACCTAATTTCCTCTCCGGAATATTCAACAGCCGCGTCAAACTCAACGGTCTCTGACGTTCAATCTTTGACTCTCGACAATCCCATCCAGTATATTTAGCCTCCACCACACCTCTCTTCACCTATGGTTACCAAAAACAATTTACTCAAATTCGGTTACTTCTTCATAGCACTAGGATGGGTACTCCATCTACCTCAATGTATTTCTTCGAGAGTACTCCTACTCCACTCAACATCTGAAACAAAAACTCTACCATAACACATCGTGGTTCTATCTCCACAAATCCGACAATCAACTCTTTGACTCTGGTTCATCAAATTCAACTAATCCACCTACTTAATCCAGATTTCTAACTTTCTTGATTCTCTTCAAGGATACAACTAGTTCGTTCTAACAATAAAATCTTGACTCCATAAGAAGCCTCTTCACCCACCAAACTCATTTTACAAAATTGCTCAATCAGCTCTATCTCCTTTCACCATCAATATTGGTATACACAAATATTTCCAATTTACCGCATTAGCTACCACGTTCACTTTACCCGAATGGTAATTCAACTCAAAGCCGTAATTCTTCAGAGGTCCCAATTATTTCCTCTTCCTCATATTCAACCTTTCCAACTCAAACAAACACCATAAGCTCTTAGGATCACCAAATATTTCAAATCTCAACCCAAACGATTGAAGCCCCCAACTCCGGCACAATCACAGTCGCAACCAATTCTAAATCACTGGTCGGATGACTCCTCTCATATACTCCAAGATACCTTTAACATATCTCCAAATCATATCAATAAAGCATCACAAAACATAACAAGTAGTCTCGTCGGGTTCGACAAAAATCATCACACGAGCTGCTGACAGCTCTCCCAAAACTCTTTGAACTCTCCTCAAGGGCATATAGCTGCTTATTCTCCAACAATGATAACTTAAATTCTCGATCTTTAACATGACCCTCTATACTCTTCAAATGTACTAAAACATCACCGGTTAACACATCCATTGCTTCACTCAAATAAGTAAGGAAAATCCCATGCCAAACGAACAAACAAGTCATGAGTTTTGGCGAAAAACACGAACCGTACCTTCCGCACTCACTACCACATCCAACCATGTCTCATCAATAAAACTAAAACCCATAACATTACTTCACCATCACATAGAGCATTGTAATATCTTTCCAACGCTTTGAACCGTGCGTCATTACGAGTTACGGTTCTCCTGTTACGACAAAAATACCAGGACGACATTTTCTGCCCAGGACCCCCTTCACTAGGCGAAGGACCTGGCGAACATGACAGTCCGAAATCCCATTTTCGACCGTTACCTGACTTCCAAGTGTCCGATTTCGATTCCGTAAAAAGCTACGATCTTGCAATTCAATGTACAACAACAATTTCATATCTAAGAGGTCATTCAACACATCTATAACTCTTGGAATATTTAAAGGCCTAATTACACCATTCTTGCATTCCTCATCTTACTTTCTTTAATCATTCAGAAGTCACTATCCACTTGGAATATAATTGGCCTCACACTTTGTTGCCTTAGCACACATACCGAGCACAGGCCTCGATACCATATAATCAGTGCATTTCCTTGACTGTCCAAACAAGCACATAATATGGAGCTTCCACTCTCGGACTAGCACCCGTAACTGAGTCGATCAACTCCACTTCACCTCCTGGATGTATATCACTCCCTTGTCATTATAACTCCCAGACAACTGAAAAATAATCTGCAAATTGACAACTTCCCACTTTCATTATAACTCAAAATTCCCATCAAAATTTAAACACCTCAACACGTCCTAAAACGGCTCCTCAAAGCAAACTCTTAAGCACTTTAGCTTAACTCAAGGCAATTCCCCGCTCACGCCAACTAAGCTTGCAAGACACGTCTATCCTATACAACACAATCCCGTCTGATATTAACAAGAGATTAAGGGTGATCAATTCCTCAATTTGTCAATAGACAGCCGAAAATCATGATGGGGTACAAACCATCTTTACCAAACTATAGGAGCGTTCCTCGACACACTGAGCCACAACTCCACACTTGCAGCCTTCTGGAGAAGCACAAGCTTCTCCCCCACTGGAATCATTCCACTTCTGCCAACAAAGCTAGACAACAACATGTTCTGACAGTGTTTCTCACACATGCCGCGTACAGGGGATTAGACCACAATACAAGACAACTTGGTCGGATGGACCGACCTGCTCTGATACCAACTTGTAACATCCCGTTTCCCAAAATAAAATAAAACAACTAAATAAGCACACATCAGAGTATCTCCCACAACGGGATGTCATAACTCATACTAAAATTCCACAAAACATTTTTCCAAATTAATTTCTCAATAAAACTGCAGCGGGAAATATATACATATATATCACAAAACATCATATATATATATATATATATATATATATATATATATATATATATATATATATATATATATATATATATATATATATATATATATATATATATATATATAAATATATATATATATATATATATATATATATATATATATATATATATATATATATATATATACAACAATGGCCATCTGCCCAAAATACATATAGCATCATCTACAATCACCATCAAACAGGATACGCCACAGGGGCACACAAAATCAACATAAAGCGATAAAACTCCCAAAAAGGCCCTGGTGTTACGTATCAGAGCAATCTTACAGAGACACCACAATCCAAGCTAGCTAAACACCTGGATTGTCTGTACTTCCGAAGAAGCACAGACCACAACCACAGGAAAGGGGTGAGAATCACGATCAAATTATAATGGTATAATAGTACATGAAATGAAAGGCAGAAATCAATAATAATACTATTTCATATACATATCATCCGAACTCACGGTCCCACCATCAACCACAATACACAATCACGCAACAAATGCACTCACGCAACTCTTAACATGTGGTACCGACTCACAATCACGATGGGCAACTGGCAATCAACCCTCCACACAGGAGCACATAACAATGATGGGCAACTGGCCATCAACCCTCCCTAATGGGAGCACCACAACCATACTGATGGACACCTGGCCATCACCCTCCACAACGGGAGCACCACAATAATACCGATGGACACCTGGCCATCACCCTCCACAACGGGAGCACATCTTCGATGGACATCTGGCCATCACCCTCCTCTACGGGATCACCTCATCAACATCGATGGACACATGACCATCACCCTCCTCACCGGTGTTGCACCCTAAAATTTGCTCAACTTATTTCACTTGGTTTATGTCTCATAGCTTTAGCATTTGCATATTAGGTCATGTACATAATTAATTCATCTGCATAGCATAACATGGGCAAGTCATCCAACAAGGGACCAAGTACCATTCTTATCTCTATGAGCATATCAAGAGGTTCTTATTCAAATTCAATCTCAGCCAAGTCATCAGAAAGAAATTGAAATCTGAGAAGTCAGTGGATCAAGGAGTGGATCTATCTCCTATCTTGAGGGTATTTGAAGATCATCAAGGAAGTTGTGAGTTATGAATTGAGGTCATGGAATGTGTATAGACATCATGGAAGACCTAGAGGGTCATTTTGAAAGTGAGACAAGTCATTGATGTGATTACAAAAGCTGCAGTTGGAGACAGTCAACTAGGGTTTCATCTGGGTCAACCTCAGGTCAACCCTAGGTCAAGTGCTTGATTGAAGGGCATCAAGGCCTGTTTCGAAGATGTGGAATGCCTCATTTGACATGGGGATATGGATGTGGTGTTGTGCCAAGGAGAAATCAAAGGAAATCAAGAAGAAGAGAAGTTTCTGAATTAGGGTTTCTGTGTAAAATCCCCTGATTTAGGGCAAACTTCCCAGCAAGATAATTCAAAATGCATGCCTCAAATGGATCCTTGGCCAACATGAAACTTGTAGAGTATCTCAAGATATTTAATTTGAGTGGTGGAAGGCATCAAGGAGATTTATAGAACTCAAGTTATGGTTCTTGCAAGTTACAGGTCATCAGAGGCATCTGAAATTTGTCTGTGAAAGTTACTTGACTTCCAAGCAACTTTTACCCCTCAAGGATCTTTCAAATGGATTTCTGGCCAACATGAAAGTTGTTCCTCATGATCGTAGCTTTCTAGAAAGGTATGGTATGTCTTCATCTGATTTGTGGAACTCTACTTATGACTTTGGCAAGCAAAGGGCATTTTGGTCATTTGGAAATTATAGGTCATTTCAAGCATATGGCCATATCTCCTACTTCCAAGCTTCAAATGGAAAAACCTTCAACATCAAAGTTGCTTAGAATGATGTTTTAAGGCTAGTAGGGTGGTCATGAGATGTTGGAAAGGCTCATAGCAAAAAGTGATAAAAATGGCCTAAAAATGAGGTATAAGTTAATTCAAGTGAAATGGAAAATCATAAAATCCAAGTTCCAAATCCAAACCATGCCATATGATAGGTCATTTTGACTCCAAAGGACGTTTTAAGAACAATGGTTCAGCCACAATTTTGATTTGAGGCTTGAATCTTGGGGTTGCTTTGTAATTTGCTTGCTTGCATAATGGCATATCAAACCAAAACAAGGAAAAGCTTAATGAATAAGGGAAATATGCATTGTACATTGTCCTAAATCTCATGTAAGGAGATATTCAAGTTAATTACTCAAGTTGCAAGGGTTTTTGTCATGATATATCATATGGTGAGAATGGAAATGCAAAATATCATGGCATGGAAAATTCAAGTTCTTACTAGATTGATCTAGATGGTTCTAGACCTTTCCAAATCAGTCTATATATTGATTACAATCTCCATTGGTGAAGGGTTGGTGATTGTTGATGTTAATGGTGGTAGAAAAAAGAGATTGAACCAAAATTCTCCATTTTGCAAATTGTATTGAAACTTCATTTTTCTCTTCATTACCCTTCCATTTTTTCACACAAATCATCTCTACAATCATTGCTGAGTGCATTCATCTTGATTTGCAACCCCATTGATGAAGAATTGAGAGCTTTCCAAGTGAAGTTGCAAGAGAGCAAAAGACCTTGGATCTGAAGATACAAGCCATCTCCATCAAATCTAGTGCAAGCAGAGGATTGTTCATCACATAGAGACCATTCTTGAAGATCCACAAGGCCTGATTCGAAGCTTTTCAACACCTACCATTGCAAGGATCAAGGTATGCAAAATCTTTCCCACACTCTGATTTAGGCATGGCTAGGGTTAGTTCTTGTTGTAAAACCATTAGAGACCATTAGGTGATTCGTTTGGATGAGTTTAAGATCAATTAGTGAGGTTTCATTAATGGAGGTTGATTCTTGTTGGAGTTAGAATGATTGATTTAGGAGGTTATAATGCATGATAATTGGTTGGCTTTAATCAGCATGGCATAGGGATTAATTATATATAAAGATTGTTGAGTTTTGTGATGGTCAAAAACTGAAGAAAGTTTGGACCTATGAAGTTATACCGTTCGGGTAGGATGATAGAGAGAGTGTTAATACAAACCATTTCCACAGTTGGATTCTACATGAAAAATGGAGTAAGTTTGGTTCTTGGATCGTGGCATTTGATGGAGAAATGAGAGAGAACGAAGGTGAGGAAGATTGATGCATGGAGTTGTGTTTCATGGAGGTTCTAAAACCCTAAGTGTTCCAAGGAAGAAGACACAATCTGAACCATTGGTGGCGTGTGGACTATTTGACTTGGAGGCAGATCGGAGGGCCAGGATTCATACGCGAATTGTGGAGGGAGAGGCAGCAGCAAAACGCTGCGTTTTGTTTAATGAATCATCATGGGCTTAGCGTGAATTGTTTTCCCCACCCCCCATACCAAGGCCCAATCGTTTTACACTATGATTCGTTGCTTTTTACACCGCTATGCTATCTTTTTCTTTAGTTTTTTTTATGATTTTTCTGATAAAAGCTGGACCCAGGCGCGCCTTGCTATGCGCACCCCATGTTCTGGGTCCATCCTAATAATAACTGCATATTCATACTAACTGCACCCCCTCATCATTTTCCTATTAAATCTCACTCCAAATTTCATTTAACTTTAAAAATTCATATAAAATTGAAAAATGAGTATTTTTTAATGAGACTTTTTTTCCCATTTTCTATTTTCTGTCAAGAAAAATATGAAAACATAAAATTGTCATTTTACTTCATTTTCATATTTTTTGTATATTTTTACATTTAATAGCTTTGTTTAATTCTTTTAGTTGATGCCATCATTTGTTGAATTTAGTTTAGGGGCTTCCTTTAGGATATTTACCCCATTCTTTTTAGTACAACTAGATATGGATATTAGGTGTCCCCTGGTTTTATACCATAATTTCTAGGGCTTTATTTTAGGTAATTTAGTTAGAAACTATTAGGATAGTCAATTAGGGTTGTGAATATGACATAGGTGTAACAAAATAATTTTCTTTTGGGTTTTTAGACTGAATTAGGACCTGGGACTATAGGGGTATTGAGGGTAAGCATAATAGATCCCTTAGAATAAATAGTAGAATTTTTCCCATTGTATTAATATTTTTAGTATATTTCTGTAATTGATTGATTGTATGGTGTGCCCTTTCTAGGGTTATTGTTTGATTGTGTGGGGTATTGGGCTTGTTTGGGGCTTGGGTTTGAGCTGAAGACTTTGTTGATGAAGCCCATTGAAGACAAAAGGAATGAAGATCAATCTCAAGAGTTGATGAAGATTGCAGCCTGATTGTAGCTGATGAAGGTTATAGGATCTAGGAGCTAGGTAGAGCTCTAGAATAGGAACTTGATTCACAAACATGGAAGGCCTTGTTTGCCTCCATTCTTTATCTATGATTCAAAGTCTCTTTTAAATACCCACCTCCTTCCTTTGGGAGTATTAGTGAATGTATTTAAAAGATAGAACTTTTGAGAGAAAACTGTCTGTATCATGCTAACAGTCAGTAGGCCACCCTTGGTAGGCAACTGACTGCTTAACATCCAATGCATCCTGTTAACTGCTGCTCATCTTGGAGAGTGGGACTTGAAGAAAAGCCCTGAAAGCTTGAAGATGAAGACTGATGCTTGCTTGAAGCTTGTAGATGTTTTGAAGATGACTTGAAGACAGATGTTGATGAAGAATGCTATTTGCTGTTTATTTTTGCTGTTTATAATTTTTGATGTATTGTTTGAATTTCCCTGACTGTATTGTTTGCCATTTAATCTGTTAGGTTGAAAGCAAATTTTGTTCGCTTTTGCCTGTTGTTTTCTAGGTTCGAGGTTGAGTGGGACTCCCTTTCCTCGCTTGTATTGCTGCATCCATGCATTTTACTGCTTTATTGTATATATGCTATTGTTTCTGTTTCCGTTTATCCCTTAGGATCTCTGTTTCTCTCTGCGCAAGAGAGGAACATGATAGACATTAGGTCTTAACCCATGCATGATAACATTAGGTTAGTTTGATTCCCTTTTCAACCATAGGTTAGAGTTCTGTCTCTTCTTTCTCAAAACAAACAGAAAAACACAATAAATCTTTCAAACACAATAAAAGACACTTCTTTCGTAAAAGAATGTGAACTCATCAAAACGTCATTTTTGTCCGCTTGGACCAGTAATCAGAAAAACCCTTTTTCAGAAGGAGATAAAAACAATCAAGACAGACTTGTGTCGTGCGTGGCCCGAACTACGTTTGCTCTGATCTTTCATGTTGTATGAAAGTACGTAGGCATAGGATGCGATATCCTAGCGAGCAACCTTCCCCTCCTTTCCCGTAGGTAGGCGAACTACGTTGACTCTGATTTCTCGTTCCAGACGGGAATACGTAGGCATAAAGTGCGATACTTTGCCGAGTCATTTTCTTTTCTTTTAACCCCAGACCTGTAGAATAGATAGAATAACAATCTGTACTAGAAAACAAGCGTGGATCCCGTCTGTTGCACCCTAAAATTTGATCAACTGATTCTCCTATCTGACTCATGGTTTAATTTCATATTCACAGCTCAGATGTATGATTTTTGTGCACAAGCAGGGGATATCAGAGTTTACAGCTTGATTTTTGTCTATTAGATATGGCAGACCCAGTCCAGATTATCGGGGTTTTATTTTCGGGAAATTGTGCGCTCCTCGGTGATTTTTCAGTGATTTTGAGGATATTCTGAGGCCCGGGGTTCTCTGTTCGATTCGATCTGGTCTCGTGCGCTCTTTTATGGCAGTCATTTGCATTCATCTGCATTTTTAGGGTTTAATAGGCTTTTGTGAATTTTTAGCAGGCTTTATAGATTTTTCTGGAATTTAAATAGGGTTTTCGTATTTTTTAATAGTTTAATGCTCTTTTTAGGATTTTATAGAATTTTTAAAAGGTTTTTAGGATATAAATAAGATTTTAATTGGTTTTATCTTTTTTAGAATAATATAGCTTTTCTTTTATTAATAATAGATTTTAATAGACATTAAATAATATTAGAAGTTTAATAGAGTTAGTAGAGATATAGAATTAATTAGACTTTAATTGACTTTTGAGAGTTTAATTAGGTTAATTGACTTTTTAGAGTTTAATTAGGTTAATTGATTTTTTAGATTTAATTAGGTTGATATAGAATTAATTAGGATTTAAATCTTTTTGTTTAGGATTTAATTGAATTTGTTAGATTTTATTAGGATTAGTTAATTAGGTGTTAATTGTTTGATTAGGTAATTAGGTTTAGTTGTGTTTTATTATAATGCAGTTTTTTTTTACAGTTTTTGTTGGTCCAGTTCGTATGGGCCCAGGGGTGCTCTTTTGAGGCCCAATTCTCAATTCAGCAAAAAATAGTCCAAAAACGGTCCAAGCAGTCCAAGTTCATCCAGCTTCTTTCCAGCTGAGTCCAGAAGAATCCAGAGGCTTCCAACGAATATCAGTGATATAAATATAGTGCGCCACGTGTTGCAGAAAGAAGGGTCCCACGCGTTTTGCCTTGAGAACGCCACCACCACTCAGAGACGTCCCCAGACTCTCCCACGTGTCCCCAGCTGTCCTCCACACCTCCTCTCTCTCTGCGCATGCACGCCACTTGGCGCCCCCACCACCCATCGCCTGAGTGTCACCGCCGGCCATGCATCCGCCGTGCCGGTCATCAGTAACGGTCACCGGAGAGCAGTAACCGTCGCCGGACTTCGTCAGATCGCCGGAATCTGCAGAATCCTCATATCTTCATCTTCTTCCTCCGATCGTCCCTCCGTCACCTTCCTCTTCTCATCGCCGGAAAATTCATAGGCACGCCGGAAACTTCAAAGAATTCCAGAACGCGTTCAATCCTTCACCTCCTTTCTTCATCAACTTTCTCCAGAACTCGCTCAGTTCTTCATCATCCTCAAGACTTTTTCCAGAACAACTTCAATCTCCATCAATTTCCCAGAACAACTTCAATTTCCAGAATCCATTCCAACCTTCATCATTCTCAAGCAAGATCCCCAGAAATCATCATCAATTCATACAACATTTCTCCAGAAATCATCTCAGACGTTCATCCTCAAGCAACTTTTCCAGAAATCATCTCAGACGTTCATCCTCCTCAAGCAACTTTTCCAGAAGATCCTCAGACACTCAAAACCTTCATAGTTCTTCGATCCTTCCCCCAGAACGTCATCTTCAAGAGCCATCCTTCAATTTCATCTTCGCTCCATCTTCGTACGCGACTTGGATCTTCGTTGAAGGGACTTCATTCTCCAATACGATCCAGTTCGCTCAAATATCCCCAGGTATGCCTTTCTGAGACTCCTCGCGTGTTTTTCTTTAGAGTGCGTTGCTTGCAATGATCCATAGAGTAGTTAGGGTTCTTAGGATTTGATTTGGTGCGTGGTTTGTTGGATGACGCTGGGATTTGGGGTTTGATCTTGATGCTGTGTTTGATGATGATATAGAACGTTTAGGTTTAGATTGATTACGTGGCAGGGTTGGTGTTTGTTGTTGATGGAGATCAGAGGGGTTTCAGATAGAGAAGAGATGAGGGAGAGACGAAAGAGTGAACGGCGCAAGGTCAAGGATGATGAACAGTACTAGGGTTAGGGGAGGAGAAATCAGTTTTGTTCCCTGAGTATTGGATTAGGGTTGGGCTGGGTTCAAAGCCCAAAAGCGTATTTGCTAGCACTACACCGCGTTTGCTTCCCCACCCCCCTGGCGTGTGGGATCTGAGTATTAGGAGTTGGGCCTTAGGCCCTATTGCTTTCAACACCCCCTCAATTGAGCCCAGTAATAATAATGACTGAAAACCTTGCTAGATGCACCCCCATATGTTTTCTTGTCTGATTGTTTGATTTCAACATGGGCCCTGCGCCCTAGTACTATTGGCACCCCCCAATCAGGGCCCAATGTAGAATAGGCTTGAATCTGTTGCTGTTTAAACCCCCTCCATTTTATTTTCTTTTATTTTGATTTTTCTTTTATATTTCCATATCAAATAATTCATAAATAAATGTAAATAGTTGTTTTTTTAATTCTTCTTTTTTTTCTACCATTTCATGAAAATGTTAAGAAAAATAAAAGTGACATTTTATTTTTTGTTTGCTATTTTTTGCATATTTTCCAATTAATTGGTTTCTTTTTAATATTTTCAATACATGCATATCATTAGAAAATTCATAAAAAATAGTAGATTTAGTCAAATAATTCCGTTCTTTTTTTCTGTAGACTCGTGATTCAGTGTAGAATTTCATAGTGCAGAAACATTAGCTTAATCATGCATTTTCATTTTAATTGCATTTTTTCACTGTTATTGATATTGAATAAATTGGTCTGTGGATACGCCTGTGTTGCTGATTTTAGTTCTTTCATCTGGTGTTGAATTTTGTTCTGATTTTTCAGTATGTTATCCTAGAGCCATGTAGGTTTCCCATAGATTTTTATCAGATTTTTGTAGGATGTTCTGCTGTGATTTGTCTGAGCCTGAAGATAGGAGAAGTCTTGATGACTTCTGACTTTGAAGTTCAACTGTGGTTGAACTTCAGAGATAGTCTCTTGTGGTTTGTTGGCTTGTGGGTTCTTCTTGAAGGTGGGAGCTGATTGAAGTCCTGTTGGAGCTTGCAAGGATGCAGTGGATTGAGGCTTAGTCTAGGAGCTTGTTGTCTGTTTGTGAGGTTAGAGATCCTGAAGTTTGAAGGGAGTTTATGGTACTTTCCTGAGGAAGGCACTATGAATGACTTTCATTCTTTCTTCTCACCTCTTTCGTAAGTATCCAATGATGTCGGAGCCGACTTGTGAGTTTAATTTCTCCTGAGGAGGAATGTAAACTGATCACATGTTGTTGAGCCACATGGGATACGATTCCTAAGTGGAAGCCTCCTAGTACTTTCCTGAGGAAGGTCCTATGGGTCTATTCACTTAGTTCCATTAGTTATTTAGGATTTCTTAAGTATCCAGTGATGTTGGAGCCAACTTGTGAGTTTAATTTCTCCTGAGGAGGAATGTAAACTGATCACAGTTGTTGAGCCACGTAGGGTACAATTCCTAAGTGTCAGCCTCCTGGTACTTTCCTGAGGAAGGTCCTATGAGTCTGCTCACTTAGTTCCCTTAGTGCGTATAGGTTTCTCTCAAGTATCCAGTGACGCCGGAGCCTTCATGTGAGTTTAATCTCTCCTGAGGAGGGATGTAAACTGATCACAGTTGTCGAGCCGCATAGGATACGACTCCTGAGTAGTAACCTCCTGGTACTTTCCTGAGGAAGGCACCATGAGCTAGTCTGCTTAGCTTCCTTTCTCTGGTAAGCTTATTCTGAAGCTTGGAGACTGGGATTGATTCCTCTTGCTTAGGGTTTTGATTAGAGTTGTTGCTTAGACCTTTGCTTAGGGTGCTGTATAGAGTTTTGTTTAGAGATAAATTAGGAGCTTGTTTCAGGCTTGTTAGAGGCCCTGCTCAGGGTTAGTCTCTTTGTATTGTTTGACTTGTGTGATGTTCTGTTGCATTAGACTTAGGTGTTCATATGGAAAGTTCTGAGTAGGTGCATATTAGAAGTAGACTTTGTGTGCATGAGAAGTTGAGGTGGCCCTCCTTCTGCTTGTTTGTTATTGCGTGGCTTTGCTTGTTGGTATTTGGTAGAGCTGAGCTCCCTTGCCTTTGTGGTTTGCAGTCTCTGTGCTCTGTTTGTCTAGTTGTTGCATTCATGCATATTCTCAGTATTCCTTTACTTTGCAGTTTCTTGTTTGTAGTTTAGTCCTGTTGCCATGATCCCTTAGGAGCTCTGACTTCTCCGCTGCGGAGTTGTTATGATAGACATTAGGATGGTCAACCAGGTGTAATAGCAGTAGGTAGATTCCCCTGTTTCTCAGCTATAGTTTTAGGGTTTCCCTTTCCTTTCTGTAGGAGTTTTTGAGTAGCTTGATCCGTAGTTAGCTGAACTACAGCTGCTCTGATTCTTCGTTCCAGACGAAGATATGTAGGCATAGGATGCGATGTCCTAGCGAGCACACTAACGACTAACCTTTTGTTCTCTCGCGGCTGTGCGATCGAGACTTTCCCGCTAACGACTAATTGTTTCCCTTTCTCTTGCCCGAGTGCATTTGAGACCAGATCGTATTTGTAGGTTCCCGAGCCTTAGAGACCAGTTTGTTTTCTCACTGCTGTGTGAGAGCCCCTGTTTACCCGTAGTTAGCCGAACTACGTTTGCTCTGATCTTTCATATCAGATGGAAGTACGTAGGCACAGGACGCGATGTCCTGGCGAGCAACCTTTCCCCCGTTTAGACGTAGGAAGTCGAACTACGTTGACTCTGACTTTCCCATTGCACGAGGGAATACGTAGGCCCAGAACACCGTATGTTCTGTCGAGTCCTGTCCTTTTATTTTCTTTTCAGACCAGCCAGTAGCGTAGATAGATAACACACCCTTTTACCTATAAACACCAAGCGTGGATCCCATCGAGTACGATGGACGTGAGGGGTGCTAATACCTTCCCCTTGCGTAACCGACTCCCGAATCCAGGTTTTGGTTGCGATGACCATACCTTTTTCCCGTCTTTGCGAGGTTTACTTCGAGCGTTCCCTTTCCCGCTCTGAGGGATAAATAACGCACGGTGGCGACTCTCCTGTCAAGCCGGCGCCGATTTTCGTAGTAGCGACAGCTGGCGACTCTGCTGGGGATCTATAGCATCTAGGGACTTTTCCCATCCCTTATGCTGGGACCGTTTCCCATCCCCTACGCGAGTCAATCCTAGCGCTTGGGTGTTTATTGGTTGGGTGTTGTGCATATTGTGTTTTACTTTTCTGCACTTTACTTTTCTGTACCTTTACCTTTCCGCATTTATTTTCCAGCATTATATTATTATGATTATTGCTGCGGGCAAAGGGAGGTTACTGTGAGTGAAAAGCCGGACCTGGGCTTGAGTACACACCTAGATATAGTTGCGGAGAAGTAGTAGACGAACCTGTCTGCTGAGCAGGCACAGTTCCCTACGAAAATCTGCGCTCAGACGAGATTCTTGCAGAGGTGCTCCTTTCCGGTCCTGAGGATCTGAGGGGAGTCCAGACGTGAGGGTTGTCGACTCTGGGGACCGATCATTTGGAAGTCAGCTAAGTGAGGCCTCTTCATGACTTGATGATGCCACTCCTTCGGGGAATCGTATCGTCAATCATGAAAGTCTGTGACGCTGATGACCGCATAGGATGCCGTACCTTTGCCCGTGGATTAGGTCTATCCTACCTGTGAGAGGGACCGGGCTATTGCAGGAAAACTGGCCTTCAGAAACCATGATTCAGTACCTTTGTCAGATGGTGTTCTTGATTCATCTCCAGGTGTGTTGTCTGGGTCAGATGGGTTTCTTATCTGAGGTTGAGGCTATTATCAGATGGTATTCTCGTCAGATACAGAGGTTCAGATGGTTTTCTTACCAGGGGATTGATATTTTGAGTATCAGATGATAGTTATTGGCATGAGATTCTGATGACCATGTTGGTTTTCTGTTCTTGATCACAGAGATATTCCTCTTCAGGCTACAGCATAGCCCCTATGTTCGCAGATTGCATTATTTATCATATTGCATCATTGCATTACCATCTGCATTCAACTAACGTGTGTGTATTGCAGGTACATATTTTCCCTTCCAGTTCTGGTGTTTGTTCCTAGCAAGACATGGAAAACCTGAAGAGAGTATTGCCCTATAAGTTTCCATCGCCGAATATCAGTCTATTGCTAGAGTTGATTGCTATTGCTAAGAAGAGGGGAATGGGTGACTTCAGAAAGAGATATGGGAGGATTCTGACCTACGTTTATCAGCCATCTGCCTACAAGACCAGCGGCATCTATACTCTGTTACAGTTTTACGACGTGGAGCTCAGGTGTTTTGTATTTCCCGACTTTGTTTTGGCTCCTACCCTGGAGGAGTACTCTGCACTTCTGGATATACCGATCCGTGAGCAAATGCCTTTTTATCGTACGGACGCTGAGCCTAAGCTGGCTGAGCTTTCTGCCATCCTGTGTTTGAAAGAGTCTGAGCTGTCTGGGAAGATGATCAGAAGAGGAGACGTATGGGGATTTCCGTTGGATGTCTTAGTGGAGAAGGCTCGAGAGTATGCCCAGAAGGGTAGCGGGGATGTTTTTGACGTTATCCTTGCTGTATGTGTGTATGGCATCGTGTTATTCCCGAACATTCCTGATTTTGTTGATTCTGATGCCTTCTATATTTTGGCTGCGGGAAACCCAGTTCCTACTTTGCTGGGAGATGTCCACCATTCAACTCATTATCAGAATGAAAAGCGACGAGGAAGGAATGTGTCTTGCTGTGTACCTCTCCTATGCAGGTGGTTCACCAGTCATTTGCCTAAGTCAGGCTCGTTTGTCACATCTATCAATTCTCTAGGATGGCCCGAGCGCTTAATGGGATTAACTGCTGAGGACGTGGTATGGACCAATAAAGAGGTATTTGGAGCTGAAGTCATACTCAAAGGCGAAGGATTCCCGAATGTTCCGTTAATAGGAAGGAAAGGTTGTGTCAACTATAACCCTTCCTTATTGATCAAGCAATTTGGGTACATACCTCAAGGAGCGCCAAAGCCCGAGGAGATACAGGAATCTCTGTATCTCACTGGGGCAATAGGGAAAGAGATGCTGACCAAACTTGAGAAAGCCTGGAAAAACTTGCACAAGAGAGGGAAGCTTTCAGGTAGCAGAGGGGATACTCGAGGTCCTAGCCCATATGAAGAATGGATTCGTGAGCGAGCTGTGAAGTTCCTTATGCCGTATCCAGCAGTTCAGCCATTGCATCCTCCTCCGGCAGAGGAGCCAACCACTGTGGACATGCAGGTTTACAAGCAGCTGATGGCGGAGAAAGAAGAGCTAGCCAGGGCTAAAGAGGCTTTAGAGCAGGAGAATGCCAAGCTTCGGCATGAAAAGATTGAAACAGGATATATTTCTAAGCAACAGGCTGAAACTCTGAAACATCTGAAGACTACGCTATTGGAATTGACTGAAACCAAGAAGCGTCTGGAGTTAGATGTCGACTCAGTTAGTAGTGTGTTGACCACTAAGAAGCAAGAGCTGGAAAGGGCCTATACAAAGCTAGCCAAGTTCAGAGAACACTGGGATCTCACTATGACCAAGCGCAAGGAGCGAGAAGAAGAGCTGAAGACACAGATTGCTCAGTTAGAAGAACAGGTCAAAGTGAAGAACGAAGAGCTTGAAGAAGAAGCCTGTCGCCGATACGAGGCCGAGCGCAAGTTGACAGATGCCATGAAGAATTTGGAAGATTTCCAGCATAGAGCGGATGCCAAGAGACCCAAACCTGGGGGCGGTGCTAATGATAAAGCTTGGGAAGACTTTGTCAGAGACATCCAGGGGACGGTCAGGAAGAGGGATCGACTGATAGAAGGTTTGATTTATCAACCAGATCATGCAGAGACAAAGAAGATGGTCGAGGACTTCCGTAACCGTACCCGTATTTGATTTCTCTCTTGTATTCTGTATGTTGAGATCACCACCAGGCATGTTGGCTGGGATCCTCTTTGTCATATCAGCTGTATGGAGCATAGTTGTGTAACTTCTTGACAAGACAGTTATTCTAATCAATATATGAGGGATTTTCCAAATATTGTCTTTATGGTTCATCTCGTCTTGCTACCACTGACACTGGAATTGGAGGGAAAATATCTCCAATGCACACATGCACGTTAGCATTTTTGTATTTCTGTTTGCATAAATCATATTGCATAGCATTTAGCAGGTCAGAGCACTTATCCAGCCTTTGTTTTCACCAGAAAGTGATTCTCGGGGAATTGTTTGAGGCAAGAGTGGAGTGTTGAAGACAACCAAGGGGTCGAAGCAGATTTGAGCAGAATCAAGCAGCATAGTCGGTTACAGGTAATTGGTGGCTATGTCTGAAGGCAATTTCCAGATTCCTGACACCCAGGCAGGGTTTACTGTGGCGTCCAACCATCAGTATGATTCTATGGAAGGCTTCCCGCAAGCGAACAATCTTACTGCCGCCCAAGTTGTGCAGCCTGCTGTTGAGAACCAAGATCGACATGAGCAGTTCGTTGCCCGAAATGAATATTATCCTCCTGTTAACAATCAATGTGTCGCTTTCCCTGTGATGAATTACCGGAGAGATATTCCAATGACCGGGGTAGTAGATCCAAGAGCTCTTGACGATGATAGAAGACTCCGAGTGTTGGAAGAGCAAATGAAAGCCTTAGAAGCGAAAGATGCCGTTAACCTGGATGCTGTAGCCATGTGTTTGGTCCCTGACCTCGTGTTGCCGTACAAGTTCAAAATGCCGGAATTTGAAAAATACAGGGGAGATAGCTGTCCAAAGCTGCATTTGATGATGTTTTGTCGAAGGATGACTTCGTTTGTGCGGAATGACAAATTGATGATCCATTGCTTTCAGTATAGCCTGACTGGGGCATCGTTGAGATGGTATGTGCAATTAGAGAGTAATCAGATTCGATCATGGGTGGATTTAGCCAGAGCTTTCATGAAGCAGTACGATTACAACTTGGATTTGACCCCTAGTCTCGTAGATCTGCAAGAATTGTCTCAGGCGGAGAATGAATCATTCAGAGCGTATTTGCGAAGATGGAAGGAATTGGCTGCTAGTGTTCGACCACCGCTTCCGGAAAGGGAACTGGTTGAAATCTTCTTGGGTACTCTGAAAGGCCATTATTTTGACAAATTGTTCAGTTGCACAAGCTTTGTGGGCCTGATGAGGCTGGGAGAGATTGTTGAGCGAGGACTCAGGAGTGGAAAGTTTCGAGGTGTTCCTTACGTCCCAGCTAATAAGATTGAGTCAGTTGTCAGTTCTCAAGAAGAGTGGGAAGGAGATGATGCCACCTCAGAATCTCTAGCATCTCAGGATCAGTTTTCAGACGCTTCAAGTCAACGATCATCCTATCGCCGATCGCGTCAGCATGCTCCACGAAGACCAAGGAAGCCTGAAAGGCAGTTTACTCAACTACCGGTGTCGTACAGTCAGTTGTTGCCAGATCTGGTCAGAAGTGGATTGGTAGTGCCGAAAGAGACTAAGCCGGTGATTCCACCGTATCCTCCAGGTTTTGATGCCAGCGCCCGCTGTGAGTACCATGTTGGGGCACAGGGGCATTCAACGAATGATTGTAAGGTGCTTAGAAGTCAGGTTCAAGATCTGTTAGACTCTAGCCGTATTTGCATCACTCCTCAGGGTTTTGTTCAGATTAATGATTTTCCATCTTCCAGTTGTGGGGGTTCGTCAGTTAATGTCATGGAAGACTCCACAGGAAGTGTGTGCTCTGAAGATTGTCAATCAGAGAGTTCAGTTGAATATGGGGGAAGTTTCTAGAGGTTTTATGCCGGGTGTCGCATCTGTTTCTCTGCCTAACCCGTTTAGCTTTTGTGCACTAGTGCCTGCCGACCACCACCAGGATTGTTGGCTGGGGTCGTTATATTCATACTCATTTGTGCTTACCTGCTGATTTCGTTGGTTGTACATGTATGGGAGATGTTTGTCTGCATGCTTATAGCTTGAGTTTCTCTTTGTCTCGTTGTGAATATGTGTTTGCTTTCTGCGCTGCATTATTATTTAGCAGGTATATCAGAACCGTGGGCCTTATTTCCTCATCATCCAGTTTATTGCAGGAACTCCTTCAGAGATATGGAACAGAATCAGTTTGAATTGATTGAAGTCCGAAGCCAGCTGGGGCAGATGATGAAAGATATGCAAGAGATGCGTCTGGAGCAGAAGATTCTCAAAGAGGAAAACAGTCAGCTGAAGACCCAAATGAGCTTGATCATGGAGGTAATCAAGAATGTGCTTAGGAAAGAAGACGATCAGCTATTTGAAGTCGCAATGAAGAAGCTCGTGCCACCTGCGCATGTGAAACCTGAGCAGCAGCAACAGAAGATACATCCGGCTCAACAGAGGATCCAGGAAGGAAAGCCAAGGAGAACATTTGAGGCGCCGCCTATGACCCATGCTGAGCTCTTGCAGATCTTATTGAGGTTTAATCTGGTTGAGAAAAGAACGTTGACACCACCAACGAGAGCGTTTCCTCAAGGGTACGATGCCAGTAAGCAATGTGAATTTCATTCCGGGGCATTCGGACATGACATCGAGGGTTGTCATGCTTTCAAGCACAATGTTCAAGACTTGATTGACTCGCACGATATTGAATGCACGCCGGGCGGCGTATCGGTGCATATTGCTCCTGTCTCAGTCGATGCTAAGATGACAGATGTTTCTAAAGCTGCAGTGGGTCAGAAGCGTATCCTGGACTCCATGGTGTCTGAATCTCCAGGCCCACAACTGTTGCCTATTCCTGGGGCAGATCTAAGAAAGAAAATGGTTAAGCATAAGGAGAGCGTTAATCAGTACATTGAAGGTCAAGTAACCAATGTTGCATTTGATACGAAGGGTGCTCAAGGGTCAACCCGATACCGGCAGCAGCAGCCTCAGCAACAGAATAATCGGGGGTATAAAAAATCTCAGGATCAAGGTCCTTTGGCAAGCCGTCATTTGGAAGTTCCTCCTATACCGTACGCACAGCTTCTGCAGGCATTGCTTCAGCTCCAATTGGTTCATAAAAGGACATTGGCTCCCTTAACGGGACCACCACCACCGGGGTATGATGCCAACGCTACTTGCGAGTTCCATACCGGGGCACCAGGCCATACGGTTGAGAACTGCAAAGCATTTAAGCACAAAGTGCAGGATCTGCTTGATAGTGCAGCAATCAGCTTCGGGCCGGGAGGTCCCCAAATCATCTGAATGAAGGAGGAAGGGCTCTATAATTTGGGTTGAGTCGTTGAAAGCAGATCAAGACAACATCGAATTGCCTCTAATAAAGATAGCTGGTTCAGCAGCAGGGCAGATGCAAAAGCCCGGTTCTCAGAAGCTAGCATGTTTTCTTTGTTTTAGCTTGTCATTTCTTTACATTTGTAATTGCTTTCCTGTTTGAATTCGTAAACTTGTTTGTAAAACTTGTTGTTTTCATTTCAATTGATGATAATGAAATAAATATGCATGGTTTTGATTAAATCCAATCGTGTTCACTAACTGTTTTGCAAATATCCACCACTTGGTTAAGAATAATTTGGGGAGGATGACGAAAATGACCGACATGCAACTACCGATATTGTATGCTTTTGAAATAAAACCTGCTGATGATGTACAGGCATTGTTTCAAATCCCTAAACACCGGAGATATAAGGAAGATAATCCCTTGTCAACCCCTTTGAGCCTTGTAGTAGGAGTTCTTTCTGAAAACGAAAAACCCTCAATCTTAACCTGGGGCAGGGTAGGTGTTAGCTAATTTGACCGAGCGTCTAAATTGCAAGAGGAGTGTCCGTTCAAGGATCAATCACATCCCTAGAGGTCGTGCCTAAAAGACCACAATGGTTCAATCAAGAGTGGGACAGCCACATCATTTCCCAAAGAGTCAGACAACCAGTGTCACACGACCTGTTCGAAAAAATGGGAAAAATCAAAAGCCCGCTAAGTCAAGAAAACTTCAAAACAAATGACTTAGGCAAAAATGAGGGCATCCCGCTGGACTTAAAAAATCAAAAGAAACTCAAAAGGAGTCAGTCCAGGCAAAAGTTAGGGATATGAAAAGAAAAAAAGACGAAAAGGATCAAAAGAAAAATCCTCGATGGAAATACGAGTCGTGTGACCTCAAATGTCAATAATGAAAAGTGAGTGGCTGTCACTCCAAAGTCCAAAAGTTTCTTGAACTATCACTCCTATCTTTCAACCTCTGAGAGGTGAGCGCTAAGGTCAAATTAGCTGAACGTAGGATGGGAGAACATCAAGGAGAACGGGTGGGTTAAAGTAAACTTTGAGCCTTTATCCTTTCCTTTCAAAACCATGAACCTGACCACATTACAACCTTCAAAAGTCCTAATTGAAGCAGGTCGTTTCGAAAGCATACTCCGGTAAAGGTCGCGTCGATTCTGACTCTTAAAAGGTTCCTCTTACCATGTCGGTACTGATGTTGATAAATGTTTTGTGCATTATATGCTATAAACTGTTTTTCCTTTTCCCAGTGAACAGATTGGATGTCAAAGCTGTCATATGTGTTGCATTAATACATCTTTATGCAGAACAACTTGTTTTACTTGCGAGTAAGCGCTTGACAGCAGAAAAGCTTCCTACAATGGAAAGTATGGTCGAGATAGAATGCAGAACGCCTGAATGTTCCGAGAGCAGGGGCAAGCTTTTATTGTAATCCCCAGTCAGGTCAGCTTTTCGAAGTCAGTTAATCTGGGGCAATCAGGTTGAGATTCGGCAGATACGGCGTAGCCAAGGGCACTACTCTGAATCAGATAATCAGGGGCAGATCATCTTAAGCGCGCAAAAGTTATTCGAGAAGCAGGTAAGGTGAAGTATCTCTCAGAAGTTCAGAACGCTGAGGCATGTTATATCAAACCATCAGGGAACAGATTTGCAGATTTCCTTTCAGGGACTATCCCCACAGAGGTCCTGTAGGCTGGGGCATATCAGAAGCGAAAGGATTGGTCTTCCCCGTACCAGCGAGGCCATTCAGAATTATTCGAGCAGATGCAGTCGAGTTTCGAGAAGCGAGATGAATACGGGAAGTCGTGTCATTATCCCTTGACTCTTCACTAAAAGGCTGCGTATTCATGAAGATTGTTTTCCAGCGTCAGTTGTATCTGACCCATCACGGACAGCCTAAGAGTTCAAATCCATGTTTGCGATTACTGTGAAGCCCATCCGTGTCGGCGCATCAATTTCTAGATCCGAGCTTCGTCAGTACGCAGGAGGACTCCCTCCATTTTCTCCAGCAAAGACCAATTTGTCATTAGCATGGATAAGCTATTCCCAGAGAAGTCTAATCATATTCAGCACGTCTGTTATTTCACAGCGGAGCTACATTCCCCAGCAGGGTATTACTTCGTCGAGGCGTTCGGTTAAGTCCTCAACATCCCCAGCAGAGTTGATTTCACTCTCCTAGCATTTATTTTGCTAGGACGATTCAGTGATATCCGGGTTATCCCCAGCAGAGTTGGCCTCGCCTTCAGCATTTATTTTGCTGAAGTGGTTTTCTGTACCCGGCCTTCTCCGGCAGCTCGAGCCTGCTAGCATATTGCATGCATCATATTTGCATCATACCTGCATGACATTTTCAAAATGCGTAGCATTTCCATCCAGAATGGAGCATTACGCTGCAGAAAGACTAAAGCATTTGCATATGCATACAAAGCATAAGTCAGGTTTTCTATCAGCCTCATATGGCGCGTGAATTACTCTGTGGTCAGTTCAGGGGCATTTATCCAGCAACAGTATTCAGACAGTTCAGCAGATTATTTGTATCTCAGATCATGCAACGATAGTTGTGCTTTGATCAAGCAGTTATCAAATATCGGCAGACTTTTCTTCCCGTCAGTTCATATTGACGACGTGTTCCTCCAATAAGTGGATTTCTCCGTCTAGCATTAGACGTCTGGAGTACGAATGTGGTTTTCTTTCCGTCTATCCATAGACGATGTGAAGTTGCGGGTGATCACAGTGGGGCTTCAAGAAGGGGTTTCCCCCAAGCTGTGCTTTTCTTCCCGTCTATCAGTAGACGATGTGAAGTTTTGGTTTGATTTTCAATGGAGTTCAAAATAGAGTATCTATCGCAAGTGGCTTTTCTTTCCGCCTGTCAGCAGACGATGTGAAGTTTCGAGCTACTGTTCAGCGGGTTTCTTATTGCCAGATCATATGATAAGGTGTTTCCCCAGCGAGTCTTCTCCGGCTATCCTTGGTTGTTGAGGGGTTTCAAAATGATTTTGGATGTTGGTTCTCTTTCTGGTTATTGGATATGATGACGTTTAAGAGGGACTTTTCTGACTGTCAATCCTTATTGATGGCGAGGCTCTTCGAAGAATGTTCAGTTTGCGTGATCGTTGATTCTTATTGACGACATGATTCTTTAAAAGGTGGTTTTCTTCCCGTCAGTCCATACTGATGATGTGGCCCTTTCAAAGACGTTGATCTTTCCATCAATTCCCGTAAACAGAAGGATCCTGAAATTCAAGGGATGGTGTTGAATTGCGTTATGGTGTCTTTCCGTCTATCCTTAGACGATGTGAATTCAGAGGTTATTGATCCCGTCTATCCTTAGACGATGTGTGTATGGAGGTTAAGAAGATGATCCCGTCTACTCTTAGATGATGTGAATATTGATTTGTTCATCAATCAGGATGATCCCGTCTACTCTTAGACGATGTGAATTTGGAGATTAATGAATGTCTTTTCGTCTACCCTTAGACGATGTGAATATGGAGATTATGGTGGCTTCCCGTCTACCCCTAGACGATGTGGATAGTGATTTGTTCATCAATCAGGATGATGCCGTCTATCCTTAGACGATGTGAAAACAAAGATTAATGTTGTCTTCCCGTCTATCCTTAGACGATGTGAATTATTTTGTTTCATCAATCAGGATGATCCCGTCTACCCTTAGACGATGAGAATATTGATTTGTTTCATCAATCAGGATGATCCCGTCTACCCTTAGACGATGTGAATATAGAGATTATGAATTTCTTCCCGTCTACTCTTAGACGATGAGAATATTGATTTGTTTCATCAATCAGGATGATCCCGTCTATCCTTAGACGATGCAAGTACGGAGATTGTTTCTTCCCGTCTATCAGTAGACGATGTGAATATGGAGATTATGGGGACTTCCCGTCTATCCTTAGACGATGTGAATTGTTTTGTTTCATCAATCAGGATGATCCCGTCTACTCTTAGACGATGTGAATATTGATTCGATCAGGATGATGCCGTCTACCCTTAGACGATGTGAATATGGAGATTATGGTGTCTTTCCGTCTACCCTTAGACGATGTGAATATAGAGATTATGATGTCTTTCCGTCTATCATTAGACGAGGTGAGTATTCAATCAGGGTGTCTTCCCGTCCATCTTTGGGCGATGTGAGTATATTTCTCTTCCTGCCTATCAGTAGGCAATGTGAAAAATCAGGTATGTTGTTGTAGCCCTCAGGGTTTGTTATATGGGGTATCACAAGCAACGGGTATTCAATCAGGAGTTCTTTATTAGATGATTAATCAGTTTGGTGCCGCAATGACCGGGCTCAGTTTTCTGGACTTCATTCCCCAAGCAGTTTACAGTATATGCTCGCGGTTGGCAAATTTTCGGGTTTTATTTGTATTCAACCGTCTCGTACCTTTGAATGTTTGAAGGCTTAGCGCTCTTCAAACCCTTCAGGTCCAAGTCGCTTGAATAGGGGCAGCTGTTGCACCCTAAAATTTGATCAACTGATTCTCCTATCTGACTCATGGTTTAATTTCATATTCACAGCTCATATGTATGATTTTTGTGCACAAGCAGGGGATATCAGAGTTTACAGCTTGATTTTTGTCTATTAGATATGGCAGACCCAGTCCAGATTATCGGGGTTTTATTTTCGGGAAATTGTGCGCTCCTCGGTGATTTTTCAGTGATTTTGAGGATATTCTGAGGCCCGGGGTTCTCTGTTCGATTCGATCTGGTCTCGTGCGCTCTTTTATGGCAGTCATTTGCATTCATCTGCATTTTTAGGGTTTAATAGGCTTTTGTGAATTTTTAGCAGGCTTTATAGATTTTTCTGGAATTTAAATAGGGTTTTCGTATTTTTTAATAGTTTAATGCTCTTTTTAGGATTTTATAGAATTTTTAAAAGGTTTTTAGGATATAAATAAGATTTTAATTGGTTTTATCTTTTTTAGAATAATATAGCTTTTCTTTTATTAATAATAGATTTTAATAGACATTAAATAATATTAGAAGTTTAATAGAGTTAGTAGAGATATAGAATTAATTAGACTTTAATTGACTTTTGAGAGTTTAATTAGGTTAATTGACTTTTTAGAGTTTAATTAGGTTAATTGATTTTTTAGATTTAATTAGGTTGATATAGAATTAATTAGGATTTAAATCTTTTTGTTTAGGATTTAATTGAATTTGTTAGATTTTATTAGGATTAGTTAATTAGGTGTTAATTGTTTGATTAGGTAATTAGGTTTAGTTGTGTTTTATTATAATGCAGTTTTTTTTTACAGTTTTGTTGGTCCAGTTCGTATGGGCCCAGGGGTGCTCTTTTGAGGCCCAATTCTCAATTCAGCAAAAAATAGTCCAAAAACGGTCCAAGCAGTCCAAGTTCATCCAGCTTCTTTCCAGCTGAGTCCAGAAGAATCCAGAGGCTTCCAACGAATATCAGTGATATAAATATAGTGCGCCACGTGTTGCAGAAAGAAGGGTCCCACGCGTTTTGCCTTGAGAACGCCACCACCACTCAGAGACGTCCCCAGACTCTCCCACGTGTCCCCAGCTGTCCTCCACACCTCCTCTCTCTCTACGCATGCACGCCACTTGGCGCCCCCACCACCCATCGCCTGAGTGTCACCGCCGGCCATGCATCCGCCGTGCCGGTCATCAGTAACGGTCACCGGAGAGCAGTAACCGTCGCCGGACTTCGTCAGATCGCCGGAATCTGCAGAATCCTCATATCTTCATCTTCTTCCTCCGATCGTCCCTCCGTCACCTTCCTCTTCTCATCGCCGGAAAATTCATAGGCACGCCGGAAACTTCAAAGAATTCCAGAACGCGTTCAATCCTTCACCTCCTTTCTTCATCAACTTTCTCCAGAACTCGCTCAGTTCTTCATCATCCTCAAGACTTTTTCCAGAACAACTTCAATCTCCATCAATTTCCCAGAACAACTTCAATTTCCAGAATCCATTCCAACCTTCATCATTCTCAAGCAAGATCCCCAGAAATCATCATCAATTCATACAACATTTCTCCAGAAATCATCTCAGACGTTCATCCTCAAGCAACTTTTCCAGAAATCATCTCAGACGTTCATCCTCCTCAAGCAACTTTTCCAGAAGATCCTCAGACACTCAAAACCTTCATAGTTCTTCGATCCTTCCCCCAGAACGTCATCTTCAAGAGCCATCCTTCAATTTCATCTTCGCTCCATCTTCGTACGCGACTTGGATCTTCGTTGAAGGGACTTCATTCTCCAATACGATCCAGTTCGCTCAAATATCCCCAGGTATGCCTTTCTGAGACTCCTCGCGTGTTTTTCTTTAGAGTGCGTTGCTTGCAATGATCCATAGAGTAGTTAGGGTTCTTAGGATTTGATTTGGTGCGTGGTTTGTTGGATGACGCTGGGATTTGGGGTTTGATCTTGATGCTGTGTTTGATGATGATATAGAACGTTTAGGTTTAGATTGATTACGTGGCAGGGTTGGTGTTTGTTGTTGATGGAGATCAGAGGGGTTTCAGATAGAGAAGAGATGAGGGAGAGACGAAAGAGTGAACGGCGCAAGGTCAAGGATGATGAACAGTACTAGGGTTTGGGGAGGAGAAATCAGTTTTGTTCCCTGAGTATTGGATTAGGGTTGGGCTGGGTTCAAAGCCCAAAAGCGTATTTGCTAGCACTACACCGCGTTTGCTTCCCCACCCCCCTGGCGTGTGGGATCTGAGTATTAGGAGTTGGGCCTTAGGCCCTATTGCTTTCAACACCCCCTCAATTGAGCCCAGTAATAATAATGACTGAAAACCTTGCTAGATGCACCCCCATATGTTTTCTTGTCTGATTGTTTGATTTCAACATGGGCCCTGCGCCCTAGTACTATTGGCACCCCCCAATCAGGGCCCAATGTAGAATAGGCTTGAATCTGTTGCTGTTTAAACCCCCTCCATTTTATTTTCTTTCATTTTGATTTTTCTTTTATATTTCCATATCAAATAATTCATAAATAAATGTAAATAGTTGTTTTTTTAATTCTTCTTTTTTTTCTACCATTTCATGAAAATGTTAAGAAAAATAAAAGTGACATTTTATTTTTTGTTTGCTATTTTTTGCATATTTTCCAATTAATTGGTTTCTTTTTAATATTTTCAATACATGCATATCATTAGAAAATTCATAAAAAATAGTAGATTTAGTCAAATAATTCCGTTCTTTTTTTCTGTAGACTCGTGATTCAGTGTAGAATTTCATAGTGCAGAAACATTAGCTTAATCATGCATTTTCATTTTAATTGCATTTTTTCACTGTTATTGATATTGAATAAATTGGTCTGTGGATACGCCTGTGTTGCTGATTTTAGTTCTTTCATCTGGTGTTGAATTTTGTTCTGATTTTTCAGTATGTTATCCTAGAGCCATGTAGGTTTCCCATAGATTTTTATCAGATTTTTGTAGGATGTTCTGCTGTGATTTGTCTGAGCCTGAAGATAGGAGAAGTCTTGATGACTTCTGACTTTGAAGTTCAACTGTGGTTGAACTTCAGAGATAGTCTCTTGTGGTTTGTTGGCTTGTGGGTTCTTCTTGAAGGTGGGAGCTGATTGAAGTCCTGTTGGAGCTTGCAAGGATGCAGTGGATTGAGGCTTAGTCTAGGAGCTTGTTGTCTGTTTGTGAGGTTCGAGATCCTGAAGTTTGAAGGGAGTTTATGGTACTTTCCTGAGGAAGGCACTATGAATGACTTTCATTCTTTCTTCTCACCTCTTTCGTAAGTATCCAATGATGTCGGAGCCGACTTGTGAGTTTAATTTCTCCTGAGGAGGAATGTAAACTGATCACATGTTGTTGAGCCACATGGGATACGATTCCTAAGTGGAAGCCTCCTAGTACTTTCCTGAGGAAGGTCCTATGGGTCTATTCACTTAGTTCCATTAGTTATTTAGGATTTCTTAAGTATCCAGTGATGTTGGAGCCAACTTGTGAGTTTAATTTCTCCTGAGGAGGAATGTAAACTGATCACAGTTGTTGAGCCACGTAGGGTACAATTCCTAAGTGTCAGCCTCCTGGTACTTTCCTGAGGAAGGTCCTATGAGTCTGCTCACTTAGTTCCCTTAGTGCGTATAGGTTTCTCTCAAGTATCCAGTGACGCCGGAGCCTTCATGTGAGTTTAATCTCTCCTGAGGAGGGATGTAAACTGATCACAGTTGTCGAGCCGCATAGGATACGACTCCTGAGTAGTAACCTCCTGGTACTTTCCTGAGGAAGGCACCATGAGCTAGTCTGCTTAGCTTCCTTTCTCTGGTAAGCTTATTCTGAAGCTTGGAGACTGGGATTGATTCCTCTTGCTTAGGGTTTTGATTAGAGTTGTTGCTTAGACCTTTGCTTAGGGTGCTGTATAGAGTTTTGTTTAGAGATAAATTAGGAGCTTGTTTCAGGCTTGTTAGAGGCCCTGCTCAGGGTTAGTCTCTTTGTATTGTTTGACTTGTGTGATGTTCTGTTGCATTAGACTTAGGTGTTCATATGGAAAGTTCTGAGTAGGTGCATATTAGAAGTAGACTTTGTGTGCATGAGAAGTTGAGGTGGCCCTCCTTCTGCTTGTTTGTTATTGCGTGGCTTTGCTTGTTGGTATTTGGTAGAGCTGAGCTCCCTTGCCTTTGTGGTTTGCAGTCTCTGTGCTCTGTTTGTCTAGTTGTTGCATTCATGCATATTCTCAGTATTCCTTTACTTTGCAGTTTCTTGTTTGTAGTTTAGTCCTGTTGCCATGATCCCTTAGGAGCTCTGACTTCTCCGCTGCGGAGTTGTTATGATAGACATTAGGATGGTCAACCAGGTGTAATAGCAGTAGGTAGATTCCCCTGTTTCTCAACTATAGTTTTAGGGTTTCCCTTTCCTTTCTGTAGGAGTTTTTGAGTAGCTTGATCCGTAGTTAGCTGAACTACAGCTGCTCTGATTCTTCGTTCCAGACGAAGATATGTAGGCATAGGATGCGATGTCCTAGCGAGCACACTAACGACTAACCTTTTGTTCTCTCGCGGCTGTGCGATCGAGACTTTCCCGCTAACGACTAATTGTTTCCCTTTCTCTTGCCCGAGTGCATTTGAGACCAGATCGTATTTGTAGGTTCCCGAGCCTTAGAGACCAGTTTGTTTTCTCACTGCTGTGTGAGAGCCCCTGTTTACCCGTAGTTAGCCGAACTACGTTTGCTCTGATCTTTCATATCAGATGGAAGTACGTAGGCACAGGACGCGATGTCCTGGCGAGCAACCTTTCCCCCGTTTAGACGTAGGAAGTCGAACTACGTTGACTCTGACTTTCCCATTGCACGAGGGAATACGTAGGCCCAGAACACCGTATGTTCTGTCGAGTCCTGTCCTTTTATTTTCTTTTCAGACCAGCCAGTAGCGTAGATAGATAACACACCCTTTTACCTATAAACACCAAGCGTGGATCCCATCGAGTACGATGGACGTGAGGGGTGCTAATACCTTCCCCTTGGGTAACCGACTCCCGAATCCAGGTTTTGGTTGCGATGACCATACCTTTTTCCCGTCTTTGCGAGGTTTACTTCGAGCGTTCCCTTTCCCGCTCTGAGGGATAAATAACGCACGGTGGCGACTCTCCTGTCAAGCCGGCGCCGATTTTCGTAGTAGCGACACCGTCGAGTACGACGGACGTGAGGGGTGCAAATACCTTCCCCTTGCGTAACCGACTCCCGAATCCAGGATTTGGTTGCGATGACCATTCCTTTCCCGTCTTTGCGGTAGGTTTACTTCGAGCGTTTCCTTTCCCTCCTTTGGGATAAATAACGCACGGTGGCGACTCTTCTGTTCAGCCGGCGCCGATTTTCGCAGTAGTGACAGCTGGCGACTCTGCTGGGGATCCAACGTCCCCTGGCTGCTAAGGACTGGGATAGTTCCTTATGCATTTGGGATCCAACGTCCCCTAAGCGAGTCAATCCTAACGCTTGTTTTCCCGTCGAGGATTTTGTATGGATTTACTTTTTCTGTCATTTACTTTCAGCATTATATTATTGTTATTATTGCTGTATTGGGGTTGTGACGGGTGTTCTATGATTGAGAGATAAGCCGGACCTGGGCTTGAGTGCACTTAGAATTAGAGTGGAAAGTAGTGGGCGCGTGCCGGCTTTGCTTGCATTAGTGTCCCACAAAATCCACACTCGGACGAGGTTCTTCTGGTTGACTTCTTTTTCTACCCTTTGGGTCGAAGGGGTTGTTGGTTAGTTGAATTGTCGACTCCGGGAACCGATCATTTGGAAGTTGGCTAAGTGAGGCCTCTTCAGGATTTGATGATGCCACTCCTTCTGGGAATCGTATCATCAACCCTGAAAGTCTGTGACGCCGACGACCGCATAGGATGCCATACCATTGTCAGTTACTAGGACACCTACCTGTGAGAGGGTTTGGGGCTATGCAGGTAACTAGACCTTCAGATACCGGTTTGTTTCTTGATTTGAGATTCAGGGTATTTATGGACAGTTGAGGGGTCTGTCAGAGACCAGTCAGAGTTATGTTATGGGGTCCATTAGAGACCAGAGTTGGAGCTTTGTATTGGGTCTGTCTAAGACCAGGGTTTGAGGAATTCTGGAGGGTCTATCTGAGACTTATGATGTGGTTCAGGCTTCTCAGCCATGGCATTTGATCCCTGTTGCATCTATTTGCATTGCATTATTCGCATAACCATTACCATGTGCATTTCATTAACGTGTGTCTGTGCTGCAGGTGCATTTGCATACTCCCTGATTCTAGTGTCCAGACTTCTACTTATTGATCATGGCTGGTTTGAGAAAGACAGTTGCGTACAATTTACCTACACCTGACATTACTCCCCTACTTGGTCTGGTGTCCCTTGCTGATGAGGAGGTTAGGAGAAGTTTCAGGATGAGTTATGGAAGATTGTTGAGACTGGTCTGCAAGCCAACCGCTGTCGAGCTGAATGGGTTGTACACCTTGATGCAATTCTACGACCCCGCCTTAAGATGTTTCACATTTGCTGACTTTATTTTAGGGCCTACCATGGAAGAGTACGCAGAGTTTATCGAGTTGCCGGTGCAAAATAAGGTTCCTTTCATCCATCGTGACGCTAAGCCCCAGCTGGAGGACTTAGCTAAGGCCTTGCACATGAACGCTTCTGAACTATTAGTGACTTCTTGGCTCGGGGTTCTAGGTTTCTCCCTCGATTTTCTGGTTGGCAAAGCTCAAGAATACGCCAAGAGCGGATGCTGGATAGTCTTTAATGCTATCTTGGCTCTGTGCATCTACGGAATAGTAATGTTTCCCAATTTACCCAATTTTGTGGATTTTGACGCCTTTCATCTGTTTGCTGCTGGCAACCCTGTACCCACTTTGATTGGAGATCTCTATCATTCATTGCACTACAAAAATGAAAATAGGAGAGGAAAGACTGTTTACTGTTGTGCGCCGCTGTTGAACATGTGGTTTAAGAGCCATCTCCCCCTGAAGGGACCTTTTGTAGATAGTGCAACTACAGCTGACTGGCCAGAGCGCCTGATGAGACTATCTTCTGAAGACATTGAGTGGTTTGACCGAGACTTGCTGGGGTCTGAGCTTATTTTCAGCTGTGCCGGATATCCTAATGTTCCTTTGATAGGAAGAAAAGGGTGCATCAATTATAATCCATCGCTGTTTATTCGCCAATTTGGATACGCATTGAAGAACCCACCTAGGGAGGAAGAAGTACAGGAATCTCTGTACTTCACCGGTGATTTGAATGGAGAGTTACTAGCCAAGCTTCAGCACGCTTGGATGCGTATCAACAGAAGAGGGAAACCACTGTTGGGGAAGAATGATTGTCAGGCTTATGTACCTTACAAAGCTTGGATACAAGAGAGAGCAAAGCAGTTGCTAATGCCGTTTCCAGCTGCACCGGTTCATGTTCATGTTCCAGTGGAGGAACCAACCACCGTTGCTATGGAGGTTTACAAGCGAGTTGTAAAAGAGAAGGAAGCCTTGTTGTTGGCTAATGAAGAGTTAGAAAAGGAACTGGCCCAGATGCGTAGTGAGAAGAACAAGGCTGTGCATTCTTTTCAACAACAGATTGAATTAGTAAACAGGCTAGGTGCTGAACTGACCGAAGAGAAAAAGAAGCGTGAATGCCTGGGGAAAGAATTCAAAAGCTCTCATGATATGTTGGAGTCCAAAAAGAAAGCACTCGATGCCGCCCACCGGGAAATCTCTTCTTGTAACAAAACGTGGAATGATACGCTAACCAACAACAAAAAGAGGGAAGACAAATTGAAGCAGCAAATTTCTGAACTCGAAGAACAGTTGAAGGCTAGCACTAAGAAGTATGAAGAGGAGGTGATGGAGAGATATAGTCTCCAGAATGCATTGAACAAGGCCATCGAAGGCAAGAAAGAGGCTGTGTCTCAGAAGCGAAAACTAGAGGATCGCTTCGGAGAAGGGGCATGGGAGGAATCTGCTGGTGATTTACGCCGTGTTCTCAAGTGAAGAGATCTACTTGTTGAGGGTCTGCTTACCCGACCAAGTCATCCAGAGACTAAGAGGTTATTAGAAGAGTACCGGGCCTATAGGAGCACTTGACCATTTCATGTATTAATGTGTATGCTTTATCTGCATTGCGCTGACCATCACCAGGATTGTTGGTTGAGGTCATGCCTTCTTATTGTACACTCATTGATATTGTATTCCTGGATTAATGGATTTCTCTGCAATATATGAGGTGTTTTCTATGATTCGGCTTCGAACTTCGTATTGCTATCACTGTCACCGCACTGACACATTCGCACTAGAATCGGGGAATGATATTCCCTAATGCACAGACACATATTGCATTGCATTCGCATTCATATTGCATTGCAGGTGATTATTGAACTGTATCTCATTTCCTGCGTCGTACAGGTCTTTTCAGGATTGAAAGTCAACGCCCGCACCGATACTTCACTCGTACCAATTGCAGAAGAGTTATAGATCAGATGCAGAATGAAATGCAGGACATGCGTGAGAAGCTGGCGCTATTCATGCAGACAATGGAGACCATTGTGAAAGGCCAGGAGAACTTGCAAGCTTTGGTGCAGCCTTTGCTGATGAGAAATGCTGGGCACGGAAACGAAGACCATAATTCTGTGCGAGTTGAAACTATTCACGGGGATGGTACTCCTACACCGGTAGCTCCACCTGTAGTAAACATACCTGCTGTCAATGTGAACAACGGCGCGGCCGCCGGGAACGGTAACATAGGAATCGGTAACGAGACTGTCGTCAACAACGTTGGGTTCGGAGATGTCAATATGGGTGGTGATAATATGGGAGGTAATGGCTTCGGTAATAATGGATTCGGCTTTAATGACCAGGGGTTTGATCATGCTGGGAAGTACGGCTTCAACGCGCAGGGCTTTGGACAGGATGGATTTGGTATGACTAATCAGGGTTATGGCGGATTAGGTAATGGAAATGGTGCTGGGATAATGTCTTTTGGACCTGCAGGAGTCGCTCCGGGGTATGGTAATAGGGGGCGGGGCCCTGTAATGAATCAGACTAGATTTGGCCGTAACAACGGGTACGATGGATACGGAAATGGGAACGGTAATTGGCTAGAAGATCAGCAAGAAGATGCTTTCTCTGGTGGAGGTTTTGAAGGTCCTATGGATGATTCTCAAAGAATCAAGATGCTCGAGGAGCAGATGAAGGGGGTCGTGAATCAAAGTGCTGTTGGTTTAGATATGACCACAATGGGTCTGGTGCCTGGTCTGAGGGTACCACTAAAATTCAAAGCTCCCACATTCGACAAATATAAGGGGGATACCTGTCCAAAGGTGCACGTGCGGTCATATTATAGAAGAATGTCGGCCTATTCAAACGATGAGAGGATGATGATGCATTTCTTTCAAGACAACTTGTCTGGTCCTTCCCTTGAATGGTACATGGGGTTGGAGCCAACTCAGATAAAGACATGGAAGCAGCTGGCTGAAGCATTTGTGGCTCATTATAAGTACAATAGCGACTTGGCACCCAACCGAGTCCAATTGCAGGGGTTGTCCCAGAAGAAGGATGAGAGCTTCAAAGAATACGCGCAGAGATGGCGCGATATGGCTGCACGAGTTCATCCTCCTTTGGATGACAAAGAAATGAATGATATGTTCATAGGAACATTTACCGATATGTTTTATGACAAGCTGTTTCATACTTCTTTGGGCAGCTTCTCGGACTTAATCCTGATGGGGGAGAAAATTGAAAGCAATATTAAACTGGGAAGATTCCAAGCTGAGGAATCCACTTCAGCTGGCAGTAACAGAAGGGATTTCGGTGGACGCCGTCAAGGTGATGCAAGTGCAGTGTTTGGGGGCCGAGGCCGAGGCCGGGGCAGAGGGCGAAACCAGTACAATCAGCAGCAGCGGATGGCAAGTGTCACCATTCCATTTCAGCAACAACCAATGCAACAACAGCAACAGCAGCCACAACAAGGGGTACATCCTGCCCAACGCAGAATCCAGGGGGCAGACCAAGGAGGGTGTTTGAAACGCCTCCTTCAACGTATGCAGAATTGCTACAGACGTTACTGGGCTTGAACTTGGTGGAAAAGAGAACTATGGCGCCAGTAACAGGCATTCCTCCGTACGGCTTTGACGCAAGCAAGCACTGTGAATTCCATTCTGGGGCTCTTGGTCATGACGTAGAGAGTTGCCACGCGTTCAAACATGTGGTACAGGATCTATTGGATAGTAAGGCTATCAATTTTGGACAGGCAGGTCCGAACATAGTACAAAAGCCCATGCCCAATCATGGGGCAAATGCCATTTTAACTGAGGAGGGTTTGAACTTGATCATGAATGTTGATGACCTAAAGACACCGTTGTGTGAGATAAAGAGCAGATTATTGAAAGGAGGTGTGTATCCGGGCTGCGATGAGTTTTGTTTAGAGTGTTGGACCCAAGCTGGGGGTTGTGCTGAATTGAAGAAGGGTATTCAGACCTTGATAGATGGAGGCACACTACAATTCGACAGAACGACAGTTGAAGAACCTGCAGAGTTATCAGCGGAAGAGCAAAGTGACGTAGCTACAGTGACAATTCCCCGAAAAACAATAACTATAACAGCGCTAGCCAGGCGACTGCCGATCACTATCACCAAGGCAGGACCAATCCCTTACGAGAGCACTAAGGCAGTACCCTGGACCTATGGGTTGGAAGCATACTGTGATGGGGTGAAAATCAATATTAGTAAGCAGCCAATTGAGGTTGTAGACAACGTCGTCGGTACCGGAGGGATGACGAGAAGTGGGAGAATTTTTATATCGCCTGAGGTAGGGGCTGAACGACTGGCGAAAGGAAAAGGAAAGATGAATGAGGATGTCCCTGTGCAGAGGAACGAAAAAGAAACATCGTTGAAGGATGTAGAAGAGTTTATGCGCCTTATTCGTAAGAGCGATTATAAGATTGTTGAGCACCTTCAACAGACGCCATCGAAGATATCCATACTGTCGTTGCTATTGTGTTCCGAAGCTCATAGGAATGCATTGTTGAAAGTTCTGGATACGTCCTTCGTACCCCAAGATGTTTCTGTGAATCAGCTGGAGGGGGTGTTGGCACATGTGAACGCAGGCCATAGCTTGGGGTTTACAGACTTTGATTTGACCCCGAAAGGGAGAGAGCATAACATGGTGTTGCACGTCTCAGTTGAGTGTAGGGGCTCAGTCATGTCCCATGTACTGGTAGATACCGGATCTTCCTTACACGTGCTTCCGAAGAAAGCAATGATGAAATTGGATGTCAGGGGAATCATGTGTACGCCTAGTGACTTGGTGGTCAGGGCATTTGATGGTACACGGAGGACAGTCTTTGGATCCATAACGTTACTTCTACAGGTGGGGCCGGAGGTTTTCGAAACTGAATTTTACATTATGGACATACAGCCCGCATACAGCTGCCTTCTCGGACGACCCTGGATCCACGATGTTGGGGCAGTCACATCTACCTTGCACCAAAAGCTGAAGTACATGGTAGGGGACAGTGTGGTCACGGTCTGTGGAGAAGAAGATATATTGGTTAGCCATCTGTCATCATTTAAGTATGTAGAAGTCGACGGCGAGATTCATGAAACACCCTGTCAAGCCTTTGAAGGGTTGCGCATCAAAGACAAAGTTCCAGGGCCGAGTAAAGCGTCAGAGGTGGTCGTCTCATCATATAAGGAAGCTCAGGCTCTAGTGGAGACTAGTGAGACAAAGGGCTGGGGCAAGGTTCTGGATATTCCCGTGAAGATGGACAGATTTGGGCTGGGATATCAACCGTCGTCATCAACGCCTGCTGCAGGGGCACCCCGTTTCAAGGGACCGATAACAATCACAGCTAGTGGAGTGTATCACGAGGCAATCAACGCTGTTTCAGACTCCGAAGAAGGAGACAGCGACTGTGACATGGACGCCTGGATTCAGCCGAGCGTGCCAGGACAAGGATTATGCAATTGGTCTATTCAGGAGATTGTTCCTGTGACTACCAAACAGTAATACTTTGTTTTCTTAATTGTTGAACAATCTGGTGTCTTACCCGGGGCATCGTGATTTTTCTTAGGGCTGTGCTGTTATGTACATTGTGTTGTTTTATCATTAAATAAAAGGCGTTTTTTCATGTATAAATATTGTGATCTCTGTTTTTCCTGTTTTTGTGTTTTACAATAAAATGGCAACGTGGTTATTCGCTTTATACATATTTTGAAGCATTTAACCATTCCTTTTGCAGGATAATATTTTCAGATGACATCATCGAACCGCCTATGACTCATTTCGACTTTGAGCACCCGATATTTCAGGCCGAAGAAGAGATTGTTCAAGATGGCGACGTTCCCGAAGAGTTATCTTGGTTGGTAAAGCAAGAAGAACGAGTCATTCTGCCTCATGAGGAGGTCATTGAAATCATTAACCTGGGGTCGGAAGGGGTTGAAAAGAACATCCGTATAGGAGCCGCGCTGCAGAGCGACGTTAAGCGAAGACTGGTTGAAATGCTCAGAGAGTACAATGATGTGTTCGCTTGGTCGTATGAAGACATGCCTGGGCTGGATACGGATATGGTTGTGCACCGTCTGCCGTTAAAAGAAGAATTCCCGCCGGTCAAGCAGAAGCTTTGCAGAACTAAACCTGATATGGCAGTGAAAATTAAGGAGGAGGTGCAAAAGCAGTGGGATGCTGGTTTCCTAGCTGTTACAAAATATCCCTCATGGGTCGCTAATATTGTACCAGTGCCAAAGAAAGACGGTAAAGTGAGAATGTGCGTAGATTACCGTGATTTGAACAAAGCGAGCTCGAAAGACGATTTCCCACTTCCTCACATCGATGTGCTGGTTGACAACACTGCTCAATTCTCCGTATTCTCCTTCATGGATGGTTTCTCGGGCTATAATCAGATTAAAATGGCGCCAGAAGACATGGAGAAGACTACTTTCATAACGCCTTGGGGAACATTTTGTTACAAAGTGATGCCCTTCGGATTGAAGAATGCTGGGGCAACGTATCAGCGTGCAATGACGACTCTTTTTCATGATATGATGCATAAGGAGATCGAGGTTTATGTTGATGATATGATTGCCAAATCCCAGACGGAGGAAGAGCATTTGGTGAATCTGCTGAAGCTATTCAAAAGGCTTAGGAAGTTCAGGCTGAGACTGAACCCTAACAAGTGCACCTTCGGGGTGAGATCGGGTAAACTGTTGGGGTTTATCGTGAGCGAAAAAGGAATAGAGGTTGATCCTGCAAAAATAAAAGCAATACAAGAGATGCCGACGCCTAAAACAGAAAAAGAGGTGCGCGGGTTTTTAGGGAGGTTGAACTACATCGCTCGGTTCATATCTCACCTAACAGCTACGTGTGAGCCATTATTCAAGCTGTTGAAAAAAGACCAGGCTGTAACATGGAATGAAAATTGTCAAAAGGCGTTCGATAAAATAAAACAGTATTTGCAGGAGCCTCCTATTTTGATACCCCCAGTGGCAGGGAGACCCTTGATTATGTATTTGACGGTTCTTGAGGGAAGTATGGGTTGTGTTCTCGGTCAACACGACGAGACAGGAAGAAAAGAGCATGCGATATACTACTTGAGTAAGAAGTTTACTGAATGTGAATCTCGATATTCAATGCTCGAAAAAACTTGTTGCGCGCTAGCCTTGGCCGCCAAGCGTTTGAGGCAATACATGCTGAACCATACAACCATGCTCATCTCGAAGATGGATCCTATCAAATATGTATTCGAAAAGCAGGCATTATCGGGGAGAATTGCTCGTTGGCAGATGGTTTTGACCGAATACGACATTCAGTATGTCTCACAGAAGGCTATAAAGGGGAGTGTATTATCGGAATACTTGGCAGAGCAGCCTATTGAGGACTACCAGTCGATGAGGTTTGATTTTCCTGACGAGGATATCATGTACCTGAAGATGAAAGATTGTGAAGAACCGTTGTCGGATGAAGGGCCAGAGTGGGGTTCAAAGTGGCAGTTGATCTTTGACGGAGCTGTAAACTCCTATGGTAGCGGAATAGGGGCAATCATCACTACTCCACACGGGTCGCACATCCCATTTACTGCTCGATTGACCTTTCCAGTTACCAATAATGAATCCGAATACGAAGCTTGTATCATGGGGCTTGAAGAAGCCATTGATTTGCGAATCAAAAATCTGGATGTATACGGAGACTCAGCTCTGGTGGTGAATCAAATAAAAGGAGAATGGGAGACACGTCAGCCTAATTTGATACCATACATGAATTACGCGAGGAGATTGTTGCCCTTCTTTGACAAGGTTGAGTTGCATCATGTGCCGCGAGCAGAGAATCAGATGGCTGACGCCCTGGCCACTTTGTCTTCCATGTATAAAGTCAACTTCTGGAATGAGGCTCCCAGAATTGTTATCTCTCGGCTTGACAGACCCGCCTTTGTATTTGCCATTGACGAGGCATCTGATGATAAACCCTGGTATTTTGACATCCTTAATTTCCTGAAAAACAAAGAGTATCCGGCTGGGGCATCCAGTCACGATCAGAAGACTCTCAAGAGATTGGCGGGTAATTTCTATTTGAATCCGGACGGTATCTTATACAGAAGAAATCACGACTTGGTGCTACTACGTTGTGTAGATGAGAAAGAGGCGAAGCTGCTCATGGAGGAAATACATGAGGGTAAATTTGGTACGCATGCTGGTGGGCATGCTATGACGAGGAAGCTGCTGCGGGCAGGTTATTATTGGCTAACTATGGAAACCGATTGTTTCAAGTTTGCAAAGAGATGTCATAAGTGCCAAATCTATGCAGATAAGATCCATGTGCCTCCGAGTCCTCTAAATGTGATGTCGTCACCGTGGCCGTTCTCAATGTGGGGAATCGATATGATTGGAAAGATCGAACCGACGGCATCTAACGGACATCGGTTCACTCTGGTAGCGATCAATTATTTTACCAAATGGGTGGAAGCGGCATCTTATGCAAATGTGACCAAGCAGGTGGTAGCCAGGTTTATCAAGAGAGATATCATTTGCAGATATGGAATCCCCGAGCGGATAATTACCGACAACGGTTCAAACCTGATTAACAAAATGATGAAGGAGCTGTGTCAGAATTTTAAGATCGAGCATCACAACTCCTCTCCTTATCGACCCAAGATGAATGGCGCTGTCGAAGCGGCCAATAAGAACATAAAGAAGATTGTTCAGAAGATGGTGGTGACCTATAAGGACTGGCATGAGATGCTACCTTTTGCTTTGCACAGTTATCATACGACGGTACGCACATCAACCGGGGCAACCCCGTTCTCGTTGGTATATGGAATGGAAACAGTGTTACCACTGGAAGTTGAGATTCCTTCCCTGAGAGTATTACGAGATGTCTACCTAGACGAGGCAGAATGGGTGAAAGACAGGTTGAACCAGCTGAGTTTAATGGATGAGAAGAGGCTAGCTTCTCTAGCATATGGTCGGTTGTACCAGAGCCGAATGAAGAAAGCATATGATAAGAAGATACATCCTCGGAGCTTTCAGACAGGCGACCTTGTGCTGAAAAGGATTCTCCCGCCACAGGCAGATCACAAGGGCAAGTGGACCCCCAATTACGAAGGGCCATACGTTGTCAGAAAAGTCTTTTCAGGAGGGGCTTTGTTGTTGTCCACCATGGACGGTGAAGACTTTATGTCACCTGTGAATTCAGACGCAGTTAAAAAATACTTTGCTTGAAATCGACCCGCTGGACAGAAAAAGAGAGTCCAGGCAAAAATGGGGCATCCTGGCGAACCAAAAACAGAATGAAAGGTTTGGGCAAAAATTAGGGATAAAATTGAAAAAATGTACACCCGCGAAGTTGAAAACCTACACTGGGCGGCTTCGGCAAAAAAGGGTATCCCGGTGAACTGAAAACCCGTAAAGGGCGGTTCACGCAAAAGTTAGGGATTTGAAAAGCAAATGACTACGGTCCGAATTTGATACTGCGGTGCGCATTGGTGCGGGAGAATATACCTGAGGGGTCGATTATCAAATACAATCTCTTCGGAAGTGTGAATACTGGGAAAGCACTAGAGTCGGGCGAGTCATAGGAGGATCAGCTCATGATGTTCGTCTGCATCCCGTTGCCGACATGTGTACAAATTTGAGTTGTCATTATATTTATGTTTCTTGTGCATACTTGTATATTTGTTGTGCGTAGCTTCCTCTTTTCAGGAGTTACATCCCGTGCACAAAACTCCGCCCATTTAGGGGCCCAATCAATAAAACATGTTATTCAGTATTTGATGCTGGTTCTTTACTATTTTGTGCATGACAAACGCCAAGGTTTAATAAAACTAGCAAGTGTATAACGTCGCTGGCCCTTGCCAATAATTGCTAAAACTTTGAATTGACTAATGTCACGAACGCTAACCTGAATAGATTTGGTTGCATAGACTTGTCTTGTCTCGTTTGTGGTGTTGCAGGGTTCTTGACCATAAGAAGTGAGCGATCGAAAGACTGTAGTACTGACCAGAAGCTCGTAACGGAAAGACTCGATCCCTACGCAGGTCGCGCTTCTGAGATGACAATGTTCCTTACTGAAGAAGGATCAAATTCCCCAGCTAGTCGTAGCTTATCCAAAGGGCCTGCTCCAGCAGGGTTGTTTACTCTCAACAGAATTGATGATTCCGAGATCAAAGGCTGTATTCAGACAGTGTGGTGTCCCCCAAAAGGATCCCCCATCCCGAGCAGAGTGGATTAGCCTCGGAAGATTAATATTTCCAACTTGTGAGCTGTACCTAGACAGTCTACTCTGCCCGGTAGAGATTCCCTTCCCAGTAGGGTCATTTACTCTCCCCAACGGAGTCAGCTGATTTTCCCCAAGAGAGTCGTTTCTTCCCCAGCGGAGTTCTCTTTCCAGCAAGTGTTTTCTTTCCTCCCAGTGGAACTCGAAGATTAAGACTCTCCCCGGCAGAGTTGGCTGTGTGTCTTGGCATTTATTTTGTCGGAATACCGTGTGATACCCGTTCACTCTCCAGCAGGAGCCCAACCATGATTGGCGCATTCAGTTATTCCTCAGCAAAGTTGGTTTCATTCTTCCAGCATTTATTTTGCTGGAATAATTCTGTGACGTTTGGTTATCCCCAGCGGAGTTGGCGTTGTCCTCAGCATTTATTTTGCTGAAGCGGTTTTCTGTATCCCAGCAGTTCGAGTCTGCATTTGCATTGGCATATAGTGTCATATTTGCATCCACCGAACAAAACGTGTAGCATTTCCATGTCGAATGGAGCATTGCGTCATTGGCAAACATATGCGTTTTGAAGCATAAACCAGGTTGGTTAACTGTTTGTTTTCAAGTATTGTTTCCCTTACAGGTGGAGAGAGCTCTTGCTCAAATTAATTGTCAAACATTCAAGATCTCGGCGTGAGATGTGTAATGATAATGTCAGTTTCGGTATTATTCCCCACAGAGTTGCTTGATTAAGTTTCTCTTACCCCTCCAGCGGAGTATTTCTTCAAGGTTGTTGTTGTGACAGCATCAAAAGATTTCGTGGATCGATTTTTGGAAGTTGCCGCCTATGTTAAAATAGGTGTCTGGCAGTGTGGATTCAGAAAGTACCCAGTAGAGGCCTTCTCAGATTTGCTGCCATGTCAGCACTGAAAATTGGAAGACTAGACTCATATTGTGTTACCCATGTGATTGATGGAGCTAGCTGCTGCAAAGATAGGCAGAAAAGCTGTATCAGAGTGTTTACCCGTAGCAAAGGCGGAGTTATTTTCCTGTATTTGACAGAGTATTTACCCGTAGCGATGGCGGAGTATTACCCGTAGTAAAGGCGGAGTTATTTTCCTGTATTTGGCAGAGTATTTACCCGTAGCGATGGCGGAGCATTACCCGTAGCGATGGCAGAGTATTACCCATAGCAAAGGCGGAGTTATTTTCCTGTATTTGGTAGAGTAGTTACCCGTAGCGATGGAGGAGTATTACCCGTAGCAAAGGCGGAGTTATTTTCCTGTATTTGGCAGAGTATTTACCCGTAGCGATGGCGGAGTATTACCCGTAGTAAAGGCGGAGTTATTTTCCTGTATTTGGCAGAGTTATCGCCCCGTATCAGAGGCGGAGTTATTTTTCTGTAGCAATGGTAGATTATTTCCCGTAGCGATGGCAGTGTTATTTTCCCAGATTATTTCCCGTAGTGGTGGCAGAGTGATTTCCCGTAGTGGTGGCGGAGTGATTTCCCGTAGTGATGGCGGGGTTATTTGCATGTATCGTTGATAGCGTCATGTTTGGTTGACAGAAGTGCTTCTCCCAGTGAAGTCAATAAGTTCGTTCCAGTATTGACAAGATAATGCTGAAATCAGATTTGTAGATAATGTTCCCCAAACAGTGGTGCAGTTTATTTCTGCGGTTGGCAAATTTCCGGGTTCTTAGTATTCAACCATCTTGTACCTCGAATGTCTGAAGGCTCCGGGAATTTCACCTAGTCGGGTCCAAGTCGCTTGAATAGGGGAAGCTGTTGCACCCTAAAATTTGCTCAACTTATTTCACTTGGTTTATGTCTCATAGCTTTAGCATTTGCATATTAGGTCATGTACATAATTAATTCATCTGCATAGCATAGCATGGGCAAGTCATCCAACAAGGGACCAAGTACCATTCTTATCTCTATGAGCATATCAAGAGGTTCTTATTCAAATTCAATCTCATCCAAGTCATCAGAAAGAAATTGAAATCTGAGAAGTCAGTGGATCAAGCAGTGGATCTATCTCCTATCTTGAGGGTATTTGAAGATCATCAAGGAAGTTGTGAGTTATGAATTGAGGTCATGGAATGTGTATAGACATCATGGAAGACCTAGAGGGTCATTTTGAAAGGGAGACAAGTCATTGATGTGATTACAAAAGCTGCAGTTGGAGACAGTCAACTAGGGTTTCGTCTGGGTCAACCTCAGGTCAACCCTAGGTCAAGTGCTTGATTGAAGGGCATCAAGGCCTGTTTCGAAGATGTGGGATGCCTCATTTGACATGGGGATATGGATGTGGTGTTGTGCCAAGGAGAAATCAAAGGAAATCAAGAAGAAGAGAAGTTTCTGAATTAGGGTTTCTGTGTAAAATCCCCTGATTTAGGGCAAACTTCCCAGCAAGATAATTCAAAATGCAAGCCTCAAATGGATCCTTGGCCAACATGAAACTTGTAGAGTATCTCAAGATATTTAATTTGAGTGGTGGAAGGCATCAAGGAGATTTATAGAACTCAAGTTATGGTTCTTGCAAGTTACAGGTCATCAGAGGCATCTGAAATTTGTCTGTGAAAGTTACTTGACTTCCAAGCAACTTTTACCCCTCAAGGATCTTTCAAATGGATTTCTGTCCAACATGAAAGTTGTTCCTCATGATGGTAGATTTCTAGAAAGGTATGGTATGTCTTCATCTGATTTGTGGAACTCTACTTATGACTTTGGTAAGCAAAGGGCATTTTGGTCATTTGGAAATTATAGGTCATTTCAAGCATATGGCCGTATCTCCTACTTCCAAGCTTCAAATGGAAAAACCTTCAATATAAAAGTTGCTTATAATGATGTTTTAAGGCTAGTAGGGTGGTCATGAGATGTTGGAAAGGCTCATAGCAAAAAGTGATAAAAATGGCCTAAAAATGAGGTATAAGTTAATTCAAGTGAAATGGAAAATCATAAAATCCAAGTTCCAAATCCAAACCATGCCATATGATAGGTCATTTTGACTCCAAAGGACGTTTTAAGAACAATGGTTCAGCCACAATTTTGATTTGAGGCTTGAATCTTGGGGTTGCTTTGTAATTTGCTTGCTTGCATAATGGCATATCAAACCAAAACAAGGAAAAGCTTAATGAATAAGGGAAATATGCATTGTACATTGTCCTAAATCTCATGTAAGGAGATATTCAAGTTAATTACTCAAGTTGCAAGGGTTTTTGTCATGATATATCATATGGTGAGAATGGAAATGCAAAATATCATGGCATGGAAAATTCAAGTTCTTACTAGATTGATCTAGATGGTTCTAGACCTTTCCAAATCAGTCTATATATTGATTACAATCTCCATTGGTGAAGGGTTGGTGATTGTTGATGTTAATGGTGGTAGAAAAAAGAGATTGAACCAAAATTCTCCATTTTGCAAATTGTATTGAAACTTCATTTTTCTCTTCATTACCCTTCCATTTTTTCACACAAATCATCTCTACAATCATTGCTGAGTGCATTCATCTTGATTTGCAACCCCATTGATGAAGAATTGAGAGCTTTCCAAGTGAAGTTGCAAGAGAGCAAAAGACCTTGGATCTGAAGATACAAGCCATCTCCATCAAATCTAGTGCAAGCAGAGGATTGTTCATCACCTAGAGACCATTCTTGAAGATCCACAAGGCCTGATTCGAAGCTTTTCAACACCTACCATTGCAAGGATCAAGGTATGCAAAATCTTTCCCACACTCTGATTTAGGCATGGCTAGGGTTAGTTCTTGTTGTAAAACCATTAGAGACCATTAGGTGATTCGTTTGGATGAGTTTAAGATCAATTAGTGAGGTTTCATTAATGGAGGTTGATTCTTGTTGGAGTTAGAATGATTGATTTAGGAGGTTATAATGCATGATAATTGGTTGGCTTTAATCAGCATGGTATAGGGATTAATTATATATAACGATTGTTGAGTTTTGTGATGGTCAAAAACTGAAGAAAGTTTGGACCTATGAAGTTATACCGTTCGGGTAGGATGATAGAGAGAGTGTTAATACAAACCATTGCCACAGTTGGATTCTACATGAAAATGGAGTAAGTTTGGTTCTTGGATCGTGGCATTTGATGGAGAAATGAGAGAGAACGAAGGTGAGGAAGATTGATGCATGGAGTTGTGTTTCATGGATGTTCTAAAACCCTAAGTGTTCCAAGGAAGAAGACACAATCTGAACCATTGGTGGCATGTGGACTATTTGACTTGGAGGCAGATCGGAGGGCCAGGATTCATACGCGAATTGTGGAGGGAGAGGCAGCAGCAAAACGCTGCGTTTTGTTTAATGAATCATCATGGGCTTAGCGTGAATTGTTTTCCCCACCCCCCATACCAAGGCCCAATCGTTTTACACTATGATTCGTTGCTTTTTAAACCGTTATGCTATCTTTTTCTTTAGTTTTTTTAATGATTTTTCTGATAAAAGCTGGGCCCAGGCGCGCCTTGCTCTGCGCACCCCATGTTCTGGGCCCATCCTAATAATAACTGCATATTCATACTAACTGCACCCCCTCATCATTTTCCTATTAAATCTCACTCCAAATTTCATTTAACTTTAAAAATTCATATAAAATTGAAAAATGAGTATTTTTTAATGAGACTTTTTTTCCCATTTTCTATTTTCTGTCAAGAAAAATATGAAAACATAAAATTGTCATTTTACTTCATTTTCATATTTTTTGTATATTTTTACATTTAATAGCTTTGTTTAATTCTTTTAGTTGATGCCATCATTTGTTGAATTTAGTTTAGGGGCTTCCTTTAGGATTTTTACCCCATTATTTTTAGTACAACTAGATATGGATATTAGGTGTCCCCTGGTTTTATACCATAATTTCTAGGGCTTTATTTTAGGTAGTTTAGTTAGAAACTATTAGGATAGTCAATTAGGGTTGTGAATATGACATAGGTGTAACAAAATAATTTTCTTTTGGGTTTTTAGACTGAATTAGGACCTGGGACTATAGGGGTATTGAGGGTAAGCATAATAGATCCCTTAGAATAAATAGTAGAATTTTTCCCATTGTATTAATATTTTTAGTATATTTCTGTAATTGATTGATTGTATGGTGTGCCCTTTCTAGGGTTATTGTTTGATTGTGTGGGGTATTGGGCTTGTTTGGGGCTTGGGTTTGAGCTGAAGACTTTGTCGATGAAGCCCATTGAAGACAAAAGGAATGAAGATAAATCTCAAGAGTTGATGAAGATTGCAGCCTGATTGTAGCTGATGAAGGTTATAGGATCTAGGAGCTAGGTAGAGCTCTAGAATAGGAACTTGATTCACAGACATGGAAGGCCTTGTTTGCCTCCATTCTTTCTCTATGATTCAAAGTCTCTTTTAAATACCCACCTCCTTCCTTTGGGAGGATTAGTGAATGTATTTAAAAGATAGAACTTTTGAGAGAAAACTGTCTGTATCATGCTAACAGTCAGTAGGCCACCCTTGGTAGGCAACTGACTGCTTAACATCCAATGCATCCTGTTAACTGCTGCTCATCTTGGAGAGTGGGACTTGAAGAAAAGCCCTGAAAGCTTGAAGATGAAGACTGATGCTTGCTTGAAGCTTGTAGATGTTTTGAAGATGACTTGAAGACAGATGTTGATGAAGAATGCTATTTGCTGTTTATTTTTGCTGTTTATAATTTTTGATGTATTGTTTGAATTTCCCTGACTGTATTGTTTGCCATTTAATCTGTTAGGTTGAAAGCAAATTTTGTTCGCTTTTGCCTGTTGTTTTCTAGGTTCGAGGTTGAGTGGGACTCCCTTTCCTCGCTTGTATTGCTGCATCCATGCATTTTACTGCTTTATTGTATATATGCTATTGTTTCTGTTTCCGTTTATCCCTTAGGATCTCTGTTTCTCTCTGCGCAAGAGAGGAACATGATAGACATTAGGTCTTAACCCATGCATGATAACATTAGGTTAGTTTGATTCCCTTTTCAACCATAGGTTAGAGTTCTGTCTCTTCTTTCTCAAAACAAACAGAAAAACACAATAAATCTTTCAAACACAATAAAAGACACTTCTTTCGTAAAAGAATGTGAACTCATCAAAACGTCATTTTTGTCCGCTTGGACCAGTAATCAGAAAAACCCTTTTTCAGAAGGAGATAAAAACAATCAAGACAGACTTGTGTCGTGCGTGGCCCGAACTACGTTTGCTCTGATCTTTCATGTTGTATGAAAGTACGTAGGCATAGGATGCGATATCCTAGCGAGCAACCTTCCCCTCCTTTCCCGTAGGTAGGCGAACTACGTTGACTCTGATTTCTCGTTCCAGACGGGAATACGTAGGCATAAAGTGCGATACTTTGCCGAGTCATTTTCTTTTCTTTTAACCCCAGACCTGTAGAATAGATAGAATAACAATCTGTACTAGAAAACAAGCGTGGATCCCGTCGAGTACGACGGACGTGAGGGGTGCTAATAACTTCCCCTTGCGTAACCGACTCCCGAATCCAGGATTTGGTTGCGATGACCATTCCTTTCCCGTCTTTGCGGTAGGTTTACTTCGAGCGTTTCCTTTCCCTCCTTTGGGATAAATAACACACGGTGGCGACTCTTCTGTTCAGCCAGCGCCGATTTTCGCAGTAGCGACAACCGGGAACACAACACACTAACATCGATGGACGCATGGCCATCACCCTCCTCTACGGGAGCACACCAACAATACCGATGGTCACTGGGCCATCACCCTCCTCACAAGGAGCACGACAAATAATATCGATGGACAACAGGCCATCACCCTCCTCACAAGGAGCACACCAATAATATTCACATACATCATACATCTAGCACACCAAGTGCAAACCGATCTTATTGATCCACCCCTCACACAGTATATATACACGACGCACAAGGCGTACTGATCCCACGGATCCTTCACATCACAAAATAAATACATAACAAGCACACAAAGTGCGTCGATCCCACTGATCTGCTCACCACACAACTTATCACATACAATGCACACAAGGCACGTCGGTCCTTCTGACCCAAGTATATCACATAGCCGCACATAAGTGCAACGCATAATAAGCGTACTGATCCTCACGGATCCACTCCCCATAACACACCAACACAACGCACTCAAGGCGTAACGATCATACTGATCCTCATATCTCGCACACAACACATCAATACCACGCGCACTAGGCGTAATGATCCTACTGATCCAGTCCTCATACTACAGTATGTAAACGCAACACACATAAAGCGTATCGATCCTACGAATCCACATCCATCTCACAACATACAAACACAATGCATAACAAGCGTATCAATCCTACGGATCCACTCATCACCACACATCACCACACATAGCACATAGTGCATACATATCACATACACATCCTTACACATCCATACTTATCTAGACTTAACACATAATCCACCGATTATGTCAAATGCGATAAACGTCGGCCACACAACCCTACAACCCTCAACACACTCTCAGCACCCAGCTATCATCACAACACATCAATCTCATCGCACTCAGCACCCTTATATCACCACATACATGTATCTTAACATACACTGACGCAATCTCTCGAATTAAGTGAATATCAAGGAGTTCACATCCAGAACTACACAACATACAGGTATCATAACATACCCCAATCCATATATCATGATCTCACGAGTACCACAGTCGTCACGTCCCGACGCCACACATACACTCACCTCAGATCTCCAGCAAGCTCCTCATCATACATGACCAACAAGGGTCCAAAACCACAAGGAAACAACACAAAACAACAGCAAAAACACAAGCTGCTGTCGAGTTTGCTGGCGCGTTCGCTCGGCGAAGCCCCGCTTCCATTCTCCTGGAGAAACCTCTGGCGAAGCCAGACAGAAGCTTCTGCCAGCACTCGCTGGTTAGTTCGCCCGGCGAAGGCTCGCCCCTCATTCGCCCAGCGAATACCTGCGTACTCAGAAAAATTCTGAGCTGCAGAGTCACCTTCCACATTGATTTCGCCCGATTAAATCGAAACCCACAACCAACCACATACTGCAACTTAGTTACGGGGTCTTTTCCCGATTCTATCCGACAATTCATCAACTCTGTTCTCAAAACCAACTTCCGGCTCAACTTCAAACTTAACCGAAAATCCCAAAACTCATTCAATTTAACGTCAGCCGCACATGCAACAATTTAAACATCAAACAACACAATAATAGCAGTATCAATAACATGCAATCAATCAATTCATCATCAACATGCAAATTATTCATACATGGAGCCTTCAGTATTAGTCATATTTTCTAGTATTATGGAACTTTATTCCTCAGAAAATTTCCACACATAAAGCACCGAAAAACAACTAATACGGAAAAACCAAATAATTAAAAATGGGTGTTACAACTCTCCCCCACTTTAATTATTTTCGTCCCCGAAAATACCTGATGGAAACAGCTCTGGATACGCTTCCCACATCTTGCTTTCCAATTCCCGGAGTTGCTTCTCGTTCATCAATCCGAACTAGCAATGCCTCATCCGTCAAATTGTTTCTCACTTGCGCATCATTCATCTGATTCAAGATACTCCCTCAATGAAAACACATGAAATACATCATGTCAACTCATAAGCGACAGCGGCAAAACAGTCTAACCTGCTGCTTTTCCCACGCTCCGCTGCGCTACTCTGATACCGACAAACCAAACACAGAGCGTGCTTCTGAGACTCCAAAGCTCGGCCAACACCAGCTACCATCATAACTCTCAAAACACATCTTTTCTTGGATCCTCTTGATTTCCTCAGCCGTCTCATGCAGAATTCTCAGATCTGAGCATAACACTTCTGCTCGATTCATTCCAACTCAAGTGAGTCCTACACTTCCTATCTCACAAGGCCCCATACAGCGCCATGCTGATACTAGAATGGTAACTGATACTGTAGGCGACTCAATCGGCGGTAATTAACCATCCCACGATCCATTTTGATCCAACACACAAGCTCTCTCCAAATTCTTAATATAAACCTCCAATTTCCATCTGACACAATATTCGACAGTACCTCATATAACTTCACCACTTCCTCGATATGCATCTCGTAAATCCTCAACATAGAATAGTCAATCCACTCACAATAATCCAAATTAAAATTATATCTTTCCAATTCTTTGTAAATCTCAACACCCAAATTCACGAAAATACCACCCAATTTCCTCTCCGGAATATTCAACAGCCGCGTCAAACACAACGGTCTCTGACGTTCAATCTTTGACTCTCGACAATCCCATCCAGTATATTTAACCTCCACCACACCTCTCTTCACCTATGGTTACCAAAAACAATTTACTCAAATTCGGTTACTTCTTCATAGCACTAGGATGGGTACTCCATCTACCTCAATGTATTTCTTCGAGAGTACTCCTACTCCACTCAACATCTGAAACAAAAACTCTACCATAACACACTGTGGTTCTATCTCCACAAATCCGACAATCAACTCTTCGACTCTGGTTCATCAAATTCAACTAATCCACCTACTTAATCCAGATTTCTAACTTTCTCGATTCTCTTCAAGGATACAACTACTCCGTTCTAACAATAAAATCTTGACTCCATAAGAAGCCTCTTCACCCACCAAACTCATTTTACAAAATTGCTCAATCAGCTCTATCTCCTTTCACCATCAATATTGGTATACACAAATATTTCCAATTTACCGCATTAGCTACCATGTTCACTTTACCCGAATGGTAATTCAACTCAAAGTCGTAATTCTTCAGAGGTCCCAATTATTTCCTCTTCCTCATATTCAACCTTTCCAACTCAAACAAACACCATAAGCTCTTAGGATCACCAAATATTTCAAATCTCAACCCAAACGATTGAAGCCCCCAACTCCGGCACAATCACAGCCGCAACCAATTCTAAATCACTGATCGGATGACTCCTCTCATATACTCCAAGATACCTTTAACATATCTCCAAATCATATCAACAAAGCATCACAAAACACAACAAGTAGTCTCATCGGGTTCGACAAAAATCATCACACGAGCTGCTGACAGCTCTCCCAAAACTCTTTGAACTCTCCTCAAGGGGCATATAGCTGCTTATTCTCCAACAATGATAACTTAAGTTCTTGATCTTTAACATGATCCTCTATACTCTTCAAATGTACTAAAACATCACTGGTTAACACATCCATTGCTTCACTCAAATAAGTAAGGAAAATCCTATGCCAAACGAACAAACAAGTCATGCGTTTTGGCGAAAAACACGAACCGTACCTTCCGCACTCACTACCACATCCAACCATGTCTCATCAATAAAACTCAAACCCATAACATTACTTCACCATCACATAGAGCATTGTAATAGCTTTCCAACACTTTGAATCGTGCGTCATTACGAATTACGGTTCTCCTGTTACGACAAAAATACCAGGACGCCATTTTCTGCCTAGGACCCCCTTCGCTAGGCGAAGGACCTGGCGAACATGACAGTCCGAAATCCCATTTTCGACCGTTACCTGACTTCCAAGTGTCCGATTTCGATTCCGTAAAAAGCTGCGATCTTGCAATTCAACGTACAACAACAATTTCATATCTAAGAGGTCATTCAACACATCTATAACTCTTGGAATATTTAAAGGCCTAATTACACCATTCTTGCATTCCTCATCTTACTTTCTTTAATCATTCAGAAGTCACTATCCACTTGGAATATAATTGGCCTCACACTTTGTTGCCTTAGCACACATACCGAGCACAGGCCTCGACACCACATAATCAGTGCATTTCCTTGACTGTCCAAACAAACACATAATATGGAGCTTCCACTCTCGGACTAGCACCCGTAACTGAGTCGATCAACTCCACTTCACCTCCTGGATGTATATCACTCCCTTGTCATTATAACTCCCAGACAACTGAAAAATAATCTGCAAATTGACAACTTCCCACTTTCATTATAACTCAAAATTCCCATCAAAATTTAAACACCTCAACACGTCCTACAACGGCTCCTCAAAGCAAACTCTTAAGCACTTTAGCTTAACTCAAGGCAATTCCCCGCTCACGCCAACTAAGCTTGCAAGACACGTCTATCCTATACAACACAATCCCGTCTGATATTAACAAGAGAGTAAGGGTGATCAGGTCCTCAATTTGTCAATAGACAGCCGAAAATCATGATGGGGTACAAACCATCTTTACCAAACTATAGGAGCGTTCCTCGACACACTGAGCCACAACTCCACACTTGCAGCCTTCTGGAGAAGCACAAGCTTCTCCCCCACTGGAATCATTCCACTTCTGCCAACAAAGCTAGACAACAACATGTTCTGACAGTGTTTCTCACACATGCCGCGTACAGGGGATTAGACCACAATACAAGACAACTTGGCCGGATGGACCGACCTGCTCTGATACCAACTTGTAACATCCCGTTTCCCAAAATAAAATAAAACAACTAAATAAGCACACATCAGAGTATCTCCCACAACGGGATGTCATAATTCACACTAAAATTCCACAAAACATTTTTCCAAATTAATTTCTCAATAAAACTGCAGCGGGAAATATATACATATATATCACAAAACATCATATATATATATATATATATATATATATATATATATATATATATATATATATATATATATATATATATATATATATATATATATATATATATATATATATATATATATATATATATATATATATATATATATATATATATATATATATATATATATATATATATATATATATATATATATATATATATATATATATATATATATATATATATATATATATATATATATATATATATATATATATATATATATATATATATACAACAATGGCCATCTGCCCAAAATACATATAGCATCATCTACAATCACCATCAAACAGGATACGCCACAGGGGCACACAAAATCAACATAAAGCGATAAAACTCCCAAAAAGGCCCCGGTGTTACGTATCAGAGTAATCTTACAGAAACACCACAATCCAAGCTAGCTAAACACCTAGATTGTCTGTACTTCTGAAGAAGCACCGAGCACAACCACAAGAAAGGGGTGAGAATCACGATCAAATTATAATGGTATAATAGTACATGAAATGAAAGGCAGAAATCAATAATAATACTATTTCATATACATATCATCCGGACTCACGGTCCCACCATCAACCACAATACATAATCACGCAACAAATGCACTCACGCAACTCTTAACATGCGGTACCGACTCACAATCACGATGGGCAACTGGCCATCAACCCTCCACACAGGAGCACATAACAATGATGGGCAACTGGCCATCAACCCTCCCTAATGGGAGCACCACAACCATACTGATGGACACCTGGCCATCACCCTCCACAATGGGAGCACATCTTCGATGGACACCTGGCCATCACCCTCCTCTACGGGAGCACCTCATCAACATCGATGGACACATGGCCATCACCCTCCTCACCGGGAGCACAACACATTAACATCGATGGACACATGGCCATCACCCTCCTCTACGGGAGCACACCAACAATACCGATGGTCACTGGGCCATCACCCTCCTCACAGGGAGCACGACAAATAATATCGATGGACAATAGGCCATCACCCTTCTCACAGGGAGCACACCAATAATATTCACATACATCATACATCTAGCACACCAAGTGCAAACCGATCTTATTGATCCACCCCTCACACAATATATATACACGACGCACAAGGAGTACCGATCCCACGGATCCTTCACATCACAAAATAAATACATAACAAGCACACAAAGTGCGTCGATCCCACTGATCCGCTCACCACACAACTTATCACATACAATGCATACAAGGCACATCGGTCCTTCTAACCCAAGTATATCACATAGCCGCACATAAGTGCAACGCATAATAAGCGTACCGATCCTCACAGATCCACTCCCCATAACACACCAACACAACGCACTCAAGGCGTAACGATCATACTGATCCTCATATCTCGCACACAACACATCAATACCATGCGCACTAGGCGTAATGATCTTAATGATCCAGTCCTCATACTATAGTATGTAAACACAACACACATAAAGCGTATCGATCCTACGAATCCATATCCATCTCACAACATACAAACACAACGCATAACAAGCGTATCAATCCTACGGATCCACTCATCACCACACATAGCACATAGTGCATACATATCACATACACATCCTTACACATCCATACTTATCTAGACTTAACACATAATCCACCGATTATGTCAAATGCGATAAACGCCGGCCACACAACCCTACAACCCTCAACACACTCTCAGCACCCAGCTATCATCACAACACATCAATCTGATCGCACTCAGCACCCTTATATCACCACATACATGTATCTTAACATACACTGACGCAATCTCTCGAATTAAGTGAATATCAAGGAGTTCACATCCAGAACTACACAACATACAGGTATCATAACATACCCCAATCCACATATCATGATCTCACGAGTACCACAGTCGTCACGTCCCGACGCCACACATACACTCACCTCAGATCTCCAGCAAGCTCCTCATCATACATGACCAACAAGGGTCCAAAACCACAAGGAAACAACACAAAACAGCAGCAAAAATACAAGCTGCTGTCGGGCTCGCTGGCGCGTTCGCTCGGCGAAGCCCCGCTTCCATTCTCCTGGCGAAGCCAGACAGAAGCTTCTGCCAGCACTCGCTGGCTAGTTCGCCCGGCGAATCCTGGCAAAGGCTCTCCCCTCATTCGCCCAGCGAATAAACAAGTCATGAGTTTTGGCGAAAAACACGAATCGTACCTTCCACACTCACTACCACATCCAACCATGTCTCATCAATAAAACTCAACCCCATAACATTACTTCACCATCACATTGAGCATTTTAATAGCTTTCCAACACTTCGAACCGTGCATCATTACGAGTTACGGTTCTCCTGTTACGACAAAAATACCAGGACGACATTTTCTGCCCAGGACCCCCTTCTCTAGGCGAAGGACCTGGCGAACATGACAGTCCGAAATTCCATTTTCGACCGTTACCTGACTTCCAAGTGTCCGATTTCGATTCCGTAAAAAGCTGCGATCTTGCAATTCAACGTACAACAACAATTTCATATCTAAGAGGTCATTCAACACATCTATAACTCTTGGAATATTTAAAGGCCTAATTACACCATTCTTGCATTCCACATCTTACTTTTTTTAATCATTCAGAAGTCTCTATCCACTTGGAATATATTTGGCCTCACACTTTGTTGCCTTAGCACACATACCGGGCACAAGCCTCGACACCACATAATCAGTGTATTTCCTTGATTGTCCAAACAAACACATAATATGGAGCTTCCACTCTCGGACTAGCACCCGTAACTGAGTCGATCAACTCCATTTCACCTCCTGGATGTATATCACTCCCTTGTCAGTATAACTCCCAGACAACTGAAAAATAATCTGCAAATTGACAACTTCCCACTTTCATTATAACTCAAAATTCCCATCAAAATTTAAACACCTCAACATGTCCTACAACGGCTCCTCAAAGCAAACTCTTAAGCACTTTAGCTTAACTTAAGGCAATTCCCCGCTCACGCCAACTAAGCTTGCAAGACACGTCTATCCTATACAACACAATCCCGTCTGATATTAACAAGAGATTAAGGGTGATCAGTTCCTCAATTTGTCAATAGACAGCCGAAAATCATGATGGGGTACAAACCATCTTTACCAAACTATAGGAGCGTTCCTCGACACACTGAGCCACAACTCCACACTTGCAGCCTTCTAGAGAAGCACAAGCTTCTCCCCCACTGGAATCATTCCACTTCTGCCAACAAAACTCCCAAAAAGGCCCCGGTGTTACGTATCAGAGCAATCTTACAGAGACACCACAATCTAAGCTAGCTAAACACCTGGATTGTCTGTACTTCCGAAGAAGCACAGACCACAACCACAGGAAAGGGGTGAGAATCACGATCAAATTATAATGGTATAATAGTACATGAAATGAAAGGCAGAAATCAATAATAATACTATTTCATATACATATCATCCGGACTCACGGTCCCACCATCAACCACAATACACAATTACGCAACAAATACACTCACGCAACTCTTAACATGCGGTACCGACTCACAATCACGATGGGCAACTGGCCATCAACCCTCCACACAGGAGCACATAACAACGATGGGCAACTGGCCACCAACCCTTCATAATGGGAGCACCACAACCATACTGATGGACACCTGGCCATCTGTTGCACCCCAAAATTTGCCCAACCTTTCTCTACCTAGCTTATGTTGCATTTCATTGACATGTATGTAGGAGATCAAGAGGTATGATTACCAATTAAGATCTACACAAGAATATGAAGCTAGCTAAGAGGCTTATTCAGGTGTTCAAGGGTTGATATCCTTGACAGAGAAGTTAAAGGATCCTCAAAGAGAGTGGTTGAAACCAAGGATGTGGGTCTCCTAACTTGAGAGTTATGGGGAAGACCATCAGATGATTCTGAAGCCATGAAGTTAGATTTGAGGTATTGAGGGAGCCCATGAGAAGTGTTGAAGATCACTTTGGGGCCTAGACAAGTCATTGTGCAAGATTAAGAAGCCTCAGCCATGATTGGTGCAGCTAGGGTTTGACTGGGCCAACCCTAAGTCAACTGAGGATGTGAAGGATGTTGAGACTTAATCCAAGATCCAGGTGATCATGGATTTATATATTAAGATGTTCTAAGGATGATTCCAAGGTCAACTCATCATGATTGAAGAGTTTGAGAAGTTTCAGGCTAGGGTTTCTAAGGCTTGACAGTGTAAAATCCCCTAGTTTGACCCCTATCTTCAAGGAAATTCAGCTCAAGATGTGATTGTCATATTATCTTACCCCCAACATGATTGTTGTAGAGCATGATCTTAGCTTTAATTTGAGTACTAGAAGTCCTTGATAAGATTTGTAGAGCTCAAGTTATGGCTTTGACAAGTTACAAGTCATCTGAGGAATGTGAATTTGGAGCTTGAAAGTTACCCAACTTGCATGAAACTTTTTCCCTATAAGGATGATACCTATGAACTTTTGGTCAACATGAATGTTGTTCCTTATTATCTTATATTTCTATAGAGTACTATAAGTACTTGATAGGATTTGTAGAACTCAAGTTATGGCTTTGACAAGTCAAGGGTATTTTGGACATTTGGTGATTATAGGTCATTTGTGATGATAGACCATTTTCACCAACTTAGAGGTCTCAAATGGAATTTTGTTCAACTAGAAAGTTGCTCAAAATGGTGTTTTAACCTTGACCATGCATCAAGGAGGCATTGAAATGGCTCAAGGAGAGGCTTGGTTCAAGAAATTTTGAAAAAGAAAGAATTAAAAGGATTTAATGGCCAAAAATTCAAATAATTCCTTTTGTGATCAAATGAAACAAAATTATAGGTCAGATTGATTGGAAAAATGATTTTAGAAACAATGGCAATGTTAGAATTTTGATTTGAGGTCATTTGAATAACATTTCATTTCATTTCTTCATGATGAAGCAACATATCCAACTCACACCTTTGGCTTGCAAACAAGGAAACAATCATCACCATTCAAATCCTTAGCTCATGAGGAGTGAAAACCAAGTTTGCTGAGGCCCAAACAGAGGAGATATTGCATATGCCATGAATGATATTTGGAGGATAAATTGAAAATCCAAAATCTCATTTGGATGGATCCAGAAGTTTCTAGATGGGTCTAATCACTTCTATATAAGTCATTGAGTGAGTTCAGTGCTTTTTTTGGAAGGAATTGAAGCTGGTTGCAGAGAGGGAGATCAAAGTTTCATGAATGCAAGTTGAGATCGAATTTTCAATTCAAGGAAGAACCAAGCCAATTTGAGGTGTGCATTAGCTTCAGAGGGAAATTTGGAGTGAATCTGGATTGTTGTGGAGGTTGAATCGTGCAAGAACCACTTCTGTTGCAAGCTTGAACACAGGTTGGTGAATTTCTTGATTATGCATGATTTAGGCAGTGATAGATAGAAATTCATATGCGGTTAGGATCCTGGTGATGAGTAGTTGGATTTAGGATGTTTAATTGCTTGATTAGAGATGATTTAGGTCAGATGTCATTTTCGGTTGAGATTGATATTTCGTGATTCATGCGTTTTGAGGATGAATAATTGGTATGGTTGAATTGTTGGGAAGATTCTGGTCAAGATTCATTCAGGAATCGTGGCAAATGGTTGGCTGTAGAGGAAGTTAGGGTTCTGCAGGGGTGGCCGGAAAAGCCACCGGCGATGGCTGGTTCGCGCGCAGGTTGCAGGTTCAAATTGGGGACGATGAACAAGGGCCCTCAGATTAGGGTTTGACCTTGGACTCAGGCGTGTGTTGGAGGGCCAGGATTGCTTCTCAAATCTGAAGAGAGAGTTCCAAATGAAACGCACCGTTTCATTAATTTACTGGTTTTGGGCTTAGCACTCAGAGTGATATCCACACCCCCCTTTGGCCCAATTATTTGAAATAAACTGTCTTGGGTTGCTATTTGACACGCAAGTTTGTCAATTTCATTTATTTTCTTTTAATTTTCATTATTTTATGTGACTTAGAGATTAATTCATAAAAAATAGGAAATTAACTCAATTAATTCCAAACTTTTTTCCCCTGATTCATGATTGAATCTAGAATTTTGTAGATAAGAAATATTAGTAATTCATGAATTTTTTATTTTATTTTCATTTTTTGAATATTAATTGATATTAAAATGGCCATGGTTGATACCTTGTTTTGTTGAATTTGGTTTGTGCATTTGGTGATGACTCTTGCCTTGATTTTTTGTGTGTAGCTAGCATAGATATGCATGTTCCCCTTATATTTTTCTCACATTTTTGTGATGAAGTTAGGTGGTAGTTTTAAGTTGAAACTTTAGGTGCTCTATTTTTAGGGTTTATGCTTAATACCTTGTGATCTAGGTTTTATTTCTAGGACTTGGTGGATGATGCAACCTCTGGATTTTGTATGGTTGATTCATGATTGAATTAGGGTCCCATAGTTATTTTTGTAGGATTTTACAATTGGTTTTAGTATTTTAGTTAGGACTAACTTTAGTACTAGGTTGTAGGTGATCCTAACTTGCTAATTCAATTAGATTGATTTCTTTAATTCCCTTAGATTAGGGTTTTGCCTCTCTTGATCTGGTATGATGTGGAAGACAAGCTTGGTCTACCATGGAGTGCTTGAAGAAGCTTGGATGTGAAGACTTCCCTTCTTTTGGTGTAGTGTTGATTAGGTGTTAAGATTAGGGTTTGCAGGCAGAGCTTCTAGATAGATTCTCTTCTTTCATAAACATGGAAGGTGTTGATCACTTCCATTCTTCCCTATGATGTAAGGTCCCCTTGTAAAGGCCTCATCCCTCCTTTGGTAGGATGTGTGGCTCTTCACAAGTTGGTAGAACCTTTGAGGGTTCCTTTCTTTGATGATGGATGGCTTAGTGGTGACCTTTGGTCCTCACTCTACTGTCTATCATCCAAACCTTGCTCTTGTTAGATGAGTTTTTCCCCCTTGCTTAAGGATGGAATTCCTTGGTAGAAGATTGAAGATGCTAGAGGTTGCCACTTCCCAATGTCTGAAGACTGCCATTGAAGCTGAAGCTTAAAGATCAAGAAGAACAAGTTGATACTTGTATGAAGAAGATCAAATTGAGATTAAAGAAAGAGCTGAAGCTTGAAGGAATATGTTGATACTTGTGTGTTCAATGCATTGAGTGCCTGAAGGAACAAGTTGATACTTGCAATTGGGATTGAAGCCTGAAGGTGGAGTCTACTTTGGAGCTGAGGCTTGAAGAAGAGAGAATAAGTTGATACTTATGGTCGATATATTGAAAGTTTGAAGAAGTAAGTTGATATTTGTTATTGAAGAGAATAGGCTTGAAGAGCAGTTAAAGACTGAGGACTGAACTGCTGTCAGAGGAGAGCTTTGCCGTGAAATTGTAGAAGCTGTTGATTTGCTTTCTTTCCTGTCTGTTTGCTTGCTGTGTGTTGCACCCCAAAATTTGACCAACAACTATTTGTTCATTGAGTGTTTGAAAGTTGATACCTTCATCAAAAAGTTCAAGAGATCCCCAGAGAAGTGGTTTGAAACCAGGGTTGTGTGCTTCACAGTTTGAAAGTTGTGGGTGCTCCTCAGATGATTCTGAGACTTTGAGAATGAACTTGATGTTTTGAGAAAGCTTATGAGATGTCTTGATAGCCTTCATGAAGCCCAGAGAGGTCATTGTGTAAGAGTTCAGAGGATTCAACCATGAGTGGTGGAATTAGGGTTTTGACTGGGTCAACCCTAGATCAGCTGAAGATTTGGAGAAGGTTGAGACCTAATCCAGGGGCCATGAGATCATGGAATGATGAATAGAGATGTTATAAAGATGATTCCTAGACCAACTCATCATGATTGAGGAGTTTGAGAAGTTTTGAATTAGGGTTTCCAAGGATTGTCAGTGAAAAAACCCTAATTTGATCCCTATCTTCCAGGCAGTTTTAGCTCTAGATGTGATTGATATCTCATCTTCCCCACAACATGAATGTTGTAGAGCTTGTTCTTAGCTTTAATTTGAGTGGTGGAAGTCCTTGATAGGAGTTACAGAGCTCAAGTTATGGTTTTGACAAATTACAGGTCAGCTGAGGTGTGTGAATCTGGGTCCTTGAAAGTCACCCAACTTGCAGACAACTTTTGCCCTAGTAGGATGATTCCTATGATTTCTTGGTCAACATGAATGTTGAAGAGGATCTTCTTAGCTTTAATTTGAGTGGTAGAAGTCCTTGATTGGATTTGTGGAACTCAACTTATGGTTTGAACAAGACAGGGGTATTTTGGTCATTTGTCAGTTATAGGTCATTTTAGCCAATGCCTAAAACTCCTATTTCCAAGCCTCAAATGGAAAAACTCAAAACATGAAAGTTGCTCAAAATGTGATTTTAAGTCTAGAAAGAAGGTCACAAATTGTTGGAAAAGCTCATAGCATGAAATTCCATGATTGGTCAAAAATGAACTAAAAAAAGGCTTATAACTTTGAAAAGTTGAAATTGAAAAGTGATTTGGGAGATCCACAAATCCAAAATAGGTCATCCAATATATCATTTTGATTGGAAAAACCATTTTGAGAACTTTGGTTTAAATAGATTTTTCATTTGAGGCTCCAAAAATGGACTTCCTTTGGAAATTTATTACTTGAAAAAGAAGGCCATGTTGAAAAACCCTACATAAGCCAAAGATACACTTGTTTTTCACTCATCCTCACTTAATAACTCATGTAAGGGTATTTTAAGTCCAAATTACAAGGCATGAAGCATGGGAGATGAGATAACCAATATGGCATATCATGGAATTTTCAAGAACTTTCCACACTTTTCTAGATGAATCTAGAAGCATCCATCAATTGTTATTTAAAGAGGGCATCAGAGAATGATCAAAGGTTGGTGATAGGGGGTCAAGTCAGAGGAGAAAGAGAGAGGTACATTGCCATTGGAGAGGTTTCTTCAATTTCAAGCAACTTTGATTTTCATCCTCCACAAGTATTCTCCTTCCAAACTCGTGCATACAGAATCATCTAGAGCAAGAGGAGAGCAAGATCCAAGCCTCACAAGATCAAGATCCAAGAGATTCCTCATCATCCATCACATTTTGCTCAAGGTGCATTTTGCTTCCACTTGCTTAATTTAAGTAGATTCGTGTAGATTCATTAGCATAATCTTGATCTAGGATGTTAGGAGATTAGTTTAGATAACTTTGGTGCTGTTTAGAGACAACTTAGTGCAGGTGCTCGAATCTTGATTGGCATAGAACTCCATGATTAGGGCGTTAGAAGCTTAGGTATTTGGTTCAGAATTATCACCATTAGATGTAGAGTAGATTCATATAGGTTTTAGTGAGAATTATGAGAAAAAGTTTCAGAGCATTTCCATGGCTTCAAGATGTTGTTGCTCGCGGTTTTAATGATAGGGTGAGTTTCAAAGTAAATCAATGGCGTACAAGTGTAGAGGGAGAAATTCTAAGCAATTTTCATTTTTATAGCGTATGATTTGGTTGAGTAGAGAGTGAGAACCGCGAGCTTGAAGTTTCACGTGTAAAGATGCATGTTAATGGAGGTGGTAAACCCTAACTACATGGCCAAGGAAGAAGACGCGTGCTGGCCGTTGGATCTAAGCCAGAAACCTTGACCAAGACTTCAATCGTGCGGCTGTGTTTGAATTGAAAGGCGGAGGGAATTGGAGCACATGAAGTGCTGCGTTTCACTTAATGCCCCTCATGGGCTTAAGTGATTTTCATTTTCGCGCCCCCTCGTAACGAGGCCCAACCAGAATGCACTGAAAATATTGCTAATTGCACCGCGTAGTCTTTTTTTTCTTTTTTAAATTCTGAGGGGTTATTGGGCTTAACCCCAGGTGCTACGCGCACCCCCAGCTGAAAAGCCCAGCGCTTTTAACACATTAAGCATCTACTTAATGCACCTCCCAGTCCCTTGGATTAATTTAATTATTTTATTTTTCTTCTTTTATTTTTCTGTTTTGTTAAATTCATTAAAAATTGGAAATTAATTCTTTTTTAATGCTTCTTTTTTCTATGATTAGATTAAAATGTGTAGAAAATTATAAAAATAAAAATGAGATTTTATTTTTTAGGTTTAATATTTTTAATAGATTTTCCAATTAAATAGCTTTTTAATATTGTTTAATTTGGTATTTGATTTTGTAGGAATTGTTTTAGAACCTTCCCTTAGGGTTTTTAATTCATTATTTTTTTGTGCAATTAGATGATGAATCATAGTTCCCCATAGGATTTTTTCTAGATTTTTTAGAATTAATTTTGATTAGTTTAATTAGGGTAGATGTAGGGTATCCTAATTAGGGTTTATATTGTGTTTAGGTGATGAATCCCTTTCTTTGATTGAGTTTTACCTTGATTTTTAGGTAGAGACCTTTGTAGATGTTATGAGTAGGTGTTGAGGACCCTTGTGAATAATTGTTAGATTTTTCCCCATTAGTTTAGTATTTTTAGGTATTTTCTGAAGTTGCCTATTGATTTTGTCTCCCCTGTGGTTATCTGTTCATTTTGGGGTTCCTTGTGAGGAATTTGTTGTGGGGATTGTGTTGCCTTGAAGACCTTGATGGAGAGCATCATGAAGAGAAGATTGTAGATCAAGTCTCAGAGACCCAGAGCCTGGCTTGTTCCCAGTCTGTGAGGTTTGAGATCCTGAAGTTTGAAGGAAGTTCCTGGTACTTTCCTGAGGAAGGCACTATGAATGACTTTCATTCTTCCTTCTCACCTCTTTCTTAAGTATCCAATGATGTTGGAGCCAACTTGTGAGTTTAATTTCTCCTGAGGAGGAATGTAAACTGATCACATGTTGTTGAGCCACATGGGATACAACTCCTAAGTGGAAGCCTCCTGGTACTTTCCTGAGGAAGGTCCTATGGGTCTGTTCACTTAGTTCCCTTAGTTTATCTAGGATTTCTCAAGTATCCAATGATGTTGGAGCCACCTTGTGAGTTTAATTTCTCCTGAGGAGGAATGTAGACTGATCACATGTTGTTGAGCCACATGGGATACAACTCCTAAGTGGAAGCCTCCTAGTACTTTCCTGAGGAAGGTCCTATGGGTCTGTTCACTTAGTTCCCTTAGTTTATCTAGGATTTCTCAAGTATCCAATGATGTTGGAGCCACCTTGTGAGTTTAATTTCTCCTGAGGAGGAATGTAGACTGATCACATGTTGTTGAGCCACATGGGATACAACTCCTAAGTGGAAGCCTCCTAGTACTTTCCTGAGGAAGGTCCTATGGGTCTATTCACTTAGTTCCACTAGTTCAAATAGGATTTCCTAAATATCCAGTGATGTTGGAGCCTGCTTGTGAGTTTAATTTCTCCTGAGGAGGAATGTAAACTGATCACAGTGGTTGAGCCACATAGGGTATGACTCCTGAGTATACACCTCTTAGTGCTTTCCTGAGGAAGACACTATGAGTCTGCTTGCTTAGCTCCCTTTCTTTGGTAAGCTTGTTCTGAAGCTTGAAGACTGGGAATGATTTCTCTTGTTTATGGTTTTGCTTGAGAGCTGTGTTTGGATTTGTTTAGACTCTGTGATTAGGGTTAGGATTAGAGAGTAGATTGATTCTTTCTCAAGTTTGTGTTTTGTTTGCCTGTTGGCACTTCATTCCCTTTTATCTGCTCATTGCTTGATAGCATGTTGATTATCTTCAGTATGATTACTGTTATTTCATGACTGGCTTGAGGTCGAGATGAGCTTGTGGAGGCTGAAGCCCCACACACATTTCCTCCCTCACTTGCATTGCATGCATTTTACTGTTAAAGCTGATGTTTTGATTGTTTTGGTGTATCATTGACATGATCCCTTAGGACTCTCATTTCCTCTAATGAGGATTTGATGATAGACTTTTAGGTTGAAACCTATGCATGACAACATCTAGGAGTTCCCTGTTCAAACCTCAACCATAGGATGAATCCATGGCATGATAACAGTAGGACTTGATAGTCTCCCTCCTAGTTGAGCCATTTTTCCCGTAGTTTCCCGAACTACGTTTGCTCTGATCTTTCATACCAGATGAAAGTACGTAGGCATAGGATGCGACATCCTAGCGAGCAACCTTCAACCTCCCCCGTAGTTAGCCGAACTACGTTGACTCTGATTTCTCATTCTCTGATGAGAATACGTAGGCATAAAGTGCGACGCTTTGCCGAGTCATTTTTCTTTTCTTTTTCAGCCAGCCTTGATAGGTAGATAGATTATAACCAACCCGTCCCAAGTAAACAAACAAGCGAGGATCCCGTCGAGTACGACGGACGTGAGGGGTGCTAATACCTTCCCCTTGCGTAACCGATTCCCGAACCCAGACAATGGTTGCGATGACCTTGTCTTACCCTTATTCGTCAGGTTTTTTCCGATCGTTTCCTTTCCCGCTCTGAGGGATAAATAACGAAAGGTGGCGACTCTTCTGTCATGCCGGCACCTTATTTTCGCGCAAGCGACAGCTGGCGACTCTGCTGGGGACCGAACCCAGAATCTCTGGTTCTCCGGTTCCCTATGAGAGTCAATCCTATCGTTTGTGTGTTTGCTTGTTGGGTTGCGTTTATTTATCGCATTCTTACTTCCCGCATTTTTACTTCCCGCATTTTATTTCCAGTTTGATATGATTATCTGTGCTGCTGTGGGAGAGGGATGTTACTGTGAGTGAAAAGCCGGACCTGGGCTTGAGTACACACCTAGATATAGTTGCGGAGAAGTAGTAGACGAACCTGTCTGCCGAGCAGGCACAGTTCCCTACGAAAATCTGCGCTCAGACGAGATTCTTGCAGAGGTGCTCCTTTCCGGTCCTGAGGATCTGAGGGGAGTCCAGACGTGAGGATTGTCGACTCTGGGGACCGATCATTTGGAAGTCAGCTAAGAGAGGCCTCTTCATGACTTGACGATGCCACTCCTTCTGGGAATCGTATTGTCACTCATGAATGTCTGTGACGCTGACGACCGCATAGGATGTCGTACCTTTGTCCGTGGATTAGGTCCATCATACCTGTGAGTGGGGTTGGGATATTGCAGGAAACTTTGGCCTCCAGACTACCTGGTTTTCTTGACAGTGAATCAGTTATGTTGGGTTCTCAGTGGTAGATATGTTCTTGATAGAGCAAGGGTTTGATCAGAGGACCTTATCATCGGGTGTATGTTTGTTCCTGGTAAAGCAGGTTTCGATCAGAGTATTGTTATCAGAGGTTTGTCCTAGATGGAGCAGATCTTTGAGTGGGGTCTGAAGATCTCATCAGCAGTTGTTATTTGTTCTTGATAGGGCAGATTTTGAGTGGGGTCTGAGGATCTCATCAGCATCTGTGTGTTTGTTCTTGATAAGGCAGATCTTGATTTGGGGGTCTGAAGACTTCATCAACAGATGTTCCTTGATCTTGCATCCCGGGTCCTTATTATCAGGCACTTGCTCTTGACAAAGCAGAATTTTGATCTCGATCCTATCAGATGGTTATTCTCAGCAGATCAGATCAGTGGTTTTACACCGGGGTTTCGTTCTCATCAGTGACTGTCGATACCGAATCTCCACAGCAGCTACCCGGATATATTATTGCATGACTGCATTTTGCATTAGCTCGCATATTCATGTTTGCATTCCATTAGCATGTGTCTGTGCTGCAGGCGCATTTCGTACTCTAATTCTGGTGTCCCGAGCAATATGAGATATTTTCTTCCATGAATGGATCCAGTCTTATCATTGCATTGACACTATGTTGGCACGTTGACACCAGAATCAGGGGTGATCTCCTGAACGTACAGACACCCACAATTCATCTTGCATGGAGCCGGGGCTTGTCTTCTAACCTTTGTGTTTGCAGGTTTGACTCAGAATCTAGCAGCTCAGACTAATGGAGCAGATACAAGCTGAACTGGGGAAAATCCAAAACCAGCTGGGGCAGGTCATGAATGACATACAGGCAGTGCGTCTGGACCAGCAAGTGCTCAGAGAGGAGAATCAGCAGCTGCAGAATCAGTTGAGCTTTCTCATGGGAGTGGTGAGAAGTATGCTAAATAAGGAGAGTGGTCAAGCACCCAAGGAGGAGACCAAAGTGCTTCCCCCATTGCCGTCATTGCCACCTGTGCTGAAGCCAAGTGGACCTCATGGACCCTCTACACAGCATGAAGCTCGAGGCCTGTCTCGTCATCAGCCGCGCCGAGCATCTCAGAATAACCCTGAAGGTTATGGTCAAAAGAAGAAGCTACTTGATAGAGCTGTGGACCCACTACCTGTGAGTTATGCCCAGCTGCTGCCGCTGTTGGTTCAGAACCGTGTTCTCAAGCTTCGGACCTCAAATCCACCAGATGACGTGTCACCAGACGTTGATCTAAGCGTGCGTTGTGATTTCCACTCAGGAGCACCAGGGCACCATGTTGAAACATGCAAGGCTCTCCGGAATAAGATTCAGGACCTTATTGACTCAAGGGCGATTAGGCTTGTGTCGGGCGGCATAAGAGCATCGGGAAAGTTCATCCCCTACCCTGCAGGAGAGGTGGATGATTCCACTCCTTTGCCTGAAGCGGGGAAAGATCTTGAATATGTCCCGCGACCTTTGGTGACTGAATCGCCTCGCTCGCAGTTTCTACCTGGATCAAGCTCAGGGACGCAAGCGCCTAAACGAGAGACCGTCACTCCTGGGCGGAAGGAATACCAACACCGGGATCACAAAAGACCTCGCAACCACGTGGAACAAAGGAATGTTTCTTTCCATCCAGTGCTTGTGCCGTATAGCCAGATTCTTCCACTGTTGGTTCAGAATTCCTTGGTGGAACCGAAAGCTCTCAAGCCCGTGCTAGAGCCTTACACTCCAGGGTACGATCCTCATGCTCAGTGTGGCTACCATGGTGGATCTCTGGGGCATTCAACTGAAGATTGCAAGGCTTTCCAGGCGAAGGTGCAGCAATTGATCGACCAAGGGTGTATTTCCTTTCCAGATGGAGTCTTGGTTGTGTGTGACAACCTCTCAGCTGTTTGAGCTCGCAGAGTCAGAGGGTTATTTCCAGAAGCCGGTGGTCCAGACAGGCAGACGCCCTCAACATTGGCAGTCCTCGGACTTTTTACCATTTGCATTTGTAGTTTCTTTTCTGTTAGTTACTACTTGCTGATTAACATTGTATGTTTCGAATGGTAATGTTAATAAAGTGACTATGCATTTTTCTGGATTGGTTATGTCGTTGTCACTCATTTACTGCATTGCACTAACACTTGCATTTTATTTACTCCGATTTCTTACTATGATTAGCAATGAGCGGAGGGAGGATGATGAAACTGAATACTCATAGCCAATGATCGTATGGCTTTCAGATAAAACTTTGCCGATGACGTATAAGGCATTGTTTCAAATCCCCTAAACACCGGAGAGATAAGGAAGAGAATCCCTTGTTAACCACTTCGAGCCGAGAAGTAGGAGTTTCTTTCGGACATTTTAACCCTCACATCTTAACCCGGGGCAGGGTAGTTGTCGGTTAGCTTGATCGAGCGTTCAAGTCTTATAGAGGAGTGTTGTCCTTCGAGGACCAATCACATCATATTCCTCGCCAGAGGTCGTACCTCATCAACCACAATGGTTAAACCTCACCAATCAGGAGCGAGGCAGTTATAATCCTTTCGGAGCAATCATGACAACCAGTGTCGCACGACTTTGTTCCAAGAAAAAAGAGAAATAAGAAAGCCCGCTAAGTAAAAAGAAAAGCTAGAAAGCAAATACTTAGGCAAAAATCAGGGCATCCCGCTGGACTTCAAAAGAAAAAATAGAAAAGAACTCAAAAGGAGTCAGTCCAGGCAAAAGTTAGGGAATCAAAAGAATGAAAAGAAAGGATATAAAAAAAAAAAAGAAAAATCCTCGAACAAGGGCGGAGTCGTGTGGATGCAGACACCGAAAACGAAAAGGAGTAACTGTCACTCCAAAACACCTTGAGAATTCTTTAACCAGTTGTTCCCAATGTTCAACATACCTCTCGAAGAGGAGAGCGCTCGAGCTAAGTTAACTGAACTTTAGGATCGGAGAACATCACGTAGAAGGGGTGGGTACAAATCATAATTTGAGCCAAATATCCTTTGTTTCGCGAACCGTGAACCCGACCACGATACAACCCTTAAAAGACCTAATTGAGGCAAGGTTTATTCTGAGAGCGCATTACGATAAGGTTGAGTAACCTGACTCCTTCATGATTTGCTAATCATATCCTTATTGCGTTTTTTTACGTCAGCACTACGTTTGAACTCTTGAGTTCATTCGTCACTCACTAGCATGACACGTAAATGAGTGACAGTATAACATTTTTTTCGAAATTTGCATGAACACTGCATTAAAATTACTATTCGTGAATAAACAATTTTAGTTGCAGGTTAGTAGCTGATACGAAGGAACTTCAGCAAGGAATAGTCAATCAGGACTGAATCGCCAGAGGTCTGGATCAGAATGGTGTGCTTTGAAACCCTGTAAATCTGGGGCAATGACTTCCAGCGAGTTTGGAATCAGTTTGTTTGAGGACAAGTCCCGGAGCATCGGTTGATTATGGGGCAGTTTATGCAAGCAGCGGTTGATCGGAAGTGAATCTTCTCGAGACCCAATCAGGGACAGTTATCCGGAATCTTTGCGATTTAGGGGCAGATCCCTCCAGTGTTCGATCAGAGCATGTTGAGTCGCTCATCGCTCGTTCAGGGGCAAACTACTTCAGAGATATTGAAGCTAACCATGCTGAGAGTTGATCAGTTGAGGATGAATCCTCCCGTTGTGCAGATGCTGGGGCAAGCCCTCTGAAGATTGTCTTGTTGCCAGTTGTTTTCGGCTCAGAATGAATTATTCCCAAAGGTCGGATTGGGGCAAGTTGAATTGCGCTGGGGCAAGTTGTTCAAATGAGTTTGTTCACCCTAGCAAGAATTGAGTATCGGGGAATCGTATCATTACCCTGCCAAAGCCAGAGCCTTCTGAAGAAGCCTTGCGGTCATTGGGTTGCTATCCTACAGCATAACCTGTTACTTGACTCCATGATTGGTAGCCTGTATTCCCTGTGTTGGCGTTGTTGAATCAGGATTGTTTCTCCGCAGAGATGTACGGTTTGAGGTCGTTCCCCCTGTACAGTTTGAGACTACAGCAGATTGAGATGGCTTTTACCCCTCGTCAGATTAGGGTCAAGATTACCCTCAGTAGACCAGGATTGATATCCCCGAAGCGGAGCGAGTCCTCCTTCTCCGGCAGAGTTCAGTAGTCTCTCCTCCGCAGAATCAGAATCAGAATAGCGAGCATTGATATGTCTTCCCCAGGTAGAGGTGGTTCTCTTCCCCAAGCGGACGCATCCTGAAGGAATGTCACCTCATCAGCTGAGTCAAGCGCTGAAGCATGATGTCGTCTCCCCCCAGCACCGGGTCACAAGTGCAGAGTTCATAGAAATGTTCGGGAGCCGAAGCTCATGTTTTCCCCAGTAAAGTCGCTGAAGCAGGATTTTCCCCCCGCACCGGGTCACAAGTGCAGGTTTCGTAGGAAGCTGGTCGTGTACCGAAGTATGCAGTAACTGATGATGCCAGACTGAAGTCCCCAGCGGAATTGAGATTCCTCACCAGAGTCGGGCTCTCTCCCGAAGTCAGATGATTCTTTCTTCCCCAGTGGAATCAAATTCCCCATCAGAGTCGTACTCTCCAATGAAGTAGAATGATTTCTCTCCCCGGCTGAGTCCGCAGAAAAGCAGAATCCTTGGAAGTTGATCAGATCATGATCAATTTTCCCCAGCAGAGCATTGAACAGCTGATGCTGTATTTCCCCCATAGTCGTACTCTATCCAGCAAAGCAGAATGATTTCTCCTTTCTCAGCCGAGTTTGCAGATATCCAAGAGATCCGAATCCTTGGAAGTTGATCAGGTCATGATTGGTTTTTCCCCAGTGGAGTGTTGAGCAGCTGAAGTTGGTTCCCCACAGGTTGGTCATCGCCAGAAGAGTAGCCGAGACGGCTGCGCAGTTTATTCTCGCGATTGATATCAGCAGATCCAAGTTCTCGTAGAGCTTCGTCCCCTGCAGCGGTCAGCTGAAGTTGTTTTCCCTGCAACAGTCAACGGAAGATCAATTCCCCAGACAGAGCCCGATTGATATTGGCATGTTCACGTTCTCCTCAGCCGGATGATTCCTCTACCTGAGTGGTTCTTTCTCCTTGACAGGAGGATTTCCCCCTTCGGCATTTATTTTGCTGATGGGATCGCATCATTGTGCATGATTGCATGGCATTGTGCATGATTGCATGGCATGTAGCATAAACGCATATCACTCCCACTGTATGGGGCGTAGTGCAGAAGCATACGCATCATAAGCATGACCTAGGTCATCATCATCCTTATTGTACAGGTGTACTACCGAAAGACCGGTTGCTCAGGACGATTCTTGGCGTTCTCCCCAGCAAGGTTGTTTTCTTAGATGATTCTAAAAGACCCCGGTGTGATCCCCGCAGTCGCTCGCTCAAGATGATTTTTGAGATCCCCAGCAAAGTCTTCAGTTCGAGATGATTCTCAAGTCCCTCAACGGGGCCATTTGCTTAAGACGATTCTTAAGACCTCAGTACAGCTTCCCGAGTTGTTTGCTTAGTATGATACTTGAGCTCCCCAATAGCGCCTCCAGCAAGAGTTGCCCAGGAAGATTCCTGGAATACCCAACCAGAAGGTTTTACTCCAGAGAGGTTATTAGTTCAGGACGATTCTTGAAGATGCCCGACGGATCTGTTTGATCAAGATGATTCTTGAAGTCCAGAACAGCATGATATGTCTGCTCCAACAACGATGTCTAATCTGAAGATGGATTTCGTAAGCGCCCGAAGGCGATGTCAGAAGGTTCCTGTGAGTCCAGATTTCCGTGTTGAAGAATCAACAGGTAGCTGAAGACAAGGTTCCAGGGTTGTAGATACAACAGAGTGATTCGTGTGAGTCTGAAGACCAAGTCAGTTATCCTGAGGTGATGATTGAGCGCGATCAAGTGAATGATACGTCTTCTGATTGAAGTCGAAGATGTTTCTCCAGCTGAAGCGGAGTTTTGCCTGAAGGCAAAGTGTTTGAATCCCCGTAGAGTCATGAATGGCTCAGGATACCATTTCTTTGACTGAAGTCACAGATTTCCCAAGCTGAAGCGAAGGTGCCTAAGGGCAAGGTTATCCCCCAAGGTCATGGAGGACCTAGGATTCATTTTTTCGGACTGAAGGCCGAAGTATATCCCTGACTGAAGTCTCGGATGCTCTATAGCAGAGGCGGAGTTGCCTGAAGGCAGATCCATGTATCCTTGAAGGCCAAGGATCATTTTCTTCAGACTGAAGTCAAAGATACATCCTGCGGAGTTGCCATCCTTGAAGGCCAAGGATGCTTATCTTCAGAAGTACTTGAAGATCTTTTCTAGCTGAAGTTGGAAATGGCCAGGGGCCAGGGTTTCATATAGTTCTAATGTTGAAGTTCTACGGTAGGCAGTGTGCAGTAATATTCCGATGTTCGTGATGGTTCTGAGGGTGAACCCCAGATCAGAGTGTGCTTGGTTGAGTCTCTCATCCCCAGCGGAGTAGTTTCAAATACGCAAGTGTACTATACCAGGGGTGAACCCCAGGTCAGATTTTGTTCAGGGCGGTATTTTGTTCGACGGCGAGGTTGAATGTTTGTTTGGCGGCGAGGTCAGATTATGATTTGTTCGACGGCAATGTCAGGCTCTTTAAATCCCCAACAAAGATGATGTTTGTACGACGGCGATGTCGAGTGTCTCTCAGAGCGATGTTTGCTTCCGACGGCGATGTCAGATTCAGTTCTCCAGCGGCGAGGTTGGGTGTTGTGGTTGTCTGAAGGCAACGTCGGAGGAATTTAATGTGGATAACTGACGGTGATGTCAGATCAGTATCTCTCCAGCTAGTTGTTGAGCAGCTAGTGTTGCAGTGTTCGAAGGTTTGTTCTCCGCAGAGTACCGTGTGCTCGTGCAGTTGGCAAATTTTCGGGTTTACCTATATTCAACCGTCTCGTACCTTGATTGGTTGAGAGCCGTTCGCTTCTCACCCAGTCAGGTTCAAGCCGTTTGAATAGGGGCAGCTGTTGCACCCCAAAATTTGACCAACAACTATTTGTTCATTGAGTGTTTGAAAGTTGATACCTTCATCAAAAAGTTCAAGAGATCCCCAGAGAAGTGGTTTGAAACCAGGGTTGTGTGCTTCACAGTTTGAAAGTTGTGGGTGCTCCTCAGATGATTCTGAGACTTTGAGAATGAACTTGATGTTTTGAGAAAGCTTATGAGATGTCTTGATAGCCTTCATGAAGCCCAGAGAGGTCATTGTGTAAGAGTTCAGAGGATTCAACCATGAGTGGTGGAATTAGGGTTTTGACTGGGTCAACCCTAGATCAGCTGAAGATTTGGAGAAGGTTGAGACCTAATCCAGGGGCCATGAGATCATGGAATGATGAATAGAGATGTTATAAAGATGATTCCTAGACCAACTCATCATGATTGAGGAGTTTGAGAAGTTTTGAATTAGGGTTTCCAAGGATTGTCAGTGAAAAAACCCTAATTTGATCCCTATCTTCCAGGCAGTTTTAGCTCTAGATGTGATTGATATCTCATCTTCCCCACAACATGAATGTTGTAGAGCTTGTTCTTAGCTTTAATTTGAGTGGTGGAAGTCCTTGATAGGAGTTACAGAGCTCAAGTTATGGTTTTGACAAATTACAGGTCAGCTGAGGTGTGTGAATCTGGGTCCTTGAAAGTCACCCAACTTGCAGACAACTTTTGCCCTAGTAGGATGATTCCTATGATTTCTTGGTCAACATGAATGTTGAAGAGGATCTTCTTAGCTTTAATTTGAGTGGTAGAAGTCCTTGATTGGATTTGTGGAACTCAACTTATGGTTTGAACAAGACAGGGGTATTTTGGTCATTTGTCAGTTATAGGTCATTTTAGCCAATGCCTAAAACTCCTATTTCCAAGCCTCAAATGGAAAAACTCAAAACATGAAAGTTGCTCAAAATGTGATTTTAAGTCTAGAAAGAAGGTCACAAATTGTTGGAAAAGCTCATAGCATGAAATTCCATGATTGGTCAAAAATGAACTAAAAAAAGGCTTATAACTTTGAAAAGTTGAAATTGAAAAGTGATTTGGGAGATCCACAAATCCAAAATAGGTCATCCAATATATCATTTTGATTGGAAAAACCATTTTGAGAACTTTGGTTTAAATAGATTTTTCATTTGAGGCTCCAAAAATGGACTTCCTTTGGAAATTTATTACTTGAAAAAGAAGGCCATGTTGAAAAACCCTACATAAGCCAAAGATACACTTGTTTTTCACTCATCCTCACTTAATAACTCATGTAAGGGTATTTTAAGTCCAAATTACAAGGCATGAAGCATGGGAGATGAGATAACCAATATGGCATATCATGGAATTTTCAAGAACTTTCCACACTTTTCTAGATGAATCTAGAAGCATCCAACAATTGTTATTTAAAGAGGGCATCAGAGAATGATCAAAGGTTGGTGATAGGGGGTCAAGTCAGAGGAGAAAGAGAGAGGTACATTGCCATTGGAAAGGTTTCTTCAATTTCAAGCAACTTTGATTTTCATCCTCCACAAGTATTCTCCTTCCAAACTCGTGCATACAGAATCATCTAGAGCAAGAGGAGAGCAAGATCCAAGCCTCACAAGATCAAGATCCAAGAGATTCCTCATCATCCATCACATTTTGCTCAAGGTGCATTTTGCTTCCACTTGCTTAATTTAAGTAGATTCGTGTAGATTCATTAGCATAATCTTGATCTAGGATGTTAGGAGATTAGTTTAGATAACTTTGGTGCTGTTTAGAGACAACTTAGTGCAGGTGCTCGAATCTTGATTGGCATAGAACTCCATGATTAGGGCGTTAGAAGCTTAGGTATTTGGTTCAAAATTATCACCATTAGATGTAGAGTAGATTCATATAGGTTTTAGTGAGAATTATGAGAAAAAGTTTCAGAGCATTTCCATGGCTTCAAGATGTTGTTGCTCGCGGTTTTAATGATAGGGTGAGTTTCAAAGTAAATCAATGGCGTACAAGTGTAGAGGGAGAAATTCTAAGCAATTTTCATTTTTATAGCGTATGATTTGGTTGAGTAGAGAGTGAGAACCGCGAGCTTGAAGTTTCACGTGTAAAGATGCATGTTAATGGAGGTGGTAAACCCTAACTACATGGCCAAGGAAGAAGACGCGTGCTGGCCGTTGGATCTAAGCCAGAAACCTTGACCAAGACTTCAATCGTGCGGCTGTGTTTGAATTGAAAGGCGGAGGGAATTGGAGCACATGAAGTGCTGCGTTTCACTTAATGCCCCTCATGGGCTTAAGTGATTTTCATTTTCGCGCCCCCTCGTAACGAGGCCCAACCAGAATGCACTGAAAATATTGCTAATTGCACCGCGTAGTCTTTTTTTTCTTTTTTAAATTCTGAGGGGTTATTGGGCTTAACCCCAGGTGCTACGCGCACCCCCAGCTGAAAAGCCCAGCGCTTTTAACACATTAAGCATCTACTTAATGCACCTCCCAGTCCCTTGGATTAATTTAATTATTTTATTTTTCTTCTTTTATTTTTCTGTTTTGTTAAATTCATTAAAAATTGGAAATTAATTCTTTTTTAATGCTTCTTTTTTCTATGATTAGATTAAAATGTGTAGAAAATTATAAAAATAAAAATGAGATTTTATTTTTTAGGTTTAATATTTTTAATAGATTTTCCAATTAAATAGCTTTTTAATATTGTTTAATTTGGTATTTGATTTTGTAGGAATTGTTTTAGAACCTTCCCTTAGGGTTTTTAATTCATTATTTTTTTGTGCAATTAGATGATGAATCATAGTTCCCCATAGGATTTTTTCTAGATTTTTTAGAATTAATTTTGATTAGTTTAATTAGGGTAGATGTAGGGTATCCTAATTAGGGTTTAAATTGTGTTTAGGTGATGAATCCCTTTCTTTGATTGAGTTTTACCTTGATTTTTAGGTAGAGACCTTTGTAGATGTTATGAGTAGGTGTTGAGGACCCTTGTGAATAATTGTTAGATTTTTCCCCATTAGTTTAGTATTTTTAGGTATTTTCTGAAGTTGCCTATTGATTTTGTCTCCCCTGTGGTTATCTGTTCATTTTGGGGTTCCTTGTGAGGAATTTGTTGTGGGGATTGTGTTGCCTTGAAGACCTTGATGGAGAGCATCATGAAGAGAAGATTGTAGATCAAGTCTCAGAGACCCAGAGCCTGGCTTGTTCCCAGTCTGTGAGGTTTGAGATCCTGAAGTTTGAAGGAAGTTCCTGGTACTTTCCTGAGGAAGGCACTATGAATGACTTTCATTCTTCCTTCTCACCTCTTTCTTAAGTATCCAATGATGTTGGAGCCAACTTATGAGTTTAATTTCTCCTGAGGAGGAATGTAAACTGATCACATGTTGTTGAGCCACATGGGATACAACTCCTAAGTGGAAGCCTCCTGGTACTTTCCTGAGGAAGGTCCTATGGGTCTGTTCACTTAGTTCCCTTAGTTTATCTAGGATTTCTCAAGTATCCAATGATGTTGGAGCCACCTTGTGAGTTTAATTTCTCCTGAGGAGGAATGTAGACTGATCACATGTTGTTGAGCCACATGGGATACAACTCCTAAGTGGAAGCCTCCTAGTACTTTCCTGAGGAAGGTCCTATGGGTCTGTTCACTTAGTTCCCTTAGTTTATCTAGGATTTCTCAAGTATCCAATGATGTTGGAGCCACCTTGTGAGTTTAATTTCTCCTGAGGAGGAATGTAGACTGATCACATGTTGTTGAGCCACATGGGATACAACTCCTAAGTGGAAGCCTCCTAGTACTTTCCTGAGGAAGGTCCTATGGGTCTATTCACTTAGTTCCACTAGTTCAAATAGGATTTCCTAAATATCCAGTGATGTTGGAGCCTGCTTGTGAGTTTAATTTCTCCTGAGGAGGAATGTAAACTGATCACAGTGGTTGAGCCACATAGGGTATGACTCCTGAGTATACACCTCTTAGTGCTTTCCTGAGGAAGACACTATGAGTCTGCTTGCTTAGCTCCCTTTCTTTGGTAAGCTTGTTCTGAAGCTTGAAGACTGGGAATGATTTCTCTTGTTTATGGTTTTGCTTGAGAGCTGTGTTTGGATTTGTTTAGACTCTGTGATTAGGGTTAGGATTAGAGAGTAGATTGATTCTTTCTCAAGTTTGTGTTTTGTTTGCCTGTTGGCACTTCATTCCCTTTTATCTGCTCATTGCTTGATAGCATGTTGATTATCTTCAGTATGATTACTGTTATTTCATGACTGGCTTGAGGTCGAGATGAGCTTGTGGAGGCTGAAGCCCCACACACATTTCCTCCCTCACTTGCATTGCATGCATTTTACTGTTAAAGCTGATGTTTTGATTGTTTTGGTGTATCATTGACATGATCCCTTAGGACTCTCATTTCCTCTAATGAGGATTTGATGATAGACTTTTAGGTTGAAACCTATGCATGACAACATCTAGGAGTTCCCTGTTCAAACCTCAACCATAGGATGAATCCATGGCATGATAACAGTAGGACTTGATAGTCTCCCTCCTAGTTGAGCCATTTTTCCCGTAGTTTCCCGAACTACGTTTGCTCTGATCTTTCATACCAGATGAAAGTACGTAGGCATAGGATGCGACATCCTAGCGAGCAACCTTCAACCTCCCCCGTAGTTAGCCGAACTACGTTGACTCTGATTTCTCATTCTCTGATGAGAATACGTAGGCATAAAGTGCGACGCTTTGCCGAGTCATTTTTCTTTTCTTTTTCAGCCAGCCTTGATAGGTAGATAGATTATAACCAACCCGTCCCAAGTAAACAAACAAGCGAGGATCCCGTCGAGTACGACGGACGTGAGGGGTGCTAATACCTTCCCCTTGCGTAACCGATTCCCGAACCCAGACAATGGTTGCGATGACCTTGTCTTACCCTTATTCGTCAGGTTTTTTCCGATCGTTTCCTTTCCCGCTCTGAGGGATAAATAACGAAAGGTGGCGACTCTTCTGTCATGCCGGCACCTTATTTTCGCGCAAGCGACACTGTGCAACTGTATTGGTGTGACTTGTTTGATTTGCTTGATGCATTAGAATAAGTCCATATCTAGATTCTCCTAAGCTAGGAGCATGATTGCACTAGAGGTTGAGTTGCTCCCTCTGCTTGTATTGTTACTGTATGGCTTTGCTTGCTGGTATTTGGTAGAGCCCAGCTCCCTTGCCTATGTGGTTTGTGATTTGCTTGATGGCATTCTATTTCATTTCTTCTGTATGATTGCAGTTATTGTATTTTGCTTAATAGCATGTTATTTCTTCCTGTATGATTGCAGTTATTCATATCTGGCTTGAGGTTGAGATGAGCTTGTGGAGGCTGATGCCCCACACACATTTCCTCCCTCACTTGCATTGCATGCATTTTACAGTCGTTTACTGTTTACTGTTTAAGCTGATGCTTTATCTGTTTCTGTATATCATTGACATGATCCCCTAGGAATCTCACTTCCTTTGACAAGGTAGTGATGATTAGAACTTTAGGTTGAAACCTATGCATGATAACTTCTAGGAGTTCCCTGTTTCAAACCTCAACCATAGGATGAATCCTTGGCATGACAACATTAGGACTTGATAGTCTCCCCTTAGTTGTCCCTCTCTCTTCTCATCTCAAAACAAATTAAAATACAGTAATAAAGGTTAACTGACATCGTAGAATACGAGCCTTAAGCTATCTGAGAAAATATTGTTGGAGAGTTTCTTTTCAACAGTCTGAATGTTTAGTATGGCACCCCTTGGGTGACATGCGACGCATTCACTCTCAGGTCATAGTCTCTAGTGCGATATTAGTTGGAAACATCCCTAAAAAACAGTTCTTCCGTAAAAGACAGAAAACAAACTTCAAACCTTTTTGCCCCGTGGGCCCATAATTCAAAGGAAGCTTTTCTGAAGAAAAGAGTGTCGTTAACTCCCAGTTATACCGCAAACGGTAACGCCTAAGTCTCCAAGGGTCGAGCTGCGTACACCAAACTGCTGGAACTGTTTGTTAACCCTACTCGGAAAAAACAGATGAATCTGAATTCCCGTAATCCGTATTATCCCGAACTACGTAAGCTCTGATCTCTCATACCTGTTGAGAGTACGTAGGCACAGTACTGATGTATTGGGGAGCCACCTTCCCCGTAACCCGTAGTTAGTCGAACTACGTTGACTCTGATTTCTCATTCTCGGATGAGAATACGTAGGCATAAAGCGCGACGCTTTGCCGAGTCATTTTCTTTTCTTTTTAAGCCAGCCTTGATAGGTAGATAGATAAAATAGCCCCTTCACTTCATCTGGATGCCTCTGAGTTAGTCTTGTCTAGTTGGAACAGGGTTCCCGGTTTCTCCCTGCAGTTCTTAGTGGGAAAGGCCCAGCAGTGTGCCAAAGACGGTTGTTGGATCGTGTTCAACGCTATTCTTGCTCTGTGCATATATGGCGTCATTCTGTTCCCCAATATGCCTGACTTCGTAGACTTCGACGCATTTCACATCTTTGCATCAGGGAATCCAGTCCCTACCTTGATAGGAGATGTCTATCATTTCGTCCACTACAAAAACGAGAACAGAAGGGGTAAGAATGTCTCGTGTTGTGTACCCCTACTCTATAGATGGCTTGATGGTCACCAACCCAAGAAGGGTCCCTTTGCTTCGTCTGCAGCCACAGCTGAGTGGTCCGAGCGTTTGATGAGTCTGTCAGCGAAGGATATTGCCTGGTTTGATAGAGATAGGTTGGGTACTGAGATTATCTTCAGCTGCAGTGGGTTTCCGAATGTGCCTTTGATAGGCAGGAAGGGTTGTATCAATTATAATCCGTCTCTGCTGGTCCGACAGTTTGCTTATGCTTTGAGGACTCCGCCGAAGGATGAAGAGGTGCAGGAATCTCTGTACCTCACTGGTCTTCTAGAGGGGGATATGTTATCTAAGCTTCAGCACGCTTGGAATGGTATCTGTAAGCGGGGAAAGTCGTTGCTGGGGAAAAGTAATAGCCAAGCCTACGCTCCGTATGTGACCTGGATCAGAGCCAGAGCAGATATTATAGGGATGTCGTTTCCACCTGCCCAGCCAGAAAGCCCTCCAATGATTGAATAGCCTACCACCGTGCCTATTCAGCAACATAATCAGGTGTTAGCTGAGAGAGATGAGCTGAAGAAGGCAAATGAAGAACTGGAGAAAGAATTGGCTCAACTCAGAAGCGAGAGAAGCGAAGCCGTCCATTCCTTCAAGAGGCAAACAGAGTTGGTGAACCAGTTAGGGACGGATTTGACTAAGTAGATGGCTGAGCGCGAGCGTTTGGGTCGGGACTTCAAAGCTGTCAATGACGTACTGGCCACTAAGAAGCAGCACTTGGATGAAGCGTACTGGAGAATATCCAAGTTTAATCAGCATTGGAAGGCCACCCTAGCCAACGGCAAGGAACGGGAGGATAAACTGAAACAGCAGATCTCCAAGCTGAAAGCCCGGGTGAAGGCTAGTGAGAAGAGGTTTGATGAAGAAACCGCTCGCAGATATGCCGCTAAAGGCCTGATCAACAAGGCTCTTGCTAACCTGAAGGAGCGCAAACAGACATTTGAATCCAAGAAGCGGAAGTTAGAAGATTGTTTCGGCGAAGGAGCATGGGAAGACTCAGTTGAAGGTCTTCAATACACTATTAGGCAAAGGGAGTTACTCGTCGAAGGGTTGCTCACTCGGCCTGATCATCCAGAAACGAGGGATCTGTTAGAAGAGTTTCGGGCCCGTGGCCGTGCTTGACTATGTTTGTAATCCTTTTGTTTTGATCATTGTTGTATGCGGACCATCACCAGGCTTGTTGGTCGAGGTCATGCTATTGATTCTGCTTGTATCCAGTGACATTGTGTACCGCCTTGATGGGCTTTCTTTATATACGAGGTGTCATTTCCATGACTGGACTCGGGCTGCTTATTATCAGCACTGGCACTCAGGCACTAGGATCGGGGGAAATCTCCCTAACGCACAGACACACGTTTGCATTTGCATGAAGCATCTGCATAACGAGCACTTTGTCGTTTTTTCTAACCCTTTTGTGTATACAAGTTGTTTCAGGTTGTTCCAGGATTGATCAAAGACCAATCCACCGTTATCCGACCAGAGCAAATCAAGCTAGAGCAATGGAGCAGGTGCAGACTAACGTTCAGGAGCTCCGAGAGAGGATGGACCGCTTCATGGAGCTCATGCAAGTGGTTGCCAACGGCCAAGACCAGCTCAGAACATTGGTCCAACCTCTGATCTCAAGGGTTGACAGCAATGGTGTGCTCCATGGGGGGAGTATTCCAACCCCTCCGCCTGTTGAAACTCCTCAGAATGGCATCCCCGTGACCGGGGGGAATGTCAGTGGTAACGACAATGTGGTCACTAACATCGGGCTCAATGGTAATATGACTGGCGTCGGTAATGGAAACTTTGAGGCTAATGGCAACGCTGGGCCAGGCAACGGTAACACAGGTGCTGGGAATCTGTATGGGCCTCAGCCATGGCTAGAAGACCGTCAAGAGGATTTGTTCTCCCAAAAGGGTGCTGAAGGAGAACTGACTGCTGAAGCACGCCTGAGGTTTAAGGCGCTCGAGGACAAGATGAGGAATTTCGAGAACCTGAACACTATGGGTGTCGACATGTCTAAATTAGGATTGATTGATGATTTCAAGGTGCCTCCTAAATTCAAGGTACCCGACTTTGAGAAGTACAAGCGCACCACTTGCCCTCACGTTCACCTGAGATCATACTACTGGAAAATGTCCGCTCACTCTGAAGACGAGAAGTTGTTGATGCACTTCTTTCAGGATAGCTTGTCCGGGCCATCCTTGGAATGGTACATGAGTTTGGAGCCTACCAGTGTGCGCACGTGGAAGGAACTTGCTGAGGCATTCGTGCACCATTACCAATATAACAGTGACTTGGCTCCGAACCGAGTCCAACTGCAAAATTTGTCACAAAGGAACAACAAAGGGTTCAAAGAGTACGCCCAGCGGTGGCGTGAATTGGCACACCAATAATATTCACATACATCATACATTTAGCACACCAAGTGCAAACCGATCTTATGATCCACCCCTCACACAGTATATATACACGACGCACAAGGCGTATCGATCCCACGGATCCTTCACATCACAAAATAAATACATAACAAGCACACAAAGTGCGTCGATCGCACTGATCCGCTCACCACACAACTTATCACATACAATGCACACAAGGCACGTCAGTCCTTCTGACCCAAGTATATCACATAGCCGCACATAAGTGCAACGCATAATAAGCGTACCGATCCTCACGGATCCACTCACCATAACACACCAACACAATGCACTCAAGGCATAACGATCATACTGATCCTCATATCTCGCACACAACACATCAATACCACGCGCACTAGGTGTAATGATCCTACTGATCCAGTCCTCATACTACAGTATGTAAACGCAACACACATAAAGCGTATCGATCCTACGAATCCACATCCATCTCACAACATACAAACACAACGCATAACAAGCGTATCGATCCTACGGATCCACTCATCACCACACATCACCACACATAGCACATAGTGCATACATATCACATACACATCCTTACACATCCATACTTATCTAGACTTAACACATAATCCACCGATTATGTCAAATGCGATAAACGCCGGCCACACAGCCCTACAACCCTCAACACACTCTCAGCACCCAGCTATCATCACAACACATCAACCTGATCGCACTCAGCACCCTTATATCACCACATACATGTATCTTAACATACACTGACGCAATCTCTCGAATTAAGTGAATATCAAGGAGTTCACATCCAGAACTACACAACATACAGGTATCATAACATACCCCAATCCACATATCATGATCTCACGAGTACCACAGTCGTCACGTCCGGACGCCACACATACACTCACCTTAGCTCTCCAGCAAGCTCCTCATCATACATGACCAACAAAGGTCCAAAACCACAAGGAAACAACACAAAACAGCAGCAAAAACACAAGCTGTTGTCGGGCTCGCTGGCGCGTTCGCTCGGCGAAGCCCCACTTCCATTCTCCTGGCGAAACCTCTGGCGAAGCCAGACAGAAGCTTCTGCCAGCACTCGCTTGCTAGTTCGCCCGGCGAATCCTGGCGAAGGCTCGCCCCTCATTCGCCCAGCGAATACCTGCGTACTCAGAAAAATTCTGAGCTGCAGAGTCACCTTCCACACCGATTTCTCCCGATTAAATCGAAACCCACAACCAACCACATATTGCAACTTAGTTACGGGGTCTATTCCCGATTCTATCCGACAATTCATCAACTCTGTTCTCAAAACTAACTTTCGGCTCAACTTTAAACTTAACTGAAAATCCCAAAACTCATCCAATTTAACATCCTCAACACATGCAACGATTTAAACATCAAACAACACAACAATAGCAGTATCAATAACATGCAATCAATCAGTTCATCATCAACATGCAAATTATTCATACATGGGGTTAGGGATTCCCCTTCTACCAACATTCATGTAAAATACCATTTAACCGTTAAATCCCCCCCCCCCTTACCTCGAATTTGATTTGATAATGAAGAAGCTTCACAATCCGCAGTCTTGTTGATCCTCTTGCTCAAGCTTCAATCCTTGCTCACTCTTGCTCCTTCACAACCGTGCGTGCGTTTTTCCTTCAACCATGTTCTTTCTTCCTTAGTCTCAATTGCCAATAATACCCTTAGTTCCAACTATGCCACATCTTATTCTCTTTTATTCCAAATAATATGTAATTCTCATAATAATAACAATAATCCTCTTATTTCTTTTAATTCACAAAATCCTCTTAATTCCAAAATTCCATTTTTATCTCTTTATAAACTCAATAATAATATTTTTCCTTTAATTCCAAACGATTTCCAATAATATTTAAATATAACGATAATAACAATAATATTAATAATAATAGTATAAACACTATTAATCATCATATTATTATTATTATCATTAGTCATATTTTCTAGTATTATGGAACTTTATTCCTCAGACAATTTCCACACATAAAGCACCGAAAAACAATTAATACGGAAAAACCAAATAATTAAAAATGGGTGTTACATAGACAGGAAGGACAAATACTTCTCGTCTTGATTTGACATTCCCTTTTTTCCTGAATTCCTATGTCATACACGAATGAGAAATAGTACCGTTGGTAGTCCTTGGGTTTAGCAACGTCTCTTTCTTGAGCACTTCCTTTTCAAATGAACATATATGAAAAGTAATCTTGCATCAGATCCTCTGATGTTGTTCCTTGTTCTTCTTATCAGAGTCACTCTATCCAGAGTCTTGCAGCAAAGTGCTTAGCGTGAATGTTCAGTGTTGACTTGATTCTCAGAGCCTCTGTACTTGCAGCGTTTAGTTCTCAGAGTCTTCTGAATACTGAGTCTTTATACTTTGCGCTCACAGTCTTCTGTAGGTAGTGCTCCAAAGTCTTCTGTGTTGCTGGCGCTTCAGAGTCTTATGCAGCTTGCGCTTCCGAGTCTTCTGCAACTTCACATCCTACGCTCAGAGCTTAGCATTATATTGTTCAGAGCTTTGCTTTAAATCATGTTTAGAGGAATTCTTTTTGTCTTCAGATGAATATTTGTTTGATATCTGAAACAAAAAAACACTTGAACAAAATTAGAGTATATATTTTCTTATACAAAATTTCATTAATGTTATCATCAAAACATTGAGATATATTAAGAACTAATATGTGTTCTAACAGAGGGAACATGAAAATAAAATGCATTACATGTTTGTGGGAAAAACCACAAGAATCACAATAGATGTCTAGTTGTTGAGCTTAAAACTCGGAAGCCATCTGCGTACATAGCTCGCACTTCGGTTTCTAGGACCAGCATCATCGATAGCTGACACAATATCCCCCTCTTGGAATCCAGCATTTGTGAACGTGATCACACTGCTTTTTTGATGACTGTGTGAACTAGCTTGTTGATCAGGATGGTAGCCCAACCCAAAGAGATCATGTTTTTCAACCACATTCAGAATTTTCCCCCAGCCAGGAAAAACACCTTTCTCAATGGTCTCTTTAGCACTCTTGACAAATGACATGGCCCTTTTCGGTAATCTACTAGAATTGACAGAAGCGGAGCTGACATCTTCGAACTCGAGACATTGCAACGACACTTCAGCTATGCCTTCATTAGTCTCGACATATCAGAAGGATGATAACTTGCTTACTATCAAATCTTCTTCACCACACACGATGACCATTTGATCTTCAAACATGAATTTTAGTTTCTGATGTAACGTGGATGTAAATGCCCATGCGGCATGAATCTAAGGTCTACCCAATAAACAAATGTATGCAGGGTTGATATTCATCACTTGGAAAGTAATGGTAAACAAATGTAGCCCGACTTTAATGGGTAAATCTACTTCTCCGATGACTTTCCTTCAAGAACCGTCGAAATCTCTGACAATTAAAGCACTTGGTCTCATCTCGCTCCCTTCTACCAATAGTTGACTCAATGTTCCCTTAGGCATCACATTGAGGAAAGAACCGGTATCCATAAGAACACGAGATAGCAAGGAGTCCATACACGTTACTGAGATATGAAAGTCTCTATTATGAGCAGTACCTTCAGGAGGCAACTATGATTCTTTGAAATCCAAGTACCAGCTTGTTGTTATATTTGCGATAACGTCATCAAATTGTTCTACGGGAATGTCGTGCATCACATGAGTAGTGTTCAAAACTTTCAACAAAGTTGATCTGTGTATGGGAGAGCTCATGAGTAAATACAAGATAGAAATCCTCGACGGAGTTTGCCCTAGCTGATCCATAATCTTAAAGTCGCTTTTCTTGATCAGCTTGAGAAACTCTTGATCATCAATGACTTATTTGCTCTTTGTGACATCCACAGACAAAGTGATTGGAACTGATATAGCAGTTGATGCCCCATGTTGCACAATAGGGGTTGTTGAAGCAGACTTCTCCCTAGAAGGAACAACGGTTGGAACTTACATTGGCTTAGATACAACTTTTGGAGCAAACACTCGCTCGCTATGAGTCCTCCCTCTAGTGGAAGTTACTTTGACAATTTCAGATTCTGAAAACTGGATTTCTCGACCCCTAGAGAACACGGTTGGACCATACTTCCAAGGAACCTCTTTTGAATTCTAATACGGGAATGGCTTAGGAACACAAACAATGATAGGTTGTATCTTTTTTATAGGAGCTTCCACAGGAACCTTCCTATACACGATCGTGAATGGCTCGATAGTAGATACCTCTTCCACAGACTTGGATATGGCAAATTGAACTACACCATGGTTCATCAAAATCTGAATGCATCCTTTCAACCTTCGACACTAATTGGGATTATCATCACAAATCTGGCATTTCCCATGAAGACCCTTTAGTAATCCTTGCTCTTTCAGCTTCTTGATCACAACAGTCATTGGAGTTTTCACTCTGTCGACATCTCTAACCAACTCAGCCCTTTGATCATCCTCAATCATACTAGCCACAAGTCCACCATGAGCAGGCAAGGATTTATTTATATACTAGGACGCTCTTCAGAAAATTTCAGGATTTTTTGGTCGATAAGCTCTTGAACTTTGGACTTGAGAATAATGCAGTCTTCGGTAGCATGTCCTATGTACCCAGAATGGTAAGCACAAGATGCATTTGGATTATGCTTAGGACCAAAAGGAGGAACTGTAGGCGCAATCTCTTTGGGGACAATCGCCCCTTGATGAATCAGATAAGGAAACAACTCTGTATAAGGAACCAAAATTCTGTCAAAATTCATCCGCTTACGGTTGTTTTGATTGTTGTTATTATGTTTATTCTGATGTTGATTTTTGTTGTTTTGCTGAGATTGTTGATGTTGAGGTTGTTGTTAATTCTGAACTTGTTATTGTGGAAGATACTAATATAGCGGTTGTTGATACTGAGCAACAATAACATAAGGATAAGGATAATACGACATGGGAGTCATAGGAACCTGATACCGAGGAGAGGCTTTTGCCATAACAGCATTCACTTCACTTTCCTTTTTCTTTAAATGACTGCTCTTAGGTTTCTTGGTTGGTTGTTGAACAGCAGTACCAGCAATCCTACCAATTTTCAGCCTGTTCTCAATTCTTTCAGCAATAGTCACGATATCAACAAAGTTTGGTGAAGAACTACCTACCATTTTCTCGTAATACAACCCTTGAAAAGTGCCCATAAAAATGTCAACCAACTCATTGTCGGAAAGAGTAGGTTACACACGAGAGGCCATCTCATGCCACCTTTGTGCATACTCTTTGAAAGTTACAGTCGTACGTTGGGACTGATTCTGCAAGTGCAATCTAGTAGGAGCCATATCGAGATTGTATTTGTATTGTTTCAAGAAAGCCTCTAATAAGTCTCTCCACAAGCCAATCTTGTTGCGTTTCAAACCCATATACCAATCCAAAGAGGCTCTAGACAAGCTATCTTGGAAGCAATGAACCAACAATTCATCTTTGTGAATATAGGACACCATCCTCCTACAGTACATGGTCACATGACTGCGGGGACAAATCAAACCTTTGTACTTAGGTAGCTCTGGAATCTTGAATGTCTGTTGTAATACGAATTAGGAACCAAACATAAGTCTTTAGATTCCATGCCAAAAGCAGAATAACCTTCAATCGCTCGGATTCTCTCATCCAACAACTTATACTTAGCAGGTCTATTATGATCGCAGGTCTAACAAGAGCCTGAGGATTTGGAAGTTGTGATGTGGCTGGAGCAGGTATCTGTGGGGAAGCAAACTGAGACGGATATACCAACCCAGAATTCAACATCTAACCAACATTTTGACTCATTTGAAAACCATACAAATAACCGGCAGGAAGTACTGTAGCAGCAGAAGATGCCCCAGGGTAGGGCATTCCAGCATAAAAATTATGAACCATAGTTTGGGAAGGATGAGAAAAAATAGGAACATGAATAGGAGGACCCATATATACATACTCTTCTTCATCAGGAGTTTTGACATCAGTCGACACAGGAGTCTGGTGAATCTGCGCACGAGGAATCTTGTGATCATCATGACTTACCACAGCAGGTGGAAGCAGAGTACGCATGCCCCAAGGATAAGTAACATAATTACCATTGGGCATGGGTGCAACAAAAGGTTGATACGAAACAAAAGCACTACCATCGGCAACCTAAGGTGTAAAATTCAGAGGCATTCCCCATGGGAAAGCAACAAATATTCTATTCAAACTAGGTTGAGCAGAAGATAAGTTGCTAGAAGGCTGAACAATAGTTTCTACTGGCGCTTTGAGAATAGCAGGAGAAGAACCAACGACAGAAGTAGGAATCACCACAGGAGTGACGACAATAGCATCAGTAATAGTTGCAACAACAGAAGTAGCAGCAACGACGTCCTTCTGGGTAAAAAGAAACTCTATAATAACATCCATTTTAGTCTGGAACTGATCCATCAGACCCTGAAACTGAGCCAAAGTATCCTTGTAGGTGGCGTTCTCTTAGACTTGTTTGAGCGAGTGAAATAGTGATGCCGAGTCGTCGTCTTGCTACAAGGCGAAGACAGACAATGTAAGCATGTAGGTTTTCTAGATGAAGATCATGCATATGAGTATGATTGAATGCAATATGTGCAAAAATAAGTTCTAAATCCAGAAATTCGCGAGCATTATCTTTATTAACAATAATCATAAAGCATATAAGTAAAGGCACAAAAATGAACTGGAAAGGAAAAGCTTTTCATTCAATCCACGAGGTAAAGAAATACAAGCTCGAATACAAATCAAATATATGCCTTTTAGGCTACAACAATATCATCATGAATCTTATCAAAGACAACCCTACAAACAGACAAGAAATGAAAGACAGTCCAAGAAGTCTAGTGCGGCAGCACGTCAACATATGCATCCCTCAACAACCCTGGTAGATCCTCCAGTGCATGCTCTGAAAATCTGGCTAGACGATCGTGCCTCTCACTCCAATACTTCACATCCTTCATGAGGTTGTGCAATAAAGAATGATTAGGTCCCTGAAGAAGATCCTGGAGAAATGCCTCTTTCTGATCCAAGAGGACTTGTAGATGGCGACTCTGATGCTCCTAATGAGTACTCTCCAAGTGATACTGGCTAATCTCCTCTCGACTCTGATGTACATGATCTTGCAATTTATGAATATCACCGAAGAATTTGTCAAGCTCGACTTGATATTGAGAAAGGTCTTTCATCAACTGGTTAGCACGATCCTGCTCACTCTGTAGCTTTATCTTGTACTCTAATAACTTTTCTCGAAGATCTGCAAGTTGCTTCTTGTAGTTCAACTCATCCTTATGGGCTTAATGCCGAGTATCAGCAAGTTGTCTCTTCTTCGAGGCAAGTATGTCGTAAGTTCTCTTCAAAGCATCACCTACTTTCTCGCGCTTGTTTTTCTCAAACTCCACCTCTTTGCACATGAGCTTCCTCTTCTGGAGAAGATCCATCTGTAGGCTCCCCTTCTCAGATATGACTCTATCAAGTTTGAGACGAAGATCAACATTCTCCTTCTTCAACATCTCAATAGTCTGCTTGAGCTAATCGAATTCTGAAGGAGGAACAATGGCAAGTTCAGGAAGCTTGGCATTCATGGAAGGATCGAAAGGAAATGGTAACAAGGTCTCTCGAACTCGTTCCTTGACCCATTGAGTGTAGGCCTTTTCACAATGCAATTCTTCTTACCCAACTCACCTCTACCTTCACAGTGAATTTCTACCCATGCAACACTGAATCTCTTCAGTAAACCCATGTCATCAACCCCTCCATGAAAGATGAACTCTCCCACTACCTCAAGATATGGCCTGCCAAGCATCGAATACCCCAATTGACGAAAGGCAAGCCTCAGATTGTAGTTAATTCCACCCTTTATACCCAAGAGAGGTACATTAGAGGATTTACCACAATGAAGAATGATCTTGATACCATCGTAGGCTCGAGAATACCAAGAGATGTCATCAGCAGTAAGAGACATGATCCTATGATACCACTTGAGATTCCCACTATTCTCCATAAAAAGACCCTTCTGTGGAAGATGAGACATGAACCATCGATACATCATAGGAGCATAACATACAATAGTTCCTTTCTTCTTTTCATTCCTCAAATGAATAGAATAATATGTATCGGCAAGAAGTGTAGGAACTGGATTCCTGGACAAGAATATACTGATGGCAGCTTGATCAAGGAAATCCTCCATGTTCAGAAACAAGACGATCCCATATATTAGTAAAGAAAGCACGACGTTGAAAGCCTTCCAGTTTCCAGCTTCGGCAAAAGAAACGGCCTTATCTACTAGAAACTTTGAAACAAACCCTCGAATACCCTTTCCTTTAGTCTTGAAATTGTCTTCCACATCCTTCTTACTAAGGCCAAGAGCTTCAACAATAAGAGGAAACTTCGAACAAATGCTGGTGTAAACGAAAGGAGCCTGACTCTTGATCTCAACCCCAAGATATGAGAGTGTTCCTCAAGTGTAGGTGCTAACTGGTAATCCTGAAATATGAAACACCTCAGTGGCGGATCATAGAACTGAACAAGTGTATGAATGGAAGTAATGTTGACTTCAGTGTCGAGAATGGCCAAAATATTTCCATAATCATCTCTGAAAACACCCCTGTTATCTTCAACTAGACAATATGCTAAACCACTCAAAGTCTTCAGCTTAGGCTCCACAAACTTGTAACTGAAGATACCCTTACAACCAGTACTCATCGTCTATGACTATGCCAACAAAGAATAAGCTCTCGAATAACCTGGAAAATGCACATGAAAAAATGATAATGGTTATGATGAAATGGTATGCAACACAAGAATCACGTAGCCAAGCACAATCTGAACAATCAAATCTACACAAGCTGAATATCTGCATATAATTCTGTGTCGGTGCAAAAATCTGACGTGTGTGAGAGAACAAAAGGTATGAAGAGTCTTGGTTTCCTGAAAAAACCTACATCCTTCTCACATGTGTGATCTAGACACAACAAAGTGGTCCCTAGAAAGGTCTCTCAAACCATAGGACTCAAGTAAAAATCCCCCGCCGTAGCGAATTCTCGTAGGACAGAAGTATTCTCAAGTGAATCATGATTTGGGATGTGGCTTTCGTGACAACCCAACTCGCAAAACGTAGGCGTCACGACTATCCACGTTATATCCTATGTGTATGCTCAAACCCGATGTTAGGACTTATCTCTCCAATAATATCTACCCATCATGACAATAATAGAATATTACAGATATCCAAAATATGCAGCATATGAATATTTAAAGCAATAAAGAAATGCGGTAAATAACATAAAGATAAAGCAAGTAAAGCATAAAGGTAAACACCTAAACAAGCAAGGAAAGAAAATAAAACTAGGCGAGACCCCAACTTACAAGTGCAAGGAATTTCCCCAACAGAGTTGACAGCTGAAGCTAGCAAAATTATATTTGAGTGAATCGCGCATTCAAAGATACAACAGAGTCGCCACCGAACTTTATTTAGTCCTAAAGGACAGAGAAAATATCGATAAAGCCCAAAGGGAAGAGAAACGAGAAAGAAAAAAGATAACTCTGCTGAGGAACTTAAAAGAGAAGTGATAGCTCCACTAGGGAACACTGAAAATAGAGATGACTCCACTAGGGAGAGAACAAAAGGATGGCGACGTGGCTGGGAAAAAAGGGACAAGGATCAAAGTAAAAGGTAAGATTTGCATGGAATTCGGGGCATTAAGTGACATGTAGTGATTAACCGAAGAAAGATAAGAGTGAAACTCTGCGGGGAGAGCAAAAGGGATGGTGTCAACAAACAAACTGCGATGAACTAGACGAAAGAGAATACTGAACCAAAGGAAGGTGTTGGACTCTGGGGGAAATTTGGTATATTAAGTGATAAATAGTGGTTAACCGAGGAAAGGAAAGGGATTGGTTTTAACCAGAGGATGGTGGTAAATTAAAAGAAATAGGTGTAGAACCAAGCAAAGGTTGTGACCCAAAGAAATGTAACGTTGACTGAACAAACAGTACTCGACCGAAGGAAAGGGTATTTGAACTGATCAAAAGTTACTAACCCAAAGCTGGTAGTATTTGAACCAAAGAAAGGTTGCTAACTTTTGGGGGTTCGATGTTAAATAGGTGGATTGTGATCAAACAAAAAGAATGGGTGATTAACCAAGAGAAGGTGATTAACTCCAAAGAAGCTCAGTATCTCCACAGGCAGACTGTGGTTAGCTGAAAAAAGGATAATTGGCTCAAACAGACAGACTGTGATTAACCAAAAGGTAGGTGATTAACCAAGAGAAGATGATTAACCCAAAGAAAAGCTGGTTATAACAGACATGTTGTGATCAACCAAAGATCGGGTGATTAGCCAGAAGAAAGAGATTAACCCAATGAAAGCTCAGTATTAACAGACAGACTATGACTAATTGAGGAAAAAGAGACCGATGTTTAACTGATTGGCAGTGATAAACCAGTCAAGAAGGAAAGAGAACCAAGAGAAGGTTGCAAATTCTGGTGGGGATTATGTTTAACAGGAAGACTATTTAACCGAAGAAAAAGGACTGACTTCGCCGAGGAAGAAGAAAATTAGTCTTAAGGGAAACCAAGTGCCCATAAAAATGTCAACCAACTCATTGTCGGAAAGAGTAGGTCACACACGAGAGGCCATCTCATGCCACCTTTGTGCATACTCTTTGAAAGTTACAGTCGTACGTTGGGACTGATTCTGCAAGTGCAATCTAGTAGGAGCCATATCGAGATTATATTTGTATTGTTTCAAGAAAGCCTCTAATAAGTCTCTCCACAAGCCAATCTTGTTGCGTTTCAAACCCATATACCAATCCAAAGAGGCTCTAGACAAGCTATCTTGGAAGCAATGAACCAACAATTCATCTTTGTGAATATAGGACACCATCCTCCTACAGTACATGGTCACATGACTGCGGGGACAAATCAAACCTTTGTACTTAGGTAGCTCTGGAATCTTGAATGTCTGTTGTAATACGAATTAGGAACCAAACATAAGTCTTTAGATTCCATGCCAAAAGCAGAATAACCTTCAATCGCTCGGATTCTCTCATCCAACAACTTATACTTAGCAGGTCTATTATGATCACATGTCTAACAAGAGCCTGAGGATTTGGAAGTTGTGATGTGGTTGGAGCAGGTATTTGTGGGGAAGCAAACTGAGACGGATATACCAACCCAGAATTCAACATCTAACCAACATTTTGACTCATTTGAAAACCATACAAATAACTGGCAGGAAGTACTGTAGCAGCAGAAGATGCCCCAGGGTAGGGCATTCCAGCATAAACATTATGAACCATAGTTTGGGAAGGATGAGAAAAAATAGGAACATGAATAGGAGGACCCATATATACATGCTCTTCTTCATCAGGAGTTTTGACATCAGTCGACACAGGAGTCTGGTGAATCTGCGCCCGAGGAATCTTGTGATCATCATGACTTACCACAGCAGGTGGAAGCGGAGTACGCATGCCCCAAGGATAAGTAACATAATTACCATTGGGCATGGGTGCAACAAAAGGTTGATACGAAACAAAAGCACTACCATCGGCAACCTAAGGTGTAAAATTCAGAGGCATTCCCCATGGGAAAGCAACAAATATTCTATTCAAACTAGGTTGAGCAGAAGATAAGTTGCTAGAAGGCTGAACAATAGTTTCTACTAGCGCTTTGAGAATAGCAGGAGAAGAAGCAACGACAGAAGTAGGAATCACCACAGGAGTGACGACAATAGCATCAATAATAGTTGCAACAACAGAAGTAGCAGCAACGACGTCCTTCTGGGTAAAAAGAAACTCCATAATAACATCCATTTTAGTCTGGAACTGATCCATCAGACCCTGAAACTGAGCCAAAGTATCCTTGTAGGTGGCGTTCTCTTAGACTTGTTTGAGCGAGTGAAATAGTGATGCCGAGTCGTCGTCTTGCTACAAGGCGAAGACAGACAATGTAAGCATATAGGTTTTCTAGATGAAGATCATGCATATGAGTATGATTGAATGCAATATGTGCAAAAATAAGTTCTAAATCCAGAAGTTCGCGAGCATTATCTTTATTAACAATAATCATAAAGCATATAAGTAAAGGCACAAAAATGAACTGGAAAGGAAAAGCTTTTCATTCAATCCACGAGGTAAAGAAATACAAGCTCGAATACAAATCAAATATATGCCTTTTAGGCTACAACAATATCATCATGAATCTTATCAAAGACAACCCTACAAACAGACAAGAAATGAAAGACAGTCCAAGAAGTCTAGTGCGGCAGCACGTCAACATATGCATCCCTCAACAACCCTGGTAGATCCTCCAGTGCATGCTCTGAAAATCTGGCTAGACGACCGTGCCTCTCACTCCAATACTTCACATCCTTCATGAGGTTGTGCAATAAAGAATGATTAGGTCCCTGAAGAAGATCCTGGAGAAATGCCTCTTTCTGATCCAAGAGGACTTGTAGGTGGCGACTCTGATGCTCCTAATGAGTACTCTCCAAGTGATACTGGCTAATCTCCTCTCGACTCTGATGTACCTGATCTTGCAATTTATGAATATCACCGAAGAATTTGTCAAGCTCGACTTGATATTGAGAAAGGTCTTTCATCAACTGGTTAGCACGATCCTGCTCACTCTGTAGCTTTATCTTGTACTCTGATAACTTTTCTCGAAGATCTGCAAGTTGCTTCTTGTAGTTCAACTCATCCTTATGGGCTTAATGCCGAGTATCGGCAAGTTGTCTCTTCTTCGAGGCAAGTATGTCGTAAGTTCTCTTCAAAGCATCACCTACTTTCTCGCGCTTGTTTTTCTCAAACTCCACCTCTTTGCACATGAGCTTCCTCTTCTGGAGAAGATCCATCTGTAGGCTCCCCTTCTCAGATGTGACTCTATCAAGTTTGAGACGAAGATCAACATTCTCCTTCTTCAACATCTCAATAGTCTGCTTGAGCTAATCGAATTCTGAAGGAGGAACAATGGCAAGTTCAGGAAGCTTGGCATTCATGGAAGGATCGAAAGGAAATTGTAACAAGGTCTCTCGAACTCGTTCCTTGACCCATTGAGTGTAGGCCTTTTCACAATGCAATTCTTCTTACCCAACTCACCTCTACCTTCATGGTGAATGTCTACCCATGCAGCTCTGAATCTCTTCAGCAAACCCATGTCATCAACCCCTCCATGAAAGATGAACTCTCCCACTACCTCAAGATATGGCCTGTCAAGCATCGAATACCCCAATTGACGAAAGGCAAGCCTCAGATTGTAGTTAATTCCACCCTTTATACCCAAGAGATGTACATTAGAGGATTTACCACAATGAAGAATGATCTTGATACCATCGTAGGCTCGAGAATACCAAGAGATGTCATCAGCAGTAAGAGACATGATCCTATGATACCACTTGAGATTCCCACTATTCTCCATAAAAAGACCCTTCTGTGGAAGATGAGACATGAACCATCGATACATCATAGGAGCATAACATACAATAGTTCCTTTCTTCTTTTCATTCCTCAAATGAATAGAATAATATGTATCGGCAAGAAGTGTAGGAACTGGATTCCTGGACAAGAATATACTGATGGCAGCTTGATCAAGGAAATCCTCCATGTTCAGAAACAAGACGATCCCATATATTAGTAAAGAAAGCACGACGTTGAAAGCCTTCCAGTTTCCAGCTTCGGCAAAAGAAACGGCCTTATCTACTAGAAACTTTGAAACAAACCCTCGAATACCCTTTCCTTTAGTCTTGAAATTGTCTTCCACATCCTTCTTACTAAGGCCAAGAGCTTCAACAATAAGAGGAAACTTCGAACAACTGCTGGTGTAAACGAAAGGAGCCTGACTCTTGATCTCAACCCCAAGATATGAGAGTGTTCCTCAAGTGTAGGTGCTAACTGGTAATCCTGAAATATGAAACACCTCAGTGGCGGATCATAGAACTGAACAAGTGTATGAATGGAAGTAATGTTGACTTCAGTGTCGAGAATGGCCAAAATATTTCCATAATCATCTCTGAAAACACCCATGTTATCTTCAACTAGATAATATGCTAAACCACTCAAAGTCTTCAGCTTAGGCTCCACAAACTTGTAACTGAAGATACCCTTGCAACCAGTACTCATCGTCTATGACTATGCCAACAAAGAATAAGCTCTCGAATAACCTGGAAAATGCACATGAAAAAATGATAATGGTTATGATGAAATGGTATGCAACACAAGAATCACGTAGCCAAGCACAATCTGAACAATCAAATCTACACAAGCTGAATATCTGCATATAATTCTGTGTCGGTGCAAAAATCTGACGTGTGTGAGAGAACAAAAGGTATGAAGAGTCTTGGTTTCCTGAAAAAACCTACATCCTTCTCACATGTGTGATCTAGACACAACAAAGTGGTCCCTAGAAAGGTCTCTCAAACCATAGGACTCAAGTAAAAATCCCCCGCCGTAGCGAATTCTCGTAGGACAGAAGTATTCTCAAGTGAATCATGATTTGGGATGTGGCTTTCGTGACAACCCAACTCGCAAAACGTAGGCGTCACGACTATCCACGTTCTATCCTATGTGTATGCTCAAACCTGATGTTAGGACTTATCTCTCCAATAATATCTACCCATCATGACAATAATAGAATATTACAGATATCCAAAATATGCAGCATATGAATATTTAAAGCAATAAAGAAATGTGGTAAATAACATAAAGATAAAGCAAGTAAAGCATAAAGGTAAACACCTAAACAAGCAAGGAAAGAAAATAAAACTAGGCGAGACCCCAACTTACAAGTGCAAGGAATTTCCCCAACAGAGTTGACAGCTGAAGCTAGCAAAATTATATTTGAGTGAATCGCGCATTCAAAGATACAACAGAGTCGCCACCGAACTTTATTTAGTCCTAAAGGACAGAGAAAATATCGATAAAGCCCAAAGGGAAGAGAAACGAGAAAGAAAAAAGATAACTCTGCTGAGGAACTTAAAAGAGAAGTGATAGCTCCACTAGGGAACACTGAAAATAGAGATGACTCCACTAGGGAGAGAACAAAAGGATGGCGACGTGGCTGGGAAAAAAGGGACAAGGATCAAAGTAAAAGGTAAGATTTGCATGGAATTCGGGGCATTAAGTGACATGTAGTGATTAACCGAAGAAAGATAAGAGTGAAACTCTGCGGGGAGAGCAAAAGGGATGGTGTCAACAAACAAACTGCGATGAACTAGACGAAAGAGAATACTGAACCAAAGGAAGGTGTTGGACTCTGGGGGAAATTTGGTATATTAAGTGATAAATAGTGGTTAACCAAGGAAAGGAAAGGGATTGGTTTTAACCAGAGGATGGTGGTAAATTAAAAGAAATAGGTGTAGAACTAAGCAAAGGTTGTGACCCAAAGAAATGTAACGTTGACTGAACAAACAGTACTCGACCGAAGGAAAGGGTATTTGAACTGATCAAAAGTTACTAACCCAAAGCTGGTAGTATTTGAACCAAAGAAAGGTTGCTAACTTTTGGGGGTTTGATGTTAAATAGGTGGATTGTGATCAAACAAAAAGAATGGGTGATTAACCAAGAGAAGGTGATTAACTCCAAAGAAGCTCAGTATCTCCACAGGCAGACTGTGGTTAGTTGAAAAAAGCATAACTGGCTCAAACAGACAGACTGTGATTAACCAAAAGGTAGGTGATTAACCAAGAGAAGATGATTAACCCAAAGAAAAGCTGGTTATAACGGACAGGCTGTGATCAACCAAAGATCGGGTGATTAGCCAGAAGAAAGAGATTAACCCAATGAAAGCTCAGTATTAACAGACAGACTATGACTAATTGAGGAAAAAGAGACCGATGTTTAACTGATTGGCAGTGATAAACCAGTCAAGAAGGAAAGAGAACCAAGAGAAGGTTGCAAATTCTGGTGGGGATTATGTTTAACAGGAAGACTATTTAACCGAAGAAAAAGGACTGACTTCGCCGAGGAAGAAGAAAATTAGTCTTAAGGGAAACCAAGTGCCCATAAAAATGTCAACCAACTCATTGTCGGAAAGAGTAGGTCACACACGAGAGGCCATCTCATGCCACCTTTGTGCATACTCTTTGAAAGTTACAGTCGTACGTTGGGACTGATTCTGCAAGTGCAATCTAGTAGGAGCCATATCGAGAGTATATTTGTATTGTTTCAAGAAAGCCTCTAATAAGTCTCTCCACAAGCCAATCTTGTTGCGTTTCAAACCCATATACCAATCCAAAGAGGCTCTAGACAAGCTATCTTGGAAGCAATGAACCAACAATTCATCTTTGTGAATATAGGACACCATCCTCCTACAGTACATGGTCACATGACTGCGGGGACAAATCAAACCTTTGTACTTAGGTAGCTCTGGAATCTTGAATGTCTGTTGTAATACGAATTAGGAACCAAACATAAGTCTTTAGATTCCATGCCAAAAGCAGAATAACCTTCAATCGCTCGGATTCTCTCATCCAACAACTTATACTTAGCAGGTCTATTATGATCACATGTCTAACAAGAGCCTGAGGATTTGGAAGTTGTGATGTGGTTGGAGCAGGTATTTGTGGGGAAGCAAACTGAGACGGATATACCAACCCAGAATTCAACATCTAACCAACATTTTGACTCATTTGAAAACCATACAAATAACCGGCAGGAAGTACTGTAGCAGCAGAAGATGCCCCAGGGTAGGGCATTCCAGCATAAACATTATGAACCATAGTTTGGGAAGGATGAGAAAAAATAGGAACATGAATAGGAGGACCCATATATACATGCTCTTCTTCATCAGGAGTTTTGACATCAGTCGACACAGGAGTCTGGTGAATCTGCGCCCGAGGAATCTTGTGATCATCATGACTTACCACAGCAGGTGGAAGCGGAGTACGCATGCCCCAAGGATAAGTAACATAATTACCATTGGGCATGGGTGCAACAAAAGGTTGATACGAAACAAAAGCACTACCATCGGCAACCTAAGGTGTAAAATTCAGAGGCATTCCCCATGGGAAAGCAACAAATATTCTATTCAAACTAGGTTGAGCAGAAGATAAGTTGCTAGAAGGCTGAACAATAGTTTCTACTGGCGCTTTGAGAATAGCAGGAGAAGAAGCAACGACAGAAGTAGAAATCACCACAGGAGTGACGACAATAGCATCAATAATAGTTGCAACAACAGAAGTAGCAGCAACGACGTCCTTCTGGGTAAAAAGAAACTCCATAATAACATCCATTTTAGTCTGGAACTGATCCATCAGACCCTGAAACTGAGCCAAAGTATCCTTGTAGGTGGCGTTCTCTTAGACTTGTTTGAGCGAGTGAAATAGTGATGCCGAGTCGTCGTCTTGCTACAAGGCGAAGACAGACAATGTAAGCATATAGGTTTTCTAGATGAAGATCATGCATATGAGTATGATTGAATGCAATATGTGCAAAAATAAGTTCTAAATCCAGAAGTTCGCGAGCATTATCTTTATTAACAATAATCATAAAGCATATAAGTAAAGGCACAAAAATGAACTGGAAAGGAAAAGCTTTTCATTCAATCCACGAGGTAAAGAAATACAAGCTCGAATATAAATCAAATATATGCCTTTTAGGCTACAACAATATCATCATGAATCTTATCAAAGACAACCCTACAAACAGACAAGAAATGTAAGACAGTCCAAGAAGTCTAGTGCGGCAGCACGTCAACATATGCATCCCTCAACAACCCTGGTAGATCCTCCAGTGCATGCTCTGAAAATCTGGCTAGACGACCGTGCCTCTCACTCCAATACTTCACATCCTTCATGAGGTTGTGCAATAAAGAATGATTAGGTCCCTGAAGAAGATCCTGGAGAAATGCCTCTTTCTGATCCAAGAGGACTTGTAGATGGCGACTCTGATGCTCCTAATGAGTACTCTCCAAGTGATACTGGCTAATCTCCTCTCGACTCTGATGTACCTGATCTTGCAATTTATGAATATCACCGAAGAATTTGTCAAGCTCGACTTGATATTGAGAAAGGTCTTTCATCAACTGGTTAGCACGATCCTGCTCACTCTGTAGCTTTATCTTGTACTCTGATAACTTTTCTCGAAGATCTGCAAGTTGCTTCTTGTAGTTCAACTCATCCTTATGGGCTTAATGCTGAGTATCGGCAAGTTGTCTCTTCTTCGAGGCAAGTATGTCGTAAGTTCTCTTCAAAGCATCACCTACTTTCTCGCGCTTGTTTTTCTCAAACTCCACCTCTTTGCACATGAGCTTCCTCTTTTGGAGAAGATCCATCTGTAGGCTCCCCTTCTCAGATGTGACTCTATCAAGTTTGAGACGAAGATCAACATTCTCCTTCTTCAACATCTCAATAGTCTGCTTGAGCTAATCGAATTCTGAAGGAGGAACAATGGCAAGTTCAGGAAGATTGGAATTCATGGAAGGATCGAAAGGAAATGGTAACAAGGTCTCTCGAACTCGTTCCTTGACCCATTGAGTGTAGGCCTTTTCACAATGCAATTCTTCTTACCCAACTCACCTCTACCTTCACGGTGAATGTCTACCCATGCAGCACTGAATCTCTTCAGCAAACCCATGTCATCAACCCCTCCATGAAAGATGAACTCTCCCACTACCTCAAGATATGGCCTGCCAAGCATCGAATACCCCAATTGACGAAAGGCAAGCCTCAGATTGTAGTTAATTCCACCCTTTATACCCAAGAGAGGTACATTAGAGGATTTACCACAATGAAGAATGATCTTGATACCATCGTAGGCTCGAGAATACCAAGAGATGTCATCAACAGTAAGAGACATGATCCTATGATACCACTTGAGATTCCCACTATTCTCCATAAAAAGACCCTTATGTGGAAGATGAGACATGAACCATCGATACATCATAGGAGCATAACATACAATAGTTCCTTTCTTCTTTTCATTCCTCAAATGAATAGAATAATATGTATCGGCAAGAAGTGTAGGAACTGGATTCCTGGACAAGAATATACTGATGGCAGCTTGATCAAGGAAATCCTCCATGTTCAGAAACAAGACGATCCCATATATTAGTAAAGAAAGCACGACGTTGAAAGCCTTCCAGTTTCCAGCTTCGGCAAAAGAAACGGCCTTATCTACTAGAAACTTTGAAACAAACCCTCGAATACCCTTTCCTTTAGTCTTGAAATTGTCTTCCACATCCTTCTTACTAAGGCCAAGAGCTTCAACAATAAGAGGAAACTTCGAACAACTGCTGGTGTAAACGAAAGGAGCCTGACTCTTGATCTCAACCCCAAGATATGAGAGTGTTCCTCAAGTGTAGGTGCTAACTGGTAATCCTGAAATATGAAACACCTCAGTGGCGGATCATAGAACTGAACAAGTGTATGAGTGGAAGTAATGTTGACTTCAGTGTCGAGAATGGCCAAAATATTTCCATAATCATCTCTGAAAACACCCATGTTATCTTCAACTAGACAATATGCTAAACCACTCAAAGTCTACAGCTTAGGCTCCACAAACTTGTAACTGAAGATACCCTTACAACCAGTACTCATCGTCTATGACTATGCCAACAAAGAATAAGCTCTCGAATAACCTGGAAAATGCACATGAAAAAATGATAATGGTTATGATGAAATGGTATGAAACACAAGAATCACGTAGCCAAGCATAATCTGAACAATCAAATCTGCACAAGCTGAATATCTGCATATAATTCTGTGTCGGTGCAAAAATCTGACGTGTGTGAGAGAACAAAAGGTATGAAGAGTCTTGGTTTCCTGAAAAAACCTACATCCTTCTCACATGTGTGATCTAGACACAACAAAGTGGTCCCTAGAATGGTCTCTCAAACCATAGGACTCAAGTAAAAATCCCCCGCCGTAGCGAATTCTCGTAGGACAGAAGTATTCTCAAGTGAATCATGATTTGGGATGTGGCTTTCGTGACAACCCAACTCGCAAAACGTAGGCGTCACGACTATCCACGTTATATCCTATGTGTATGCTCAAACCCGATGTTAGGACTTATCTCTCCAATAATATCTACCCATCATGACAATAATAGAATATTACAGATATCCAAAATATGCAGCATATGAATATTTAAAGCAATAAAGAAATGCGGTAAATAACATAAAGATAAAGCAAGTAAAGCATAAAGGTAAACACCTAAACAAGCAAGGAAAGAAAATAAAACTAGGCGAGACCCCAACTTACAAGTGCAAGGAATTTCCCCAACAGAGTTGACAGCTGAAGCTAGCAAAATTATATTTGAGTGAATCGCGCATTCAAAGATACAACAGAGTCGCCACCGAACTTTATTTAGTCCTAAAGGACAGAGAAAATATCGATAAAGCCCAAAGGGAAGAGAAACGAGAAAGAAAAAAGATAACTCTGCTGAGGAACTTAAAAGAGAAGTGATAGCTCCACTAGGGAACACTGAAAATAGAGATGACTCCACTAGGGAGAGAACAAAAGGATGGCGACGTGGCTGGGAAAAAAGGGACAAGGATCAAAGTAAAAGGTAAGATTTGCATGGAATTCGGGGCATTAAGTGACATGTAGTGATTAACCGAAGAAAGATAAGAGTGAAACTCTGCGGGGAGAGCAAAAGGGATGGTGTCAACAAACAAACTGCGATGAACTAGACGAAAGAGAATACTGAACCAAAGGAAGGTGTTGGACTCTGGGGGAAATTTGGTATATTAAGTGATAAATAGTGGTTAACCGAGGAAAGGAAAGGGATTGGTTTTAACCAAAGGATGGTGGTAAATTAAAAGAAATAGGTGTAGAACCAAGCAAAGGTTGTGACCCAAAGAAATGTAACGTTGACTGAACAAACAGTACTCGACCGAAGGAAAGGGTATTTGAACTGATCAAAAGTTACTAACCCAAAGCTGGTAGTATTTGAACCAAAGACAGGTTGCTAACTTTTGGGGGTTCGATGTTAAATAGGTGGATTGTGATCAAACAAAAAGAATGGGTGATTAACCAAGAGAAGGTGATTAACTCCAAAGAAGCTCAGTATCTCCACAGGCAGACTGTGGTTAGCTGAAAAAAGGATAACTGGCTCAAACAGACAGACTGTGATTAACCAAAAGGTAGGTGATTAACCAAGAGAAGATGATTAACCCAAAGAAAAGCTGGTTATAACGGACAGGCTGTGATCAACCAAAGATCGGGTGATTAGCCGGAAGAAAGAGATTAACCCAATGAAAGCTCAGTATTAACAGACAGACTATGACTAATTGAGGAAAAAGAGACCGATGTTTAACTAATTGGCAGTGATAAACCAGTCAAGAAGGAAAGAGAACCAAGAGAAGGTTGCAAATTCTGGTGGGGATTAGGTTTAACAGGAAGACTATTTAACCGAAGAAAAAGGACTGACTTCGCCGAGGAAGAAGAAAACTAGTCTTAAGGGAAACCAAGTACCCATAAAAATGTCAACCACCTCATTGTCGGAAAGAGTAGGTCACACACGAGAGGCCATCTCATGCCACCTTTGTGCATACTCTTTGAAAGTTACAGTCGTACGTTGGGACTGATTCTGCAAGTGCAATCTAGTAGGAGCCATATCGAGATTATATTTGTATTGTTTCAAGAAAGCCTCTAATAAGTCTCTCCACAAGCCAATCTTGTTGCGTTTCAAACCCATATACCAATCCAAAGAGGCTCTAGACAAGCTATCTTGGAAGCAATGAACCAACAATTCATCTTTGTGAATATAGGACACCATCCTCCTACAGTACATGGTCACATGACTGCGGGGACAAATCAAACCTTTGTACTTAGGTAGCTCTGGAATCTTGAATGTCTGTTGTAATACGAATTAGGAACCAAACATAAGTCTTTAGATTCCATGCCAAAAGCAGAATAACCTTCAATCGCTCGGATTCTCTCATCCAACAACTTATACTTAGCAGGTCTATTATGATCACATGTCTAACAAGAGCCTGAGGATTTGGAAGTTGTGATGTGGTTGGAGCAGGTATTTGTGGGGAAGCAAACTGAGACGGATATACCAACCCAGAATTCAACATCTAACCAACATTTTGACTCATTTGAAAACCATACAAATAACCGGCAGGAAGTACTGTAGCAGCAGAAGATGCCCCAGGGTAGGGCATTCCAGCATAAACATTATGAACCATAGTTTGGGAAGGATGAGAAAAAATAGGAACATGAATAGGAGGACCCATATATACATGCTCTTCTTCATCAGGAGTTTTGACATCAGTCGACACAGGAGTCTGGTGAATCTGCGCCCGAGGAATCTTGTGATCATCATGACTTACCACAGCAGGTGGAAGCGGAGTACGCATGCCCCAAGGATAAGTAACATAATTACCATTGGGCATGGGTGCAACAAAAGGTTGATACGAAACAAAAGCACTACCATCGGCAACCTAAGGTGTAAAATTCAGAGGCATTCCCCATGGGAAAGCAACAAATATTCTATTCAAACTAGGTTGAGCAGAAGATAAGTTGCTAGAAGGCTGAACAATAGTTTCTACTGGCGCTTTGAGAATAGCAGGAGAAGAACCAACGACAGAAGTAGGAATCACCACAGGAGTGACGACAATAGCATCAGTAATAGTTGCAACAACAGAAGTAGCAGCAACGACGTCCTACTGGGTAAAAAGAAACTCCATAATAACATCCATTTTAGTCTGGAACTGATCCATCAGACCCTGAAACTGAGCCAAAGTATCCTTGTAGGTGGCGTTCTCTTAGACTTGTTTGAGCGAGTGAAATAGTGATGCCGAGTCGTCGTCTTGCTACAAGGCGAAGACAGACAATGTAAGCATGTAGGTTTTCTAGATGAAGATCATGCATATGAGTATGATTGAATGCAATATGTGCAAAAATAAGTTCTAAATCCAGAAATTCGCGAGCATTATCTTTATTAACAATAATCATAAAGCATATAAGTAAAGGCACAAAAATGAACTGGAAAGGAAAAGCTTTTCATTCAATCCACGAGGTAAAGAAATACAAGCTCGAATACAAATCAAATATATGCCTTTTAGGCTACAACAATATCATCATGAATCTTATCAAAGACAACCCTACAAACAGACAAGAAATGTAAGACAGTCCAAGAAGTCTAGTGCGGCAGCACGTCAACATATGCATCCCTCAACAACCCTGGTAGATCCTCCAGTGCATGCTCTGAAAATCTGGCTATACGACCGTGCCTCTCACTCCAATACTTTACATCCTTCTTGATGTTATGCAATAAAGAATGATTAGGTCCCTGAAGAAGATCCTGGAGAAATGCCTCTTTCTGATCCAAGAGGACTTGTAGATGGCGACTCTGATGCTCCTAATGAGTACTCTCCAAGTGATACTGGCTAATCTCCTCTCGACTCTGATGTACCTGATCTTGCAATTTATGAATATCACCGAAGAATTTGTCAAGCTCGACTTGATATTGAGAAAGGTCTTTCATCAACTGGTTAGCACAATCCTGCTCACTCTGTAGCTTTATCGTGTACTCTAATAACTTTTCTCGAAGATCTGCAAGTTGCTTCTTGTAGTTCAACTCATCCTTATGGGCTTAATGTCGAGTATCGGCAAGTTGTCTCTTCTTCGAGGCAAGTATGTCGTAAGTTCTCTTCAAAGCATCACCTACTTTCTCGCGCTTGTTTTTCTCAAACTCCACCTCTTTGCACATGAGCTTCCTCTTCTAGAGAAGATCCATCTGTAGGCTCCCCTTCTCAGATGTGACTCTATCAAGTTTGAGACGAAGATCAACATTCTCCTTCTTCAACATCTCAATAGTCTGCTTGAGCTAATCGAATTCTGAAGGAGGAATAATGGCAAGTTCAGGAAGCTTGGCATTCATGGAAGGATCGAAAGGAAATGGTAACAAGGTCTCTTGAACTCGTTCCTTGACCCATTGAGTGTAGGCCTTTTCACAATGCAATTCTTCTTACCCAACTCACCTCTACCTTCACAGTGAATTTCTACCCATGCAGCACTGAATCTCTTCAGCAAACCCATGTCATCAACCCCTCCATGAAAGATGAACTCTCCCACTACCTCAAGATATGGCCTGCCAAGCATCGAATACCCCAATTGACGAAAGGCAAGCCTCAGATTGTAGTTAATTCCACCCTTTATACCCAAGAGAGGTACATTAGAGGATTTACCACAATGAAGAATGATCTTGATACCATCGTAGGCTCGAGAATACCAAGAGATGTCATCAGCAGTAAGAGACATGATCCTATGATACCACTTGAGATTCCCACTATTCTCCATAAAAAGACCCTTCTGTGGAAGATGAGACATGAACCATCGATACATCATAGGAGCATAACATACAATAGTTCCTTTCTTCTTTTCATTCCTCAAATGAATAGAATAATATGTATCGGCAAGAAGTGTAGGAACTGGATTCCTGGACAAGAATATACTGATGGCAGCTTGATCAAGGAAATCCTCCATGTTCAGAAACAAGACGATCCCATATATTAGTAAAGAAAGCACGACGTTGAAAGCCTTCCAGTTTCCAGCTTCGGCAAAAGAAACGGCCTTATCTACTAGAAACTTTGAAACAAACCCTCGAATACCCTTTCCTTTAGTCTTGAAATTGTCTTCCACATCCTTCTTACTAAGGCCAAGAGCTTCAACAATAAGAGGAAACTTCGAACAACTGCTGGTGTAAACGAAAGGAGCCTGACTCTTGATCTCAACCCCAAGATATGAGAGTGTTCCTCAAGTGTAGGTGCTAACTGGTAATCCTGAAATATGAAACACCTCAGTGGCGGATCATAGAACTGAACAAGTGTATGAATGGAAGTAATGTTGACTTCAGTGTCGAGAATGGCCAAAATATTTCCATAATCATCTCTGAAAACACCCCTGTTATCTTCAACTAGACAATATGCTAAACCACTCAAAGTCTTCAGCTTAGGCTCCACAAACTTGTAACTGAAGATACCCTTGCAACTAGTACTCATCGTCTATGACTATGCCAACAAAGAATAAGCTCTCGAATAACCTGGAAAATGCACATGAAAAAATGATAATGGTTATGATGAAATGGTATGCAACACAAGAATCACGTAGCCAAGCACAATCTGAACAATCAAATCTGCACAAGCTGAATATCTGCATATAATTCTGTGTCGGTGCAAAAATCTGACGTGTGTGAGAGAACAAAAGGTATGAAGAGTCTTGGTTTCCTGAAAAAACCTACATCCTTCTCACATGTGTGATCTAGACACAACAAAGTGGTCCCTAGAAAGGTCTCTCAAACCATAGGACTCAAGTAAAAATCTCCCGCCGTAGCGAATTCTCGTAGGACAGAAGTATTCTCAAGTGAATCATGATTTGGGATGTGGCTTTCGTGACAACCCAACTCGCAAAACGTAGGCGTCACGACTATCCACGTTCTATCCTATGTGTATGCTCAAACCCGATGTTAGGACTTATCTCTCCAATAATATCTACCCATCATGACAATAATAGAATATTACAGATATCCAAAATATGCAGCATATGAATATTTAAAGCAATAAAGAAATGCGGTAAATAACATAAAGATAAAGCAAGTAAAGCATAAAGGTAAACACCTAAACAAGCAAGGAAAGAAAATAAAACTAGGCGAGACCCCAACTTACAAGTGCAAGGATTTCCCCAACAGAGTTGACAGCTGAAGCTAGCAAAATTATATTTGAGTGAATCGCGCATTCAAAGATACAACAGAGTCGCCACCGAACTTTATTTAGTCCTAAAGGACAGAGAAAATATCGATAAAGCCCAAAAGGAAGAGAAACGAGAAAGAAAAAAGATAACTCTGCTGAGGAACTTAAAAGAGAAGTGATAGCTCCACTAGGGAACACTGAAAATAGAGATGACTCCACTAGGGAGAGAACAAAAGGATGGCGACGTGGCTGGGAAAAAAGGGACAAGGATCAAAGTAAAAGGTAAGATTTGCATGGAATTCGGTGCATTAAGTGAAGTGCAGTGATTAACCGAAGAAAGATAAGAGCGAAACTCTGCGGGGGGAGCAAAAGGGATGGTGTCAACAAACAAACTGCGATGAACTAGACGAAAGAGAATACTGAACCAAAGGAAGGTGTTGGACTCTGGGGGAAATTTGGTATATTAAGTGATAAACAGTGGTTAACCGAGGAAAGGAAAGGGGTTGGTTTTAACCGGAGGATGGTGGTAAATTAAAAGAAATAGGTGTAGAACCAAGCAAAGGTTGTGACCCAAAGAAATGTAACGCTGACTGAACAAATAGTACTCGACCGAAGGAAAGGGTATTTGAACTGATCAAAAGTTACTAACCCAAAGCTGGCAGTATTTGAACCAAAGAAAGGTTGCTAACTTTTGGGGGTTCGGTGTTAAATAGGTGGATTGTGATCAAACGAAAAGAATGGGTGATTAACCAAGAGAAGGTGATTAACTCCAAAGAAGCTCAGTATCTCCACAGGCAGACTGTGGTTAGCTGAAAAAAGGATAATTGGCTCAAACAGACAGACTGTGTAACCAAAAGGTAGGTGATTAACCAAGAGAAGATGATTAACCCAAAGAAAAGCTGGTTATAACGGACAGGTTGTGATCAACCAAAGATCGGGTGATTAGCCGGAAGAAAGAAATTAACCCAAGGAAAACTCAATATTAACAGACAGACTATGACTAATTGAGGAAAAAGAGACCGATGTTTAACTGATTGGCAGTGATAAACCAGTTAAGAAGGAAAGAGAACCAAGAGAAGGTTGCAAATTCCGGTGGGGATTAGGAGATAGAGGCGACTATTTCAGGCACAAGGTCATTCGTCCCCAACCCAAAATAGCCAGAATGAGTGTAGGAATTCTTCACTCTCATTCCTTTTCTAACACCAAAGTGTGGTGCAAGAAATGAAACGGACAATGCAACAATGCAAAATTTGTAAAGTGCTCCAATACATTGCGAATCTTCAACTCCGCCGGGTAAAGAGATGGAAAAGCTCAAGAATATCCAAAGGAGGAGAAAAAGGGAAGATTGACTAATTGAAATGAAGTTTCGATTAATTAATCAAAGGGCAAAGATGTGCTAACAATTTTCCAAAGGAATGAAAAATCATTAAAGCAAAAAGGGAAATTATTGATTATACAAGATTAAATTCATTCCAAAGAGGAACAAATCTTAATGCAAACATGAAATGGAAGTATAAAACATTACCAAAGTCATTTAGCATGCATCACAAACCAAGTAATCATGTGATCAAAGATTAGGAAAAAATGAACATGATCCTACAATGCCAAAAATGTGAACAAATGCGAAATTGATAAAATCAGGCATTGGAAAATGCACAAGCATAAGCTTCAAACAAAAGTTAAAACATCTATAAACATAAAACATATCAATCCATGGGAGTTGAAAGAGGAAGAAATGCCAAACACACATGAAAAATGCACAAAAATGGCCTTCTGGAGCAGTGTTAATCGATTAACACTTTACCTGTGCAAAAGTGTTAACCAATTAACCCTTTTAAAACAGAAATATTTTTCTAAAAAATACAAGGTTAATCGATTAACACTTTGCTAGTGCAAAAATGTTAATAGATTAACACTGGAACATAGTCTGAAATTTGATGTTTCAAAAGCACTTTTGGCTAATTTTGATTTGTGAAATCCTTCACATATTAGGGCAAACAATCATGCACGAAAATCAAGTCCAAAAATAGAAAATAATCACTTATGGAATTAATTAGCACATCAAGAATGAAGATTAAATCATGTCATAATCAATTCGCAAATGAGAAAAATGTCGAAACTACATCGCAAACGATACGGTAACGATCAAAACAGTGAAAAGAGTGAGAATTAACCAACCCACAAGGATGAGATTTTCGTTGGATGTTATTACAAAGGGATTATGATGAATTTATTCAAAGAAATCCATAGAAAACATAATTTACAATCGAACCGTAGCGAAACTGAGCAAATTCCGACGAAAACTCCAAAATTGAAATTAGACCGAATAAGCTTGAAGTAATCACTTGAGATGAATCTAAATGTAATAAAACTCCAAGTAAGTAAGAAAAATTAGCAAGATGATGATGGTTAATCTCAAGAGGAAACACTTATAATGAAGAAGTTTCTACTCTTTTATGGAGGTTTTGAGCTCTAGTGAGGTTTTGGATGAAAGTGAAGAAGATGATGAGTAGAAGTTGTAGAAAATTCAGAGAAAATGTGAGAGAATTAAGTGTAATCAAATGTGAAAATTTGGGAGAATCAATTCATCCCTTGTGAAATGGTGATGATTTGCTTATATAGAGTTTTGCTTCAGAGTTGCTAGATTCGGAGTGAGCTTTGGATGTAGTGTAACGCCCATTTTAATTATTTTTAGTTTCGGTGTTATTGTATCCGTTGACGTGTTTTGTGTGGAATTATTTGAAGAATCAAGAAATTATGATATTAATATACAGTGATAAAATGTGATAATTAGTAGTAATGTTAATATTGCTATTAATTATTATTATTATTATTATTATTATTATTATTATTATTATTATTATTATTACTAATATTAATATATATGAGTAAAATATAATTATGGGATTTTTAGAATTAAAAGGAATAAGATTATTAATTATGGAATTAAGAAAATGTGGAGAATATTATTTATTTGGAATATAAGAGTTGTATATTTTTGGGATGAGGGGCAGAATTGACATTTGTGGAAATAGAAAGTGAAAGAGTGGAAGGAAGAACACGGTTGAAGCAGCAAGGGCAAGAGCGATCAAGAGCGGGGAAGGGTGCATCAAGGCTGCGGATTGTGAAGCTTCATCATCATCTAAACGAATTTGAGGTAAGGGGGGGGGGGGGGGGAATTGATCGGTTAATTTTGGTAGTGCATGAATATGTGGTAGAAAGGGGAATTCCCTAATCCCCATGATCGATGATGAATTGATGTTGTTTGCATGTTGCTGATTCTGATATGTTTGTGATTATTGTGTTAGAAACTGTTGCATGTGATGTAGTGAGTTTGTTGGGTGAATTGGGGTTTCCGGGTAATGCGTAGTTTTATGCCAGAAGTTGATAAATTGAGCAGATATGAGGGTTTATCGGGTAAAACTGAGTTTGGATGTTGTAGTTAGGTGGTAGGACCTTAAGCCGATGATTTTGGTGTTGTCCCGATGAAAATTGGAGAGTGGGAGGGCTGCTGAATTCTGAGCAGCAGTTTTATTTTTCAGAAATCGCAGACTTTCGCTAGCCCATCGCTAGGCGAAAGCGCAGCGAGCCTTCGCTGGCAGCTCGCGTAGCGAGCGTGTAGCGAGCCATTACAGTGGTTGTTTTTCTGTACTCGCTAGCAGGTTCGTTGAGCGAAGTGGTAGCGAACACTTCCAGTGGCTCAGAAGTGTGACTCGCGAGGAGGTTCGCTAGGCGAACGTGTAGCGAGAATTCGCTAGGAGCTCGCGTAGCGAGCAGGTAGCGAACGTAGCAGGTTTTGGTTTTTGAGAGCTGTGTACAGCTGTTGGCGCTGAGTGTGATCGGTCTGATGTGTCGTGATGATATTTGACTGTTGAGACTATGTTGAGGGTTATGAGGGCTGTGTGGCCGGCGTTTATCGCATTGGACAAAATCGGTGGATTATGTGATATGTAAAGATGTGTATGTGTATGTGTTATATGAGATGTGTGATGGATCCGTAGGATTGAATACGCCTGTGTGCGTAGTGTTTTTATGCTGTGTGAGGGATGGATCGGTAGGATCGGATTGCACCTTGTGTGCTAGACGTGTATGTGACGTGTGATATATGTATGTATGATGCATGATGAGATGTGGTCAGAGGACCGTGTATGCTGTTTGTGTGTGATTGTTGTGGTGTGCGTGCATTGGGGTTATGCATGGCGTGTTGTGTTGTGTACTCCCTGTGAGGAGGGTGATGGCCAGGTGTCCATCGATACTGTTTTTGTGCTCCCTGTGAGGAGGGTGATGGCCAGGTGTCCATCGATACTATTGTTGTGCTCCCTGTGAGGAGGGTGATGGCCCAGTGCCCATCGGTGATGTGTGCTCCTTTGTGGATGGTGATGGCCCAGTGCCCATCAGTGATGTGTGCTCCTTTGTGGAGGGTTGATGGCCCGGTGCCCATCGTTGTTATGAGTCGGTACCGCATATCGTTGTGTGAGTGGCATGTGTGGCATTATTGTGTGTAGTGATTGTTGATGGTGGGACAGTAGGTCCGAATGTGTTGTATATGAAATGACGTTTTATATGTTTCTGCCTTTATTTCATGTACATTATTACCAGTTTATATTTGATCGTGATTTCTCACCCCTTTGTTGTTGTTGTGGTCTGTGCTTCTTCAGAAGTACATACAATCTAGGTGTTTAGCTAGCTTGGATTGTGGTGATGTCGTAGGGATTGCTCTGATACGTAACACCGGGGCTTTTGGGAGTTTTCATGTTTATTGATGATTGTGTGTGCCCATGTGGCGTATCTTGTTGTGTTGAATATGATGATGATGTTTTGTACATTTTGGGCAGATGGCCGACTTGTTGTACATATGATGATGTTGATGATGTATATATACATATTATGTGTTTATGACGGACTTCTTTTTCCGCTGCAATTTTATTGGAAAATCATTTAAGAAATGTTTGGTGAAATGTGACATCCCATTTTTGAGGGAAAAACTCTGATATGTGTTTATTTTATTTGTTTTATTTTATTTTATTTTGGGGAATGGGGTGTTACATGTAGCCTTGGAACTAGCCTTGGAGTTAGTTAGCCTTAACTCACTGAGTTGAAGGTTAACTCAGTTAGTTAGGTAGTTGACTCAGTAACCATCCCAATGCAAACTTGAATCTAAGGGCTCACATGCTTGGAAATGAAGCAACATGATGGTCTCAATCCTAATTAATGTATTAGAGAAATGCCTTGAAGTGTTTAGAAATGTCTTGAAGTGTCTAGAGTTGTCTAGAATGTTCCACACAATGCTAGAACTATGTAGACCCCAAAAATAAGAAGTAGAAGTTATTGTTCTGAAAATGCAACAGATTCTACAAATTTTGCAATGGTTAATCGATTAACCCATTTACATTAGCAAATGATTAATCGATTAACCAGGCTAAAACTTGCCCAGTTTTTCCTGAAAAATGATGATGTGGTTGTGGCTCTGATCTTCGACCTCTTGCTCTGATGAATAGGTATAGAAACCTTTAGTTTGTACTTGTCTTGATGATGTGATATCTTTGGGAGGATGTGATTAATCAGACTTGAAAAACCTGAAAGTTCCTGCAATAAAGAATCATAGAGAAAAAACGGATGTGTATGCCAGCGGTGCAAATGCACATGCTTATGCAAAGGCAAAAAGAGGAGGTCAAATTTCGGGTTACAACATGGGGAACAATATTAAGATTAACATGGAGAGGACAATACCAAGTCTTCCACCAAGATTTGAGAGATTATATTTCTGTTTTGATGGATGCAAAAAGGGCTTTATTAAAGGTTACAGACCTTTCATTTGAGTTGATGGGTGCCACCTCAAAACAAAGTATGGTGGAAATTGTTGGTTGTTGTAGCAAAAGATCCAAATGATCAGTATTACCCTTTAGCTTTTTGTGTAGTTGAGATAGAGACAAAAGATAGTTGGAAATGGTTTCTAGAGTTTCTTCTTCAAGATATTCGTGTGGAAAGAAGATATGTATTTATATCAGACCAACAAAAGGTACTTTTATATTGTTTCATTTAATTATGTTGTATTATACCTCCATCTAACTGTTGATTCTATAAAATTTTTTGTAGGGACTGGTTAGTTTATTTGAAGAAATGTTTGAATGCAAGATATGTCTTAGGCACCTGTATGCTAATTTCAAGAAGAAGTTTGGAGGTGGAGCTGCAAGAAGAAGTTTGCAAAAGCTACTTATTACCAAGCATGGGAGAAGAAGATGACTAGCTAAAGCAACTGGACAAGAAGGAATGGGAATGACTTATGGTAGTCCCTACAAAACTATGGTGTAAGCATTCTTTTAGCTGTTACCCAAAATGTGATGTATTAATGAACAATCTTAGTGAGTCTTTTAATAGAACTATTTTACAAGATAGGGATAAGCCATTCCTCACAATGTGTGAGTGGATTAGGAACTATCTAATGAATAAGATTGCTACAAGTTTATTTAAACTAGATACATGGAAACATAGTGTTATGCCAATACCTAGAAATAGACTAGATAAGGAGGTGATGTTGAGTGGTCATTGGTTGCCAACATGGAGTATGGGTGAGGTTAGGCAAGTTCATCATCCATTCAATGGGCTACAACTTATTGTGGAAGTTGAAAAATGCCACCCCCAAGTTTTAAGAAGGGTCCAGGTAGGCCAAAAAAATTAACGTGGAGGGAGCATGATGAAACAGGATCAAGGATGAGGAGCCCTGGCGTGGCTTATAGGTGCACAAAGTGTGATAAATTTGGGCACAACTCTAGGAAATGCCAAAGCATAATACAAGACACTAATGCATTAAAGAGAAAGGTATATTATTTGTCATTGTCATTGTTTTTTATTGCATTGACTGTTTTGTATTCATTATTGTTGTTTGTGTATTATCTTTGTGTATATGCAGAGAAAAATACCCAGAACCAATGGTGAGACCTCAAATAATAACAACATATCTAAACAATCTGTAGAGCAAGCACCTGCTGAAACTGCTGAACCTAATCTCACTTCTGAACCTGCTGAACCAACTGTAGAGGATCCTTTCTATGATCCATAAATTGATGACATAATTGAAGACATGCTTGATTCTGAGTTGGTTCCTAGTGAAGTTTCTTATCAACCACAAGAAACTCAACAGTCTCAACTAATTAATCCTACCCCAAAGAAGAAAATTGGAAAGTCGAAGATGTCTAAGATAAAACTCAAGCACCTAGTAGGAGTAATGAAAGGCTAAAAAGTATCTTCAGGAAAGACAGATGCTCTGGACCAGGTTTAACTACTGACGCACCTTTGGAAATTGAGGATTCACATGTTGATGATACACCTGCTACTGCTACTGGCCAAGCAGACCCCAAACTAGGGACATGTGTGCACATGATGAAGTCATGGGATTATTAAACAACGACAATCATCTAGAAGGGGGTTGAATAGATCACTAATTCATAAATAGAGTCGGTGCTTAAAACAATTTTGGTTTTTAAAATTGATACGAAAGCGACCGAGTAACAAGGTCATCTAAACGAATCGTTACTAAAAATATTGGATATGCGATAAGCCAAGATGGAATATCGAATCCAATGAGAAAATGAATCAATATTTTGAATGCCAATCAATACAATTAGAATCGCTTAAGGTTGTGCAATTTCCAATGGCTTGTGAAAATTAAACTCAAATTGACAAAAGCACAACTAGTTTGTGTGCGATTAATTTTTCGAACACTTGGTGTGCAAAACACTCTAAGTGAAATTCTCTAAGTAATGGTAGTGCAAAAAATTTTCAATCACAATCAAAATGATTGTAATGAGTTTTCAAAACACTATTCAACACTACTCTATACCATATTTTTTATCGAACAATTGATTATGCAAAAATGTTAACAATTCAGAAATAGAAAAATAGCGAAAGAGAGAACAACACCAAATTTGTTGAGGCAGTTCCCCCTTCGTCCTCGCTAGGGGTACGTCTGCCCTCAATTCTAGAAATAGAATTGAGATCTATATTAAACTGTTGCAAAAGTTTGTATAAGAGAAGCAATAGTAACCACACACTCAAGACTAGATGTTGATGTTGATACTATATCTTCTCTCCCATTAATTCAAGTCGAATCAAGTGCCTCGAATGTGTCGAATAAACCTTTGATTCCAACTACTTGTCTGAACAACCCACCGGTCTTCAAATCTTTAGCCCGGCTGATTTCAATCACACACAATTCAAACCCAAATATGTCTTACACAATCCTCCGGTTACTGCTACTAGATTAAACGAACCACCCGTTCTTCAATCACCTTCGCTCGGCTGAATCTGTAAAGAAATAATTTGTGCAAAAAACCCTCCCAAAACCTCAAGAATCTTGGAGGAAAAACCCTAACGGTTTTATTCAATAAAAATCCACCGATCTCTCAACCCAAACCCGATACAATATCCTATGTTTGGATGTTATCACCTCAATGATGCAGAATGATCAACAAAAATTGTTATGTGTAGTTGTTGAGAAAATGCAAGAAAGAGGATGAAGATGATGAGAGAAAATCAGTGTCAATGTTTCAATTTTCTTGTTGTATCTTCAAATGATGAGCCAAAAAGAATATATATAAAGCTAAGACCAAATAACAACCATAACAGCAATTTGAAAATCAAACAGATCATAAAAATAAAGTGCTTCGAGCGAACAGTTGACCTAAGTAAAGAGGGGGTCGACCTGAGCACACCTGATTTTAGAATTGTGCAAAAATTGACTCTGTGCGTCGATCGGAACAGGTCCATGCATTGACACAAACTTTCTCAAAACTGACAAATTCAAATGCTAACAGTATGAGTCGACCAGAGGGTTGACGCGAGCACACCTGAGAGCAAAAGCTCAAAATCCACATTACATGAGTCGACCTAAGTCGGGCTTTGAGTCAACTCAAGCATTCGAAACTTCCAAAAATGACTTTTTGAGCATGTTTTGGTCTACCTAAACAATACATATGCACACATAAGTCTCTCAAAAGGATCAAATACACACAAAACACATATGATGTTCTTCTATATGAATAGACTCATGTTTTTGAAATATTTTCATGCACTAGAGAACTATGAATGCAGATGAGACTCGATGATACTGTCCAAAATACAAAGTACTAACTAGACACCTTTTGACATCATTAAATTAAGGATTGAGTTACCTTGCCCTCACATACTCCCCCTTTTTTATGATGACAAAACAGTAGCAAAATTGAGTACTTTGAGTAGTATCATCCTCCCTTTGATTTTATGCAATATTCCGAGAGACAATATGAAAATCTTATCAATCTTTAAAGATGAATTCTTGCTTTTTCTTAGTCTCTTCTCCCCCTTTAATAACATCAAAAAGAGAGAAGTACAAGGTCAAAGAAAAACATAGTATATCTAATTGAACACAATCACATATTTTGCAACAGACATACATTAACAAACATCCATATAAAGTGATGTTAAAGGAAGAAATATAAAGATAAATAGAACAAGAACCATATAGAAAAAGTGAAGTGCATTAAAAAAACACCATGCTCCAAAATATCTCCAAGTCTCAAACAAACATAAAAATAGGTAAGCATAAAGTGAGATGAACAAAAGATAACATGATATGCACTACAGCTAAACAACATCATCCTCAAGGTTTCCTCCCCCTAAATGGATGGCCCCTCCCTCTGAAATAATAGTCTGGAGGTGGTGGAGGTTGTTGCTCATTCATTCGCTCAGTGAGTTCCAAAACAACCCTGTTGAGAACATTGAAACTTGTTGTAAGAGCTCGATTGTGACCTGCAACAGTTTCAACCATAGTATCAAAACAGTCCATGACAATGGTGGCGAACAAATTAAAGTTGTCGGTCTAAGCTTGAATCTGGTTCTGCAACGCCGTGTACCGTTCCTCTTGAGCGATAGCAAAATTTTGCTGTTGAAGCTGCATGTTTCTCAACATCTCAAGAACTTCCTCATTGTTTTGTTGAGGGCGCGGAGGAGAAGGAGGCATGTAATAGGACTCTGGCTGGTTCCAGTTGTTTGTTAAGGGTGTATAGGCTAAACCGAGAGAGGTCCATCTTGTTTGTTTCCACTCACCCCATCCTCGATTTGAATAGGGATCCAAAGAAGGTGATTGATCCAACTAGCCACTATTATCTTGTTTGATATCATTGTGGTTAGTTTCCATTGCATGAACGGCTTATTCTTCTTCCTCTTCATCTGACTCTTGGACCCGTGAGCTAGAGGCCTTCACTATGAACCTATACCATTTCTCTTCTTTATCCCACAGATAACCCATCATTGTCAAGGTCTTTTGACAGAATTCTTGATCTGTTGTCAAAGATATATAAGGAATCCCTTGGATAACTACATCAGCATGGTTAAGCACACTTTGAATGAACAAGTCATAGGATAAAGCAGTACATTTGCCAGAATCCCTTAAAGCATAAATCCTGCTCGCAATATAATGAGTCCAACTAATTTTTATTTTCTTTTTCAAAATGTACACCAAGTGTGCCTCGGCCTTGTCGACCATGGAGTAAACTCCCTTCTTAAGACGAAGGATGTGAGATACTATCCTCTGCAAAGTTCTATCAACTGGCTTAAACCGACCAGTAGTAACCGACTTAGGAAATAAATCACTAGCCATAATATGATCAATAAAGAGTTTATTCAACATTGAATTCAAGGCTTCCTTAAACTCATAAACATCAGCAGTTATAGTGTCAGTGACCTTAAGAAGTGGAGCAGAGAGTAGACACATGTTAAATAAATATTTCCAAACTCTATCATTTACCGAAATCCTTATATCGTCTATTTTACAATTGTACTCAACCATCAAATTTTCCCTAAAGACCTGTATAGAACAATCAAATGAGATCTTCATTATACTTTGTGTCACATTCCAAAAACAGATTAAACTCTTGAAAATCCAGAAGTTCGAGAACTTCCTGAATGTGCATTCGTTCGGCAGTTTTGTGATAGTAGACAAATTGTTTCACAATAGACCTTTTACTAAAGTTCTTTTAATATGATTCAGCAAATTCAGTAGAGAGTAGAGAAAGAGAATTTACTGAAATACTTGTCCTAGGTTGGGAAGTACCAACTTATGATGTCATAGCTCATGTGGTTCTTTTTTCGGTGACTCTTCTTGTAGCCATGAGATTTACCTGATGGAGAAGATAAACAGTAGGTTGAATTTGAATTGATGATGTAGAACTCAATTGAAACCTTGTGATCTTGAAGGACTTTGTTGAGATTTTCTTTAAGGTTTTGTAGAGGCTTTTGGGAGAGGAGAAGTGGAAGAGAGATATCTAGATGAAAATGATAATGTTTGAATACATTGAATGAAGAAATGCAATAAATGGGTCAATCAACATGGATAGGCACTGCAATTTTCAAGATTTTCAGAGTTTTTCAGCGACGCGTCGACCTAAAGAGGCTATACGTCGATGCATACTGATGAAATTTTGACAATGTGAAATGCACACAGTTTGAGTCGACCCATGTGTCGACCTGTGCATACCCGATCCAAAACACGTAAAAAATGGCATAATCATAAGTCGACCTATGACCTATTTTGGTCGACTCACACAGTTAAATTGTGTAAAATGCACTTTTTAAGTAATTTATACATCAAACATTAATAAATAAAAGGCTCACACATATTTCAAACTTACAAATGGATAAAAATATATTTAACTATGGAATAAACATCAATCTAACACACAAAATGACACACTATCTTACACAAATTTATGATCAAGAGTATTTTTCTAGAGAGGAACGATATTACTTCAATGACGATCGATGATAGATGCCCTCACATATAGCTTGATCTTCTCAATATTGTTAGACAAAAATATAGACAAGCATATATATATATATAGAGCATGCAATCATGAAATCTTAAACACGATCTGAGATATCGAGAACACCCAGTTCTCTACGGATCTTAAAGAAAGACTCTGTCGCAAGTGGTTTTGTGAAAATATCCGCAAGTTGATTCTTGGTATCAACATGCTCAAATACAACATCACCTTTCTCTATATGATCCATAAGGAAATAATGGTGAATTTCAATATGTTTGGTGCGTGAAAGCAATATAGGGTTTTTGGTTTGTTCAATGGCGCTTGTACCATCACATAAAATAGGAATACATTCAAGTTTAACATTGAAGTTAAGTAATTGTTGCTTAAGCCACGAGACTTGAGTATAACAACTACCGACCACAATGTATTCTGCCTCTGATGTTGGCAAAGCAACGAAAACTTGATTTTTGTTGTGCCAACTCACTAAGGAATTTGAGAAAAAATGACAAGTTCCACTTGTGCTTTTCCTATCTGATTTGCAATCGGAAAAGTCGAAATTGGAATAGCCAACCAAAGAATAATCAATTCCCTTGAAATACCAAAGTTCATACTTTAGAGTACCAGATAGTTATCTAAGTATGTGTTTGACAATTTCAAATGTGATTCCTTAGAAAATGATTGGTACCTCGCACGCACGCATACACTAAACACGATATCCAGTAGAGATGCGGTAAGATAGAGGAGAGAACCTATCATACCTCTATACATGTTTACATCCATATCCTTACCGTTCTCATCTCGACTCAAGTTTGCACATTGTTGTACCCCAAAATTTGCCCAACCTTTTCTTTACTTGGTTTATGTTTCATATCATTGTTCTAGCATATTGCATTGCATAGCATTTTGCATTTTACAAGGGATCAAGAGATGTGTGTATAACAAGAGGAATTTTCTAAGGGTTATAAGCCTAATCAAGAGGTTGTATTCAAGTCAACAGCGGGGTTATCATCATCAGAGACAAGTCAAAGCCCTTTGGATAGCCAGATAAGTGTATGTGTTTCACCTCCTGTCTAGGAGGCCATTTGAATGTCCTCTGAGGATCACAAGCCCATGGTTATGGAGGAAGATTATCATTTAAGCTTATTGGAGGCCTTGTAGGTCATTGTGGAGATCATCCAAGTGTTTATACCAAGTGCAAGTGGCTACAGTTGAAGATGGTGCAATTAGGGTTTTCATCTGGTCAACCCTAAGTCAACTTTGAAATCGAAGGAGATTAAGACTCAATTCTAAGTCTTTATGGTCATGGAATGTTGTGTTGAGACACATGAGATATCATTTCAAGATCAATTCATCAAGAATCAAGAGTGTGAGGAGTTACTAAATTAGGGTTCTCAGTGTAAAATCCCCTGTTTAGTGCCCAACTTTAAGACCACCTATCTCAAGATACAAGTCTCGTCTCATCTTAACCCCAACATGAGACTTGTAGAGAATTTTCTTAGCTTTATTTTGAGTACTATAAGTCCTTGATTGGATTTGTAGAACTCAAGTTATGAAGTAGATAAGTTACAGGTCCTCAGATGAATGTGAATTTGGTCAACAAAAGTTAACCAACTTCCAAGCCACTTTTAACCTAGAAGGATATTTCTCCTCAACTCTTTATGAAAATGAAAGTTGTCCCTCATGATCTTAGCTTTCCAAAGAGTACTAGAAATCATTCATCTGATTTGTAGAACTCAAGTTATGAGGCTTGCAAGGCAGGGGTTTTTGGGAAAGCAAGATTACATGTCATTTTCATTATAGGTCCATTTCACCACTTTGCACACTTCAAATGGAAATATTTCCAACTTCAAACTTGCTCCAAATAGGGTCCTTTTCTCAACCAAACATCAAGGCATCAAAGTTTTGGCTTGGATTGAAGAATCCCTAAAGAAATTTCCATGAAAAAGGCCTTAAAAGGGGAAAATCAAATTAAATTCATTTGGGATCATTTTGTACCAACCTTATGCATTTTTTTGAGTGCCAAATACATTTCAAGCACAATGCCAATTTTGGATTTGAGATTTAAGCTCAATTTGGTGGCCATTCTCATGCTTACTTCAAGTTTAAGTAACATATACAAACTATGCCATGGGATTAAATTAAGGAGCCATTTTCAGCCCTTAGATCAATTTACCTTAGATGCAAGGTAACTGAGCCATTTTTACAGCTTGGCAAGGTGATTTTCGTGCACTTTATGAAGTGGTCATAAGGAGAAAAAGTGAATTTCAATTGGGCTTAAGGAGCATAAAATTGGGCCTTCTTGATATCAAAATCCATCATACATATTCTCAACTTTGTTCACAACCTCTCAGAATTGACTTTGGTGAGAAATTGGACAAGAACACATTGTGAAAAAGTGAGAGAAAAGTCAAAATCATTTTTTCATGTTTCAGTGTGTTTCAATCAAAACCAAACATTTGAAAAGGTTCCTTGAGGTTCATAGAACGTTTCTGGGTGGTTTCTTTTAAGCTTTGCTAAAGAACTGAGCTCTGAGGAAGCTTTCATTTAGGTTTATTTTCAATCCATTTTACTCTCTGTTTAAGCATTGTTTACACGCCATTTTTACATATTTGTGATCCTTGCACATCATAGATGGTTTCTGGATTGGACTAATGGATGTTCATGAGTTTTTATTTTTTGAGCTCTTTTCTTTTTCTTTTCGTTTTGGCTTATTTACACATGATCAATGAAAAGGGGTGGTGGATTTGAAATCTACGTGACCTGGAGATCAATTTTTACTATTTATTAGATTATTTTGGTGGAGTTTTGAAGCACTGCGTTTTTTGGTCGTGACTGGTTTTCTTGGGTCGCCGGAGAAGACGATCGGAACAGTGGTTCCGGCCGTCTGGTTTTCCCCCCAAGTTTGAATACTCTCTCAGCCACGTGTGTCGTTTCTGTCTGTTTGATCTAATTACCTTTTCATTTGATGGCTGAGATTAAGACGTATGGTACACACCGTTTGACTGCACGCATACAATCACTCCAAAACACACCGTTTCATTTATTTTCTTTGCCTAATCCACGTGTTGCATTGTGGTCCCTTGGATGTGATTACTTTTTGATCCAACGCGCCTGATTGCTTTCCACCACGGGCCTCTGTTGACCTCACCACACCAAATACACACGTTTCTTTTTATTTATTTTTTCTGATGCACTGGGCTTGCTATTGGCACCCCCCTTTTGTGAGCCCATTTGATTTCCAGCGCTTCTGGGCTGCTATCCATACCCCAGCTTTTATTTATTTTAGTTTTATTTTCTTTCTTTTTTATTTATTTTGTTGCTATTTAGATTAAATTAAAAATAAAATACCTCTATTGGTCATAAAATTCCTCAAAAATATGTTTTAGACAATTTGAAGTGTCTTTTATTTTATGAAATTTTTATTTTATTTTTTTAATTATTTTTCAATTAAAAATGGAATTTAACATTAGAGGTGTTTTATTTGACCTACATCTTGACATGTTTTAGTTTTCATTTTGTTTCTCTCATTTCCTTTTGGTCCAATCACCCAAAATTCATCCTCAAGTCCATGATGAGTTGATGAATTTTTAAGGACCATTTTGTCCCTGTTGGTTGACTTTTGAGTTATCTTTTGATGCACTTCATTTGACCCTTGACAATCTTCATTCACAGTGGAACACCCTTGTGAATCAATTTCTTTGGTGGTGTTGTGAATTGATTTTGATTTTAATCTTTTGGCCTCTGGTTGCCAACATGTTTATGTGCCTTTTGCATTTTATTTGGCTATTTTTGAATCATTTTCCTAATTTTAGAGTAACTTGCAAGTCAAGTTACCCTAAAGGGAGGTTCATACAAACACATTGACCTAGTTTGCTTTGGATATGACATTTATGGATCCTTTGAGCCTTCAATGTCTTTTGATTCATGTTTCTAACATGTTAAGGATGATGTTTGCTCATTTTTAGGTCATTATATTGTCTTTTGCTTGTTCATTTGATTGTTTCCTTTTGAGTTTCCAACTAGGGTTTCTATGTGAAACATGCTTGTTTTCCTTTGGAATTTTGTTTGCATTTCCTTGTGGTTTATTTGCTTTTTCTTTTGAGCATTTTTATTTCATTTCCCTTGATGTCCAATGACTTTGGAATCTCAATTAAGGTGGCTTGGTCCCTCCTTTGGAGGTACTTGAAGCATGTCTAAAATGATGAATCCATGAGGACTTCTTTTTACTTTCTTGTGCACCTTTCTTGTGATGCTCATGGTTGAGTGCATATTATGAGTTCCTTACTGTCCTCATATAGCCTCCCATACTCACTTTGTTTTAGTACTTCTTTTCCTTTCATTTGTGTTTGGGTTTTAGCTTTGTGTTTGATGTTTGAATGGTTTAGGCCATTTCATCCCATTTTAGTACACTTGTGTGTTCTTTTGATGCATTTCTTTTTCCTCTCATCTCTTACATTTATCATATTGTTGCTTGAGGTTGAGATGAGCTTGTGGAGGCTACTCCCCCACACTAATTTCCTCCCTCACTTGTATTCCGTGTTTGCATTCTTGCATGTTTATGTTGATTCTTTTTCCTCTTTTGTCTCCTTTCCCTTAGGATCTCTAATTTCCCTTGTTCAAGGGAGATTATGATAGACATTAGGATCTTAACCATGTATGATAACATTAGGTAGCATTCCCTTATCTCAATCTTAGGATCACCGTTGCATGACAACTTTAGCTTTGAGTTTAGTCCCCCTTTAGTGTCTTTTCTCTTCTCATCTCAAAACAATCATAAAACACCTAATAAAGGTTAATGATTATTGTGCGTTACGAGCCTTAAGCACTTGGGAAAGGGTTGTTGAGGAGTTTCTCTTCAATGGCTTGGATGTTTAGTATAGCATCCTTTGGGTGATATGCGACGCATTCACTCCTAAGTCATAGTCTCTAGTGCGATATGAGTTGCAAACAATTAAAAAACACTTCTTCTCTAAAAAACACAAAAACAAATCATTCAAACTTTTTTTTGCCCCTTGGGGGCTTTAATCTTGGAAAATCATTTTCATAAGAAGAGTTTTGTTAACTCTTGGTTCAATCGCAAACGGTAACGCCTAAGTCTCCAATGGTCGAGCTGCATACACCAAACTGCTAGAACTGATTGTTAACCCTACTCGGGTAAAACAGTTGGACAAACCTGTGTTCCCTTTTAGCCCGAACTACGTTTGCTCTGATCTTTCATACCATATGAAAGTACATGGGCACAAGACGCAACGTCTTGGCGAGCAACCTTCCCCCCTTTCACACGTAGTTAGCCGAACTACGTTGACTCTGACTTCTCACTTCAGATGAGATACGTAGGCACAAAGCGTCGTTGCTTTGCCGAGTCACTTATTTTTCTTTTATCCTTCAGCCATTAGTTAGACAGTTTCAATCACCCTTTTAGATAGACAACAATCGTGGATCTCGTCGAGTACGACGGACGTGAGGGATGCTAACACCTTTCCCTTGCGTAACCGACTCCCGAACCCAAGATTTGGTTGCGATGACCGATCTTATCCCTCTTTTCGTTAGGTTTTCTATGAGCGTTTCCTTTCCCTCTCTTGGGATAAATAACGCACGGTGGCGACTCTTCTGTCATTGTCGGCCTTGATTTTCGCAGTAGCAACAGCTGGCGACTCTGCTAGGGACTGGAATATCCCCTATGCGAGTCAATCCTAGCGCTTGTTTGTTTATTTTTGGGTGTGTACATATGTGCTTTATCTTTATTTGCTTTCCGCATTTTACTTTCCGCATGAGTCATTATTGTTGTGCTGTGGAAAAGGATTATTCCATTGAGAGATAAGCCAGACCCAGGCTTAAGTATAGACTTAGCATTAGAAGTGGAGATTAGTGGTGAGCATGTATGCTTTGCATGCAACAGTTAGCCATGAAATTCGCACTCAGACGAGATTCTCTTTAACGATTTTCTTTCTGGCCCTTTGGGCTCGGAGGAGTTTTGGATCTGAGGATTGTCGACTCTGGGAACCGATCACTTGGGGTTCAGCTAAGTGAGGCCTCTTCGAGAGGTGATAATGCCAAAGCAGAAATGGTGAACGTATCATCATTTCTTGAAATTCTGTGACGCTGATGAACGCATAGGATGCCAAACCTTGTCAGTGGGTAAGTCCTTATCTGCGAGAGGGATGGGGGTTGTGCAGGAAACTCTAACCTTCAGATTGCCCGGTTCTTTACAGTTTGGATTCTTGATATCAAGGGGGTCCTAATATCGGTGTTTGGTTATGACTAAAGCAAAGCGTCGGTGTCACGGTGAAAATCGGATACCAAACTATTGATTAGTTTGAATCTTTAATTCATTTTGCAACCGAACTTTGATTTGTCCAAAGGAAGGGATAAAGATCGAAATTCCCACAATGCAATGCAAATGCAAGCTAGAGAGTTTTAGGTTCGGGGGTTGGTTAAACTTAGGGAAGGTACTAGCATCCTAAGTTTCTGTAGTACTCTACAGGAACCTCTTGTTTTATGTTTGTTTATTTGCTAAGGTTTATCTGCTTAAGGTTGAAAGACCTAGGGGTTTATTTCTAAGTATACTCGATAAGATGTCGCATCTTATGCCTACATATCCTTACGGGAGTGGAATCAGAGTATTTGTAGTTCCCCTAAAGGGTTTGAGGAGTTCTTTGACTGTGGTCAAAGTTCCTACGGGATTAGGGTAGTTGGTTGATTGAGTTTAGGAGAAAAGACGAGTTATCATTTTAAGGGAGATTACTTGATTTAAACTGCCACAACTTTGTAGGAAAATGGTCTTTGCATCGTCTTAAAAGAATGGCTCAAGCACTCGGAAATTAATCGACAAGTATGCCACTATCTCTCTTAAGGCAAAGTCCCTACATATTGATTGATTGAATTGTTATGGGGTAGGAGTTTTATCTCACTTAAGATGATTAACGTCTTATTCTCTAGTGTGTTTGAATATTGAATTGAGTTGATTTGTTTGTATCTAAGTTGTAAAGATAAAGGTCCTTCCTATGGGGTAGAATCTAACTTATAAGATCAACTTGAATGGGATCAAGGATCATAGGGGAATATGATGCGAATGAGATGCATACGCACGATTGTTTAAGTTATGCGCAGGTTCTTCCTTTGGACGCTTATGCAATGCGATAAGAGATAAAATGACGATAAATATAAATTGCGGGAAATAAAGGCATGTAAATAAGCGCTAAGTGAGTGTGTGGATTGTGAATATGTGAGTGGAATCGATGCGGGAACGCAAGAATGCACGATTGGTTTATGGGAGTTGATCTTATTTTAGGCGGATTGATTTCTTTCATTGATTCGAAGAGAAATGACTTAAATTAGATGGAATTAATTTTATAGATAAATAAGGTGGATGTTTTTTATAAAAGGTTTATATCATAAGATTAATTAGGGTGAGGTTGATTTTATTTAAAAGGAGAAATTGTTTAATTTTAATAAAAGGTTGCTTATTAGGTTAATTATGAAGATTAGTTTCAATAAAGAGATTTGTTATAAAGGAAGCATTATTAGTCTAATTACCAGAAAGTTGGTGTAGAGTTTTTTTCTAAAAAAAATTATAAGAAGGGGTAAATAATTAATTTTGAAAAAAGAATGCTTATCATTTGTTTTGGTTAAATTAATGAATATAATTTATCTAAATTATGAAATTATTTCTTATTAAAAAGTTTTTTTTTTAAATTAACAAAAATAAAAGATTATTATAAATTATGAAGAAATGGGTTTTATTATTTAAAAAGAATTATATTGAGCTGCTTATTTTTAAAAAGGTTGATTAGAAGGTTATTTAAATTAAATAACAAAAGATTAATTAATTATAAAGTTAATTCAAAAGATGATTATTTAATTTAAAAAAAGAGTTGTTAGTTATCTTGTAAAAAACTGATTAATAGTTAATCAAGGGTTAAGATGGGCGAGTGATCAGGTGTTACGCGGGCCATGAGGGTGCATCGTGGATGTGCAACGTGGGCCGTATGATGTGTGAGGTGCGTGGATGGACGGTGCGGTGCGTGAGGTGCACGGGAATGTCGTGGGTGTGTGCACATGTGATTCACATTATTACAAATTAACAGAAGAAAAGGCAAAACCCTAAATCCCCCTTTTCCCTCTTCTCCTGCGCCGTCGATCCTTCTCCTCCTTGCTCTCTCTTGCTTCATCTCCCTGCTTTCTTCCACCCATTTCTCCTTCTTCAATCTCTTCCTTTCTCTTCTTTCATCGCCTTCGTTATCACTCACAATTTTCCTGTACAAATCAAACAAACGAAACAAAAAGCGACATAAAGCGATGGCGAAATCTCACGTTCTTGTTTTCGCAGGTTTGACAGCGGCTTGGGATTTCTGGACGGAGGTGCGAAGGTTTTGGAGGGTGGTCGGTGGTTGTGACAAGTCTGACGACGGTTCGCGAACGGAAGCTTCTTGCGGCGATTTCCGGTGATGGATTCACGACGGCAACGATGGTGAAGAGATAAGTTTCTTATTTTCCTCTTCACAAACTCGCGGTTTTGATTTGGATATGTTTTTTTTGTGAATTTGTAGTTACCGTCCCCTTTTTGCCTTTCTGACGATGTCTTATATAGGGTTGCAGGGGATAATGTGAATTGAAAAGTAATAGTGAGGTTTCCAATTCCAGAGGAGCATGTTTGGACCGTTACGGAAGGTAAAGGTAACCCTTGTCTCTCTGGTCTGAGAGTTTTCGTTTCTCATCTTTAAAGTTTCCTACCATATCAGATCCGTGAATCTTTAGTTTTATGGATTTCCATATTCATTTGAAAGAAACCTTTCTACTTGGAAATTAAAGCAGAGATTTCGTGCCGTTTTGATTTACGACATTGCTTTGAATGTTGCAGCTCAGCTCTTGCTGTCAACGTTGACTTCTATGAAGATTTCCCTAAGGAATCGAGACCAGTTGACAGGTGATTGGTAGTCGACCCGCCATCTTACTATCGAGTTTAAAAGCTGGAAGACGAGGAATAGTATAACTTCCACATTTGTCCGTAGGAATAATTGGAACTTGACAAGTTTTTTGCTACAAACAGTGCTCTTCTTGTTGATTTTATTTACAATATCAGCATCCACATAATTGCAGTAACATGACACATTAACACCTTTTTGATGCTGCACAACAAGCTTCTGATGGTGGAGTTCGTGGTCCATCCTTTCGACGATCTTTTTACATTGAAATACAATGCTAAGAACATCACCACAGTTAAGTGGAAGGTCCGGAAGAGCAAGATTTCCTAACACTAAGACGCCTGGTGTAAGTACGTATGTTGCAAAGCTTGAGTATCTAATTGCCATGGTGATCAAATAAACTCTGAGTAATCTTTTTCAAATTTAATTGACAATGAAATGAAGGGTTGTTAACTTGTATGGCATAGCATAATTGACGGTGAACCGTGATGATGCAGGTGAAGACTTGATGCAAGGCATGAAGGTGAGTGTGAGGCTGTTACTCATGCTTTGAAGCCTTAGGTGTCAAGGAAATCTGATCCATGGTATGTTGTTTACTGTTATGGATGTGGCTTTCTCTAATTCAAAAACCGGTAATAACTGTATTATTATCCTGATGTCTATTCTTCTTTGTTGCAGAACCAGATGTGAATGGTGAGGTATCGCGTGTGTTCAAGCTATCGGAAGGAACGCCTTTATGCTCTACCTTCTGAATGTTGGTTTTATTAAAGTTGATAGTTACATGTGTTTAGCGTTCCTGCGGTGTGGACTTCACACGCTGTCGAGGTTATGATTATGGCAGTCTTAACATGGGGAAGTGGCATATCAACAACAAGGCCCCTCTGCATCGGTGTTGTTAATTTCCTCTCAACACTTGTATTTTATTCTTACAAGCAAGACTTGATTTTTATGCGTTGACGAAAATGATTTTGTGCTGGTTTCATTGCAGATGTAAGTGAGCTTGTGTTTCGATGAATGCCCCTCTTCTAAGCGGAGGCTCTCTCCTCTTTTTAATCTCTCTCGACTCTCTGGTCTGGAATAATGCTAAGAGGTATACGGGATTTGTGTGAGAGTTTCATATTGGTCCTGAACATACCTAAACATTATAAAGCATGTATGATTCTCTCTTCTTAAGATTTGACAGCACTGAAGTGTTTTTTTTTTAAAGTTCTCAAAGATGATTGCTTGCTGCCAGCTTTTTAAACTGTCATGAATACATGCTTACATTTGAGTTCTCCTCATTAATGTCCTCCCTTGTTTTCTCTTGATGCTCGTTTCAGTTGTGTTAACACGGGGGCGCCGGCGGTTCTGCTTCTTGGTAAAGATTTTTATTCCTCAAGAGCTTTTAGTTCTCCAGTTTTTTCGAAGGCGGAGGGATTGGGTATCAACAGAGACAACTTTTGTTGGGCTTGGTATGACAGCTACCACGTCAGTTTCACTGCCTCTAGCAGGATTTGAGATCATCTCCAAAAGACTTAGGATTGTAATAGGATACTCTTGAGTTTATTGCAAACAATGATCTTGTATTTGGAATTAATTTCTTCATGTCATGTTGGACTAGCTTATGCTCCAAAAATGAATTATAGTAGCTTATTAACTCTCGTGAACTTTAATTCTTGAGCTAGTGATTTTTCGGTATTACAAATCTCCTTACATCCTATTTGTACCAAAAACTTGCATCTCATGAATCCACCCTTGAACCTTTAGCTTGAATTTGTCAATAACTTGAAATTGAAAGCTCCTGAGTACCATGACAACTTGGATTTGAGCTTCGCTTTGAGTAAGAGTCATAAATCCTGGCACCTTAATTTCAAGTTAAAACCTAATGCAAATCCTGCAACAACCTCCTTATTCCCCCTTTAATAACCAATGGGTAAAGTCTAGGACCTTTCAAAGTAGGTGGCTTGATTTGAATTCCCACTTCAAATGACGACAAGTTTCAAACTCATGGATTGTCTTGAATGACTCTGCCCTTGTGTACCTCTATTTCATCACGAGCTACTTGACATGCCCAAAACTCGTATTCGACTTGGACAAACGAAAGCTGCTTGGAGTGGTTGAACTATATTGTATCTAAAACCTTCGGGTCGCGCACCCTTGGACGAAATTCGGTGTAACCTGGTATGCGAACTATGCTCTGAAGAAACCTCGAAGACAAAGACACACATTAATCTTCCCATGCTTTATGTCCACCAACAATAGCATTGATAACTTAAACTTTTTGGGGCAAGTACTGGAACTTATGAGAAGCCTTTGAGAAAACAAACGAAAGAAACATCCCTGGATCCTTATAATCCAACGATCACACCTCGAAGTGCTTGACATCACTGTATCTGCATAAATCTGTTAGCCATAATAAACATTCACATAATGAAATAGAACAAGCGGGAAGTAAGCACAGGGAGGCGGAATCTTATGGTCAAAAATTAGGGTGTGACAGCCGGTCTTCTCAAACTACAGTACAACAATTTTGACCTCCTATTTGCATGTGCATTTGCATTTTCATTTGCATTTCATTAACATGTATTTGTGTTGCAGGTGCATATTTCCTCCCCGATTCTAGTGATCTTGTTCCTTTTCTGACATGGAGTCTTTGAAGAAGACTGTTGCCTACAAGCTCCCTTCTCCTGATATTAGTTCCCTACTGAGTTTGGTTATTTTAGCAGATCAGAAAGTGAAAGGAGAGTTCAAGGAATCTTATGGGAAGCTGCTCAGTTTGGTTTACAAACCTTCAGTGTTCGAGTTGAATGGCTTATATGCTCTGCTACAGTTTTATGACCCTTAGTTGAGATGTTTTGTTTTACCTGACTATGTCCTGGCGTCGACCTTGGAAGAGTATGATGCGTTACTAGGAGTTCCAATTTTAGATCAGATGCCTTTTTACCATGATGATGTTGAGCCTGATTTAGCTAGGCTTGCTTCAATTTTTCATCTTGATACCTCGGAGTTCTCAGGAAAATTGACCAAGCTGAATGGAGTGCATGGGTTTCCTCTACCTTTTATGGTTGACAAGGCTTTACAGTTCGCAAAGGACGATTGTTAGATTGTATTCAATGCCATTCTCGCTCTATGCATATATGGTATCATTTTGTTTCCTAACTTGCCAGACTTTATGGATACAGATGCATTTTATATCCTTGCTTCAGGGAATCCAGTGCCTACCTTGTTAGGGGATGTTTACCATTCTATCCATTACAAGAATGAGAAGCGGAGGGGTAAAAATGTGTCTTGTTGTGTGCCCATGCTGTATAGGTGGTTCTTCACTTGCCTTCCGAAGGCTGGTTCGTTTGTTGCTACTGCTGGCACCTCAGAATGGTCTGCTAGGCTAATGGGTTTATCAACAAAAAACATTGTATGGTTTGATCAGGATATACTTGACACTGAAATCATATATAGTTGCAGTGGTTTTCTGAATGTCCCGTTGGTCGGAAGGAAGGGTTGTATTAACTATAATCCCTCTTTGTTGATTAGATAATTTGGATATGCTTTGAAGATTCCTCCTAAGGAAGAAGAGATACAGGAATCTTTGTATCTCACAGGCTTGCTAGAAGCTGATACTTTGGTTAGAATAGAGTATGCATGGAGTAACATTCACAGACGAGGTAAGACATTGTTAGGAAAGAGCAACAATCGAGCTTATGACCCTTACATTGTTTGGATCAAAGATAGAGTTGCTAAGTCTCTGATGCCATTTCCCTCAGTTGCGCCTTTGTACCTCATCATGATTGAAGAACCCACTACCGTGGATATTCAGAAGTATAACCAACTATTGCGTGAGAAAGAAGAGTTGAAAAGAGCCAATGAAGAATTAGAGAAAGAAATCATTCAACTCCGAAGTGAGAAGATTAATGTTGTATATTCTTTCAAAAAGCATACTGAACTTGTCAACAAGCTAGGTACGGACTTGATGAAGGAGACTAGCGCCAGAGAATGCTCAGGCCGGGATTTGAATGTTGTTAGTAGTGTGCTTGCTACCAAGAAGAAGGATCTGGACAAGGCTTACTTGGAGATCTCTAAGTTTGACTCAGTGTGGAATGCCACGCTCACCAACAATAAAGAGCGCGAGGATAAGCTGAAATAGCAGATCACCAAGTTGAAGATTCAGCTCAAAGCGAAGGACGAGAAGATTTCAGCGGAAGAATCACTCAGATATAATAGTGAACACAGATTGAGCAAAGCTATTGCAAACTTGGAGGATTGTAGGTTGAGTGCGGAGACCAAGAGGTGCAGACTTGAGGCGTGCTTTGGGGAAGGAGCCTGGGAAGACCATGTTGATAGTCTACAGCGCACCATTAGTTGGCGAGAGCTACTCATACAGGGTCTACTCTCTAGACCAGATCATCCTGAGACGCGGAAGCTGCTAGAGGATTTCCAGTCTCAGCACTCAGCTTGACTGTATTTCTTTGTATCTTGTTGTTTTGCTTATGTATTGACCATCACCAGGCTTGTTGATTGAGGTCATCTCTATTTTGTACTCAGTTGATGTATGCACACTGTCTGTTGGCCTGTTATTATATGAGGAGTTATTATTCTGTCTGCTTGTCTGTGGGGTTTTCCATGGTCGTTTCTTCATTTGGAAACTAGAAGTGAGGGGGAAATCTCCCTGTTGCATATATACATGTCTGCATTTAGCATTTTTTCACATTGCAGGTGCATCAGAACTGTTTTCTTATCCCCTGTCTTCATTTAGTGTGTTTCAGGATTGCTGATAAAACAAATCACCGGTACGCAACTAGAGGAAGTCAGAAGAGGATCATGGAACAAATGCAGGAGTAAATGCAGGAAATGAGAGATAGAATGGCTCAATTTATGGAGATAATGCAGACTGTAGCTAGTGGACAAGACCAACTTAGGACCTTGGTGCAGCCTTTGATTGCACGGGTTGATAACGACGACATATTACATGGAGGAACTGCTACCAACCCACCTCATGTTGAGACTCAGCACGCTAATAACGCTATCCCCAATACTGGCGGGATTGGAAATGGCAATGGTGCTAGAAATGGGAACGCAACTGGGAACGGTAATGGAAATGTTGAAACCAACGGAAATGTTGGTAGAGGCAATGGTAACACTAGATTTGGTAACATTGGAGTTGATAATGCTGGAATTACTGGTCAGGGCAATGTGTATGGGCTTGAAGCTAACGGTGCTATTCATGGCAACTTGAATCAGTAGTTGATTGAGGACAGACAAGATGAGATCTTCTCGATGAGGGATTTTGGTGGTGAAATGTCTTCTGAAAATCATAGAAGATTCAAATGGTTGGAAGATAGGATAAAGAGCTTTGAGAGTCAGAACTCTATGGGCCTTGATATGGCCAACCTTGGACTTATTCCTGACCTAAGGATACCGCAGAAATTCAAATTCCCTGACTTTGATAAGTACAGGGTACTACATGTCCTAGAGTTCACTTGCGCTCGTATTACAGAAAAATGTCTGCCTACTCAGACGATGAAAAGTTGTTAATGCACTTTTTCCAGGACAGTTTGTCTGGTCCTTACCTTGAGTGGTACATGGGGTTGGAGCCTACCAATGTCCGTAGTTGGAAGGATTTGGCTGAGGCGTTCATGAAACATTATCAATACAATAGTGACCTTGCTCCAAACAGGGTTCAGTTGTAAAATCTTACCCAGAAGAATAATGAATGCTTCAAAGAGTACGCCCAAAGGTGGCGCAAATTGGCCGCAAGAGTTCAACCTCCGATGGTGGAGCGTGAGTTGATCGACATGTTCGTGGCTACTTTATCTGGCATGTATTATGAGAAGCTTATCAACTGTATGTCTGTCAGCTTTTTTGACATGATAATCACAGGGGAACACATAGAGAATGGTATCAAAATTGGGAAGATTCAAGCAGGCGAAGGATCCTCAGCTGGAGGAGGAGAAAAGAAAGTCTTTGGCAACAAAAGGCGCGAGGGAGAAACCAACTCAGTATCTAGTTTTCAAGGAAGATGGAGAAGTCAACCTCATAATCAATATCATCAACAACGGGTCGCTAGCGTTACGATCCCTGTACCACAACAACAACAACCACAACAATAATAACAACGGCAGCAGCAGCCACCCCAACAAAATCAGCAGGGTTATCGAAGATATCCGGTTTGGCCAGCAAATAGAGTATTTGATCCACCACCGATGTCATATTCCCAAGTGCTCCAAACTTTGTTGCAATTACAGTTGATCCAAAAGAGGACTATGGCTCCTTTGACAGGCCCACCACCGCCCGACTTTGATGTGAATGCACGATGCGAGTTCCACTCTGGGGCACCCGGCCATACTATTGACATTTGCAAGGCTTTCAAAAATAAGTTGCAAGATCTGATTGATAGCAAAGCAATAGATTTTTCACATGATGCACCAAATGTTATGCAAAACCCTATGCCGAATCATGGGCCGGCTAGGGTAGGTGTTGTTCTGGTAGAGGAAGGGTTAGATTTGATAACTGACGTGAATGAGCTGAAGACACCATTGATTTTCATGAAGGAGAAGCTGCTGAAGGGGGGAGTGTTCCCAGGCTGTAGTGAAGGTTGTGTCAACTGTTGAGCCATCCTGAGGGATGTGATGATATGAAAAAGTATATTCAAAGCATGATGGATGAAGGAATGTTACAATTTGATCGGATCGCTGAAAGGAAACCCGTGGAAGCAATAAAGGAGGAGCAAGATGAAATTGCGACGATTTCAATCCCATATAAAACTATCACTATTTCAGCGCCTCCGAGGCCACCTATAATCATCATCACTAAAGCAGGCCCTGTGCCATACAAAAGTACTGAGGCTATCCCGTGGAATTACGAAACCGAGGTGTTTTGTAACGGGCAGAAGGTAGAATTGAAGAGTTTGCCTGTCGATTCAGTTGATAATCTTGTTGGAGTTGGAGGAATTACCAGGAGCGGTAGAATCTTTTCATCGCCCGAAGTGGTGGTTGAGAAAACTGATAAAGGGAAAGGCAAGATATTGGTAGAAGAAATTCCTCGGGTGGGCAAAGGATATGTAAGAGTTCATGAAGTTGATTAGAAAAATCAACTACAAGATAGTCGACCATCTGCAACAAACTCCTTCCAAGATTTCTATACTATCACTGTTGTTGTGTTCAGAAGCGCATCAAAATGCATTGTTGAAGGTTTTAAGCACTGCTTACGTGCCACAAGAAATATCGGTTAACCAACTCGAAGGAGTTATGGCACATGTAAACGCAGGAAACGGTCTGGGGTTTACGAATTTGGACTTGACGCCAAAGGGCAGAAACCACAATTTGGCATTGCATATTTCAATTGAATGTCGGGGAATAGTGATGTTACACGTCCTTGTTGATACATGGCCGTCCTTGAATGTACTTCCAAAGAAAGCATTAATGAAGATAGATCATCAGGGTCTTTATTGTACACCAAGTGATTTGGTTGTACGAGCCTTTGATGGAACCCGAAGATCTGTTTTTGGGGAAATAACTCTGCCTATTCAAGTGGGCCCGGAGGTATTTGATGCGGTATTTTACATCATGGACATTCAGCCTGCTTACAGTTGCCTGCTGGGTCTTCCATGGATACATTCTGCTGGGGCTGTTACGTCCACTCTGCATCAAAAGCTGAAATATATTACCGGAGGCAGTATTGTGACGGTATGTGGGGAGGAAGATATCATGATTAGCCACTTGTCATCTTTCAAATATGTTGAGGTAGACGGAGAAATTCATGAGACTTTGTGTCAGGCCTTCGAAACTGTGCAAGTGAATGACAAATCTCTAGTTGTGAACAAAGAACCAGAAGTGGCTATGTCGTCTTTCAAGGAGGCTCAAGCGGCAGTACAGGTTGGGGCATCGCAAGGATGGAGAAAGGTGCTAGACATACCTCAGAAGCAGGACAAGTTTGGGTTGGGGTACCACCCATCATCTTCATCATCTTCGCAGAGCGCGCCGCGCTATAAGGGGCCCGTCAAGTTGACCAGTGGGGGTGTCATTTTTTAGCAAATCAATGTTGTTTCTGATGATGAAGTCGGGGACAGTGATTGTGACATGGATGCTTGGATCCAGCCAAGTGCTCCTGGACATAAGCTATGCAACTGGTCCATTGAGGAATTTGTCCAAGTGACACGTGAACTACTTTGTTTTCTCAGTTATTGTGTAACCCTATATTCTTCCCGGAGCATAGCGGTATTCTATTCAGGGCATGCTTGTTTATGTTTGAACAATCTTTTTATCATTAATCAAAAGGCGTTTTTCTCATTTGAATTTTGTGATCCTTGTTTTTCTTCTTTTTGTTTTCTAACATTAAAATGACAATGTGGTTTGTGTTTGTTTTTTTTGCATATCATTTAAGCATAAAATCATCATCATTGCAGGTTACACATTTCAGATACCACCGACTCAGACTCGTCTATGACTCGATGTGACTTTGACAATCCGATCTTTCAAGCAGAAGAAGAGATCGATGAAAACGAAGACCTACCCGAAGAGATTGCTAGATTGTTGAGACAAGAGGAGAAGGTCATCCTGCCTCATCAGGAGGAAGTTGAAGTCATCAACCTAGGAACTGAAGAGGATAAGAAGGAAGTCAGAATATGGGCCACGCTACAAGATAATGTCAAGCAAAGACTGGTTGAGTTACTCCAAGAGTATAAGGATGTCTTTGCTTGGTCATATGAAGACATGCCTGGACTCGACACGGATATTGTAGTTCATCGCCTGCCCCTTCGAGAAGAGTGTCCTCCTGTTAAACAGAAGTTGAGAAGAACCAGGCCTGATATGGCAGTGAAGATCAAGGAGGAAGTTCAAAAGCAATTGGACGCTGGATTTCTTGCTGTGACCAATTACCCTCCGTGGGTTGCAAACATCGTGCCCGTGCCTAAAAAGGACGGTAAAGTCAGGATGTGTGTTGACTATAGGGATCTGAATAGAGCGAGCCCAAAGGATGATTTCCTGCTCCCTCATATTGACGTGCTTGTTGACAACACTGCACAATACTCAGTGTTTTCCTTCATGGACGGTTTTTCAGGCTATAATCAGATTAAGATGGCACCGGAGGATATGGAGAAAACGACTTTTATCACGCCATGGGGGACGTTCTGCTATAAAGTAATGCCTTTTGGTTTGAAAAACACAGGGGCAACCTATCAGCGGGCTATGGTGACTCTCTTTCATGATATGATTCATCATGAGATTGAAGTATATGTTGATGACATGATCGCAAAGTCCCAAACGGTGGAGGGACATCTGGTGAATCTTCTAAAGTTGTTCGAGAGGCTTAGGAAATTCAAGTTGAGGTTGAATCCAAATAAGTGTACTTTCGGCGTACGGTCAGGAAAGTTGTTGGGGTTTATTGTCAGTGAGAAAGGTATTGAGGTTGATCCTGCAAAGATCAAGGCAATTCAAGAAATGCCAGCACCAAAGACTGAGAAACAAGTCTGTGGTTTCTTAGGTAGATTGAACTACATTGCTCGGTTCATATCTCACCTCACAGCCACTTGTGAGCCACTATTTAAGTTATTAAAGAAATATCAGGCGGTCATTTGGAATGAGGATTGTCAGAAAGCATTTGAGAAAATAAAGGAGTATTTGCAGGAACCTTCAATATTGATACCTCTAGTAGCTGGAAGACCATTGATTATGTACTTAACGGTTCTTGAGAATAGCATGGGTTGTGTCCTAGGTCAGCACGACGAGACTGGAAGAAAAGAGCATGTGATTTACTATCTGAGTAAAAAGTTCACAGATTGTGAGTCTCGTTACTCAATGCTTGAGAAAACATGTTGCGCACTTGCTTGGGCTGCCAAACGTTTAAGACAGTATATGCTTAACCATACAACCATGCTGATTTTGAAGATGGATCCGATCAAGTATGTCTTTGAAAAGGAAGCGCTTTCAGGAAGAATTGCCAGATGGAAAATGGTACTGACAGAATACGACATTCAGTATGTTTCTAAGAAGGCCACCAAAGGAAGTGTTTTGTCAGAGTACCTTGCCAAACAGCCTATCGAAGACTATCAGTCAATGAAGTTTGAATTTCCTGACGAAGACATTAAGTTCCTCAAGATAAAGGATTGTGATGAACCGCTACCAGATGAAGGTCCTGAACTTGGCTCCCAATGGCAGTTGACATTTGACGGTGTCGTTAACTCATACGGAAGTGGAATTGGGGCAATCATTACAACACCCCATGGGTCTCACATCCCATTCACTGCCAGATTGACATTTCCGGTCACCAATAATGAGGCTGAGTATGAAGCGTGTATCATGGGTCTCGAAGAAGCTATTGATTTGAGGATCAAGAATCTCGATGTATATGGCGATTTCGCGCTAGTTGTGAATCAACCTAATTTGATTCCTTACATGAATTATGCAAGGAGGTTGTTACCTTTCTTCGACAAGGTGAAGTTTCACCATGTGCCGCGAGCGGAGAATCAGATGGCAGGCGCTCTGGCAACGCTGTCTTCGATGTACAAGGTTAATTTTTGGAATGAAGCTCCCAGAATAGTTATCTCCCGCCTTGATAGACCCGCTTTCATATTCTCCATTGAGAAGGCCTCCGATGGCAAGCCGTGGTATTTTGACATCCATAATTTCCTTAAGAACCAGGAGTATCCGACTAGGGCATCCAGTCGAGATAAGAAGACTCTAAGGAGATTGTCTGACAATTTTTATCTGAATCAGGATGGTGTGCTTTATAGAAGAAACCATGATTTGGTGTTGTTGAGATGCATGGATGAAAAAGAAGCAAATCTGCTTATGGAGGAAGTCCACGAGGGTACTTTCGGTACGCATGCCGGCGGACATGCCATGTCTCAAAAGTTGTTGCGAGCTGGGTATTATTGGCTTACGATGGAGTCAGATTGTTTCAAATTCGCGAAGAAATGTCATAAGTGTCAGATCTATGCCGACAAAATTCATGTGTCGCCGTGTCCTTTGAATGTCATGTCATCCCCATGGCCCTTTTCCATGTAGGTCATTGATATGATTGGAAAGATCAAACCAACTGCATCCAATGGACATTGTTTCACCCTAGTAGCCATAGACTATTTCACCAAATGGGTTGAAGCAGCTTCTTATGCCAATGTCACCAAGCAAGTTGTGGCCCGGTTCATCAAAAGGGACATCATCTGCCGATATGGAATACCTGAAAGGATCATTACTGACAATAGTTCAAATCTAAACAACAAGATGATGAAGGAATTGTGCCAGAACTTCAAGATTGAGCATCACAATTCGTATCCCTATCGTCCGAAGATGAATGGCGTTGTTGAGGCAGCTAATAAAAATATCAAGAAGATTGTGCAGAAGATGGTTGTGACCTACAAAGATTGGCACGAGATGTTGCCCTTTGCTTTACATGGATATCGCACCTTGGTGCGTACTTCAACTGGGGCAACTCCCTTCTCGTTGGTATATGGTATGGAAGTTGGCCTGCCACTAGAAGTCGAGATACCTTCCTTGAGAGTTCTGGCTGACGTCAAACTAGATGAAGCAGAATGGGTAAAGAACAGGTTGAATCAGCTCAGCTTGATGGATGAGAAAAGGTTGGCGTCCATCGCATACGGTCGTCTATACCAAAGCAGAATGAAGAAAGCCTTCGATAAGAAGATACATCCTCGAAGCTTTCAGGCAGGTGATTTAGTATTAAAGCGGATTCTCCCACCACAGAACGATCACAGGGGCAAATAGACTCCCAATTACGAAGGTCCGTATGTTGTAAGGAAAGTTTTCTCCGGAGGAGCCTTACTACTTTCGACTATGGACGGTGAAGATTTCACGTCCCCTATGAATGCAGACGCAGTCAAAAAATACTTTGCTTAAAGAGACCCGCTGGAAAGAAAAAGAAAGTCCAGGCAAAAATGGGGCATCCCGGCGAACCATAAAAGGATAGGTTCGGGCAAAAATTAGGGATAAAAAGAAAAGATGTAAACCCATAAAGTTGAAAACCTGAAAAGGCGACTTTGGCAAAAATGGGTATCCCGGTGAATCGAAAACCCGCAAGGGCGATTCAGGCAAAAGTTAGGGATTTGAAAAGAAAACAACTGTGATCTGCGTATTGGTCTTCAGAATATATTGGATTATGGGAGGACCCGTGGGAAACCGTTCAAGTCAATCTCTTCCAAAGACGATGCATCAGAAAAGCATCAAAGTCATGTGAGTCATAGATGAGTCGTCCCATGGTGGTTGTCTGTACCACATTGCCGATATTTTGTATATCTTTGTGCATTTCTTATTTGTCTTTGGCGCAACTTTCTCATTTCAGGAGTTGCATCCTTTGTAAATTTACCTATTTTTAGGCCGTTATCAATAAAACATGCTATTCAGAAAATCTTTGTGTGCTTGGTTTTAGCTTTTACTTTTGTTTGTGAAAAACGCCCGATGTTTTTTGATGAATTTGCACATACATAAACTTGCAGGCCTTGGCCAATAATTGTTAAAACTTTAACTTAATTGAACAACGTCACGGATGATGACCAAGATAGCCTTTGTTGTGTAGTATCTTGTCTGTTACTTTTGCAGGTTTCTTACCCTTGGGGCATCTCTCTAAGAAGGTATGGATGGAGTTGTTGTCCCCAACCAGAGTTTGTTCCCCAGCAATTAAGAATGGTTCCTTCATCCCAGCATGGTGGTGTGCACGTAGGTGTACGGTTATCCCCAGCAGTTGGTCGATACACGTTTCTAATCCCCATGGAGTACGGGCGCTTGCTTACTCCCCAGCGAATCAAGATGACAGGTTGAGGTCTCCAGTTGAGTTGATTTCCCCGCAGAATTGTAGGTTCCCCGGAAGCCGCCCAGGGCCTATCTCCCGAGTTTAAGTCCAATTGTCATTGGCATGCGAAGTTCATCTTCAGCAGAGTAGTTTTCTTTTCCCAGAAGGAGGGGTCGTTTGTTTCCAGCATTTATTTTGTTGGTTCGGTTCCGTTGCATCTGCATGTGTGCATAGCATCTACCCAAACGCGTAGCATTTCCATTTCGTATAGAGCATTACGCCATTTTTAAACATTTGCATTCTGAAACATAAACCAGGTTGTTACCTTTATGTTTTTAGGTGGTGGTAATCCCCTACAGGTGATCTTCAGGCTTCGGCTTTTACGTCGAGCATTCAGACTCCGGCTCCTCCGTTGAACATCTAGGTTCCGACATTTTGTGACGTTTTGCTTTACCCGTGAAGGGCCCAGACTCCGTTTGGTTATATTAATCCTGATAAGTTTTGTATCTCTTGTTCCGTTGAATGTCCAAATTCCGGTGAAGGCTCAGTTTGTGACATATTCCCTTTGTCTATCAGATACTCCAGTTTCCGGTTGGTTTCGTTGAGTGTTTAGGCTCTGGTTGGTTTGCTTCGTTGAGTGTTTAGACTTTGGTTGGTTTCGTTGAGTGTTTAGGCTCCGGTTGGTTTGATTCATTGAGTGTGTAGGCTCCGGTTGGTTGATTTCGTTAAGTGTTTAGACTCCGGTTGGTTTGCTTCGTTGAGTGTTTAGACTCCGATTGGTTTCATTGAGTGTTTAGGCTCCAGTTGGTTTGCTTCATTGAGTGTTTAGGCTCTGGTTGGTTGATTTCGTTGAGTGTTCGAGCTCCGGTTGGTTTTCTTCGTTGAGTGTTTAGGCTCCGATTGGTTTACTTCGTTGAGTATTTAGGCTTTGGTTGGTTTGCTTCGTTGAGTGTTTAGGCTCCATTCAGTTGGTTTCGTTGAGTGTTTAGGCTCCGGTTGGTTTGCTTCGTTGCGTGTTTAGACTCCGGTTGGTTTAGTTGAATGTTTAGGCTCCTGTTGGTTGATTTCGTTGAGTGTTCGGGCTCCGGTTGGTTTGTTTCGTTGAGTGTTCGGGCTCCGGTTAGTTTTCTTCGTTGAGTGTTTAGGCTCCGGTTGGTTTACTTCGTTGAGTGTTTAGGCTCCGGTTGGTTTGCTTCGTTGAGTGTTTAGGCTTCATTCGGTTGGTTTCATTGAGTGTTTAGGCTCTAGTTTGTTTGCTTTGTTGAGTGTTTAGACTCCGGTTGGTTTCGCTAAGTGTTTAGGCTCTGGTTGGTTTGCTTCGTTGAGTGTTTAGGCTCCGATTGGTTAATTTCGTTGAGTGTTTAGGCTCCGGTTGGTTTGCTTCGTTGAGTGTTTAGACTCTGGTTGGTTTCGTTGAGTGTTTAGGCTCCGGTTGGTTTGCTTTGTTGAGTGTTTAGGCTCTGGTTGGTTGGTTTCGTTGAGTGTTCGGGCTCCGGTTGGTTTGCTTCGTTGAGTGTTTATGCTCCGGTTGGTTTGCTTCATGGAATGCTCGTGCTCTGACCAGTTTTCTTTTGTTGATGTGCTCCTCATCTTGTTGAGTATCTAGGCTCCGGCAGATTTCATTGATTCACTTTGTTCGTTGAATATCCAGATTCTGGCAATTTGAAATATTCCCCTTTTTATAGTTTTCCCCAAGCAGAGTTACTCGTTAAGTTTCTCTTTCCCCACAGCGGGGCATGTTTGTAATCATAGCAGTTATCTCCGGAGATTCTTGTTTGCAGTTTTATTTTCTGCGGTTGGCAAATTTTCGGGTTCTTTGGTATTCAACCGTCTTTTACCTTGATGATGTGAAATTTGTTCTCTTTTCACTCATTCAGGTCTAAGTCGTTTGAATAGGGGCAGCTGTTGTACCCCAAAATTTGCCCAACCTTTTCTTTACTTGGTTTATGTTTCATTTCATTGTTCTAGCATATTGCATTGTATAGCATTTCGCATTTTACATGGGATCAAGAGATGTGTGCATAACAAGAGGAATTTGCCAAGGGTTCTAAGCCTAATCAAGAGGTTGTATTCAAGTCAATAGGGGGGTTATCATCATCAGAGACAAGTCAAAGCCCTTTGGATAGGCAGATAAGTGTATGTGGTTCACCTCCTGTCTAGGAGGTCATTTGAATATCATCTGAGGATCACAAGCCCATGGTTATGGAGGGATATTATCATTTAAGCTCATTGGAGGCCTTGTAGGTCATTGTGGAGCTAATCCAAGTGTTTATACCAAGTGCAAGTGGCTATAGTTGAAGATGGTGCAATTAGGGTTTTCATCTGGTCAACCCTAAGTCAACTGTGAAATTGAAGGAGATTAAGACTCAATTCCAAGTATTTATGGTCATGGAATGTTATGTTGAGACACATGAGATATCATTTCAAGATCAATTCATCAAGAATCAAGAGTGTGAGGAGTTACTAAATTAGGGTTCTTAGTGTAAAATCCCTTATTTAATGGCCAACTTCAAGACCACCTATCTCAAGATACAAGTCTCATCTCATCTTGACCCCAACATGAGACTTGTAAATCATGTTCTTAGCTTTCTTTTGAGTACTAGAAGTCCTTGATTGGATTTGTAGCACTCAAGTTATGAAGCAGATAAGTTACAGGTCCTCAGATGAATGTGATTTTGGTCAACAAATGTCAACCAACTTCCAAGCCACTTTTGACCTAGAAGGATGTTTCTCCTCAACTTTTTATGAACATGAAAGTTGTTCCTCATGATCTTAGCTTTCCAAAGAGTACTTTAAATCCTTCATCTGATTTGTAGAACTCAAGTTATGAGGCTTGCAAGGCAGGGGTATTTTAGGAAAGCAAGATTACATGTCATTTTCATTATAGGTCCATTTCACCACTTTGCACACTTCAAATGGAAATCTTTCCAACTTCAAACTTGCTCCAAATAGGGTCATTTTCTCAACCAAACATCAAGGCATCAAAGGTTTGGCTTGGATTGAAGAATCCCTAAAGAAATTTCCATGAAAAAGGCCTTAAAAGGGGAAAATCAAATTAAATTCATTTGGAATCATTTTGTACCAACCTTATGAATTTTTTGAGTGCCAAATACATTTCAAGCACAATGCCAATTTTGGATTTGAGATTTGAGCTCAATTTGGTGGCCATTTTCATTCTTACTTCAAGTTTAAGTAACATATACAAACCATGCCATGAGATTAAATTAAGGAGTCATTTTCATCCCTTAGATCAATTTACATCAGATGCAAGGTAACTGAGCCATTTTTACAGCTTGGCAAGGTGATTTTCGTGCACTTTTTGAAGTGGTCATAAGGAGAAAAAGTGAATTTCAATTGGGCTAAAGGAGCATAGAATTGGGCCTTCTTGATATCATAATCCATCATACATATTCTCAGCTTTGTTCACAACCTCTCAGAATTAACTTTGGTGAGAAATTGGACAAGAACACATTGAGAAAAAGTGAGAGAAAAGTCAAAATTGTTTTTCATGTTTCAGTGAGTTTCAATCAAAACCAAACATTTGAAAAGGTTCCTTGAGGTTCATAGAACGTTTTTAGGTGGTTTCTTTTAAGCTTTGCTAAAGAACTGAGCTCTGAGGAAGCTTTCATTTAGGTTTCTTTTCAATCCATTTTACTCTCTGTTTAAGCATTGTTTGCACACCATTTTTACATATTTGTGATCCTTGCACATCATAGATGGTTTCTGGATTGGACTAATGGTTGTTCATGAGTTTTTATTTTTTGAGCTCTTTTCCTTTTCTTTTCGTTTTGGCTTATTTACACATGATCAATGAAAAGGGGTGGTGGATTTGAAATCTACGTGACCTGGAGATCATTTTTTACTATTTATTTGCTTATTTTGGTTGAGTTTTGAAGCACTACGTTTTTTGGCCGTGACTGGTTTGCTTGGGTCGCCGGAGAAGACGACCGGAACAGTGGTTCCGGCCGTCTGGTTTGTTCCCCCAAGTTTGAATACTCTCCCAGCCACGTGTGCCGTTTCTGTCCGTTTGATCTAATTACTTTTTCATTTGATGGCTGAGATTAAGACGTATGGTACACACCGTTTGATTGCACACACACAATCACTCCAAAACACACCGTTTCATTTATTTTCTTTGCCTGATCCACGTGTTGCATTGTGGTCCCTTGGATGTGAGTACTTATTGATCCAACGCCCCTGATTGCTTTCCACCATGGGCCTCTGTTGACCTCACGACACCCAATACACATGTTTCTTTTTATTTATTTTTTCTGATGGACTGGGCTTGCTATTGACACCCCCCTTTTGTGAGACCATTTGATTTCCAGCGCTTCTGGGATGCTATTCATACCCCAGCTTTTATTTATTTTAGTTTTATTTTCTTTCTTTTTTTTTTATTTTGTTGCTGTTTAGATTAAATTCAAAATAAAATACCTCTATTGGTCATAAAATTCCCCAAAAATATGTTTTAGACAATTTGAAGTGTCTTTTATTTTATTTTAATTATTTTTCAATTAAAAATGGAATTTAACATTAGAGGTGTTTTATTTGACCTAAATCTTGACATGTTTTAGTTTTCATTTTGTTTCTCTCATTTCCTTTTGGTCCAATGACCCAAAATTCATCCTCAAGTCCATGATGAGTTGATGAATTTTTTAGGACCATTTTCCCCCTGTTGGTTGACTTTTGAGTTGACCTTTGATGCACTTCATTTGACCCTTGACAATCTTCATTCACAATGGAACACCCTTGTGAATCAAATTCTTTGGTGGTGTTGTGAATTGATTTTGATTTTAATCTTTTGGCCTCTTGTTGCCAACATGTTTATGTGCCTTTTGCATTTTATTTGGCTATTTTTGAATAATTTTCCTAATTTTAGAGTAACTTGCAAGTCAAGTTTCCTAAAGGGAGGTTCATACAAACACATTGACCTAGTTTGCTTTGGATATGACATTTATGGATCCTTTGAGCCTTCAATGCCTTTTGATTCATGTTGCTAACATGTTTAGGATGATGTTTGCTCATTTTTAGGTCATTATATTGTGTTTTGCTTGTTCATTTGATTGTTTGCTTTTGAGTTTCCAACTAGGGTTTCTATGTGAAACATGCTTGTTTTCCTTTGGAATTTTGTTTGCATTTCCTTGTGGTTTATTTGCTTTTGCTTTTGAGCATTTTTATTTTATTTGCCTTGATGTCCAATGACTTTGGAATCTCAATTATGGTGGCTTGGTCCCTCCTTTGGAGGTACTTGAAGAATCTCTAAAATGATGAATCCATGAGGACTTCTTTGTGCTTTCTTGTGCACCTTTCTTGTGATGCTCATGGTTTAGTGCACATTATGAGTTCCTTGCTGTCCTCATATAGCCTCCCATACTCACTTTGTTTTAGGACTTCTTTTCCTTTCATTTGTGTTTGGGTTTTGGCTTTGTGTTTGATGTTTGAATGGTTTAGGCCATTTCATCCCATTTTAGTACACTTGTATGTTCTTTTGATGAATTTCTTTTTCCTTTCATCTCTTGCATTTATCATATTGTTGCTTGAGGTTGATATGAGCTTGTGGAGGCTACTCCCCCACACTAATTTCCTCCCTCACTTGCATTCCATGTTTGCATTCTTGCAATTTTATGTTGATTCTTTTTCCTCTTTTGTCTCCTTTCCCTTAGGATCTCTAATTTCTCTTGTTCAAGGGAGATTATGATAGACATTAGGATCTTAACTATGTATGATAACATTAGGTAGCATTCCCTTATCTCAATCTTAGGATCACCATTGCATGACAACTTTAGCTTTGAGTTTAGTCCCCCTTTAGTGTCTTTTCTCTTCTCATCTCAAAACAATCATAAAACACCTAATAAAGGTTAATGATTATTGTGCGTTACGAGCCTTAAGCACTTGGGAAAGGGTTGTTGAGGAGTTTCTCTTCAATGGCTTGGATGTTTAGTATAGCACCCTTTGGGTGATATGCGATGCATTCACTCCTAAGTCATAGTCTCTAGTGCGATATGAGTTGCAAACAATTCAAAAACACTTCTTCTCTAAAAAACACAAAAACAAATCATTCAAACTTCTTTTTTCCCCTTGGGGGCTTTAATCTTGGAAAATCATTTTCATAAGAAGAGTTTTGTTAACTCTTGGTTCTATCGCAAACGGTAACGCCTAAGTCTCCAATGGTCGAGCTGCATACACCAAACTGCTAGAACTGATTATTTACCCTACTCGGGTAAAACATTTGAAGAAACCTGTGTTCCCTTTTAGCCCAAACTACGTTTGCTCTGATCTTTCATACCAGATGAAAGTACGTAGGCACAAAACACGACATCTTGGCGAGCAACCTTCCCCGCTTTCACCTGTAGTTAGCCGAACTACGTTGACTCTGACTTCTCACTTCAGATGAGATACATAGGCACAAAGTGTTGTTGCTTTTCCGAGTCACTTCTTTTTCTTTTATCCTTCAGCCAGTAGTTAGATAGTTTCAATTACCCTTTTAGATAGACAATAAGCATGGATCCCGTCGAGTACGACGGACGTGAGGGGTGCTAACACCTTCCCCTTGCGTAACCGACTCCCGAACCCATGATTTGGTTGCGATGACCGATCTTATCCCTCTTTTCGTTAGGTTTTCTCTGAGCGTTTCCTTTCCCTCTCTTGGGATAAATAACACACGGTGGCGACTCTTCTGTCATTGTCGGCCTCGATTTTCGCAGTAGTGACACACATGTAGATATTGAAGTGTCAATCGCTTTGGAATTAGCAATGTCGAAACGCTTGAGAAGTACAAGGCAATACTTTGTCTGGCTCACAAACGTTCCCTCTTCGTGCTGCTTGATTTGAAATCCGAGGAAATAGTTTAGCTCCCCCATCATGCTCATCTCGAACTCTCCCTACATCAACTTAGAAAGTTCCTTGACCAAAATATTGTTAGTAGATCCGAATATGATATCATCTGCATATATTTGTACCAAAATAGTGTTTTCCTTGACATTTAATGAATAAAATTGTGTCAACCTTCCCTCTTGAGTACCCTTGATCTAGTAGAAATTTTCTAAGACGTTCATACCAAGCCCTAGGGGCTTGCTTGAGTCTGTAAAAAGCACGTTTAAGCTTATAAGAATGATTAGGATACTCATGGGATTCAAAACCAGGAGGTTGGGCTGCATAAACCTGTTCATTGATGTATCCGTTTAGGAAGGCACTTTTTACATCCATTTGAAATAATTTGAAATTCTTAGCACATGCGTAAGCAAGCAAAAGACGTATATCCTCGAGTCGTGCAACATGAGCATAAATTTCCTCATAGTCTACGCCCTCCTCTTGGCTATACCCTTGTGCAACTAAGCACACTTTATTTCTTGTTATAACTCCATTTTCATCAAGCTTGTTCCTAAACACCCATCGGGTGCCAATTACTCGATGGCCTTGCGGATGAGGAACAAGGTCCCAAACCTCATTCCTTTTAAATTTATTTAATTCCTCTTGCATTGATAAAAACCAATGTTCATCGAGTAACGGCTCTTTAGGGTTTTTAGGCTCAATTTGAGAGGCGAAAGCAAAGTGATAACATAAGTTACTTAGCTTGGATCTCGTAGTCACTCCCTTTGAAATGTCATCGAGAATGTTGTCGATAGGATGGTCTTTAGAGGACTTCCAAGCTAGAGGAAGGTCATCGTTGTTAGTTGGATGATCCTCCTCAATATCCTTATGATGGTGATATTTTTCCTCCTTAAATTTCACTGCTTCAGGTTTACCAATCCCTTTTTCAGTGTCTTTGAGTATGTCTTCTGAAGATACACCTGCACCATGAAAAGAAATACCTTTTCCGACATTTTTCAGATAAGTTTCATCAAAAATAACGTGAACAGATTCCTCACCAATGAATAACCTCTTATTAAATACCCTATATGCTTTACTTGTATGAGAGTATCCAAGAAAGATACCTTTGTCGGCCTTAGAGTCGAACTTTCCAAGGTTCTCCTTACCATTGTTCAAAACAAAACATTTACAACCGAATACATGAAGGTGAGATACATTGGGCTTCTTCCCTTTCAAAAGTTCATACAATGTTTTGTTAATAATAGGACGGATGAGCACCCTATTCAACACATAACAAGTCGTACTAACGGCATCGGCCCAAAAATATTTAGGAAGGCCACTTTCATTGATCATAGTTCTTCCTAATTCTTCCAAAATTCAATTTTTATGTTCCACAACCCCGTTTTGTTGAGGGGTACGCGGTAAGGAAAAATTATGATCAATTCCATGCCTATCACAATATTCTTCAAAGAGATGATTTTCAAATTCACCTTCATGATCACTTCGAATTGCTATAATGTTTGTGTTCAACTTGTTTTGATAGATCTTGGCAAAATTTTCAAAAGTTGAAAAAGTATCGCTCTTGCTTGCTAAGAAGATAGTCCAGCAAAACCTAGAGTAATCATCGACAATCACAAAACCATAGTAATTACCACCTAAGCTCTTAATCTTAGATGGTCCAAAGAGGTCCATATGGAGGAGTTCAAGAGGTCTCGTAGTTGAAATAATGTTTTTAGATTTGAACTAGATTCTTGTTTGCTTCCCCATTTGGCACACATCACATAAGTGATCCTTTGAAAACTTAATTTTGGGTAAACCTCTTATTAATCTTGTTTGCTTCCACATCGCTATCTTATTTAGCAAATCAAAATTGACATGCGCCAAATGCATATGCCACAACCATGAGTGTCCACTCATAGTGACGAGACATTTGTCGCTACTCAATGATACCTCACTCAATTCAAGCATATACACGTTATTAACCTTTAGGCCTTTAAACACATCCCCCCTTTTATCATTACTTTCAATTATGCAGCAATCTTTTGAAAATGACACTTTATACCCCTTGTCACATAATTGAATAATGCTTATAAAGTTGTGTTTAAGACCCTCAACTAACAGCACATCAGAGATAGAAGTAAAAGAAGGATTACCTACACTACCTTTGTCGAGTATTTCCCCTTTATTATTGTCTTTGTAGGTTACAAATCCCTTCTTATTTGCCACAAATCCAATGAATATAGAAATGTCTTTCATCATATGTCGTGAGGATCCACTATCGAGAACCCATCTTCTCTCCGTAGACTCAAGACTTTGTAACTACACAATCAATCAAGGGAAATAGGTCCCAATTTTTATTAGGTCCTTGGTTGTGAGTGAAATCTTGGTTGCATTTGGGCAACCATTGATAAACGCCTTTAGGAACTAAAAACCTCCTAAAGCGACATTTAGCAATGGTATGACCTCTTTTGCAACAATACAAGCAATTAAGATTAACATTGGTGTCACTTTTGTTAACTTGATCTTTGATTACATAAGTATATTTTTTATATGGATTAATCATGCTTTTCCTAAAATGTGATCTATCAATAGCAAAAGTGAGCTTTGGTTCTAGAGCTTTGTCAAGTTTGGGTTTAAGAGTTCTAACCTTTTTTTGCCAAATATGATAAGTCTCACAACCCCAATTTAACCATCTATTATTGTCTTCCTCAACATTTACTTTTGTTTCTTCAACCGTAGACGCTTTGAGAGCCTCTAATTCCCTTTCAAAATCGGAGATCTTTTTCTCCAAATGAGTAAAAATTTGTTTGTTTGAAGCCAAACGTTTAAAGGCTTCCTTAGCCTCATGGTGCAAAGTATCAAAAGCATGTTGTAATTAAGAATGAGACATTTTACTAGAGGTATCGTATTTAGCATGTCTTACCTTTTTATTCTTCTTCTTTTGATTAACGGGGAGGCAAAGGCTAACAGACTCTTCTTCATCACTTGAACTATCATCACTAGATGAATCACTATTGCTTTCCCAAGCAATGTAAGCTCTTCTAGGTTTGCCTTATTTCTTTTGTGAATGATGTGTTTCCTTCCCTTTGTCCTTCTTCATCAATGGGCAATCCGACTTATAGTGCCCGACTTTTCCACAGCTATAGCAAGACCCTTTTACTTTACTACTCTTGTTTCCTTCATTCTTCGCATACCTTATTTGTCTTCTAAAGTTGACGAGTTTCTTTTCTGAATGTTGAATACCATTTTTATTTATATATCGATTGTATCGACTCACGAACAGTCCCATATCCTCATTCGTTTCTTCATCATTGCATCACTCGATTCATTATCACTTAGCTCTTTTATGGTGGACTTTGAACAAGAAGCCTTTAGAGCTATTGACTTTTTTTCCGTATCTTTGGTCCTTTCTTTCTTTTCCTTCTTCTCAAATTGATCAAGAATAATTACCACTTGCTCATGTTCTTGGAGCTTTCCAAATAGAGTTGTGATGTCCAAAGTCATGAGGTCATTGGCTTCCTTAATGGTTGTGACCTTTGGTTGCCACTCCCTAGTAAGACACCTCAAAACTTTGTTAGTAGCAACGTCATTGGAAATTGGTCTACCAAGTGAGTTTAGTCGATTGATTACCTCAATGATGGTTGTGACCCTAACGGTTTTATTCAAGAAAAACTCACTAATCTTTCAACCCAAACCCAATACAATATCCTATGTTTGGATGTTATCACCTCAATGATGCAGAATGATCAACAAAAATTGTTATGTTTAGTTGTTGAGAAAATGCAAAAAAGAGGATGAAGATGATGAGAGAAAATCAGTGTCAATATTTCACTTTTCTTGTTGTATCTTCAAATGGTGAGCCAAAAAGAATATATATAAAGGTAAGACCAAATAACAACCATAACAACAATTTAAAAATCAAACAGATAAGAAAAATAGAGTGATTTGAGCGAACGGTCGACCTAAGAAAAGAGGGGGTTGACCTGAACACATCTGATTTCAAAATTGTGCAAAAATTGATTATGTGCGTCAACCGGATTAGGTCCATGCATCGGCGCACACTTCCCCAAAACTGACAAATTCAAATGCTAACAATATGAGTCGACCAGAGGGTCGATGCAAGCACATCTGAGAGCAAAAGCTCAAAATCCACATTACATGAGCCAACCTAAGTAGGGCTTTAAGTCGACTCAAGCATTTGAAACTTCCAAAAACTAATTTTTGAGCATGTTTTGGTCTACCTAAACAATACTTATGCACACCTAAGTCTCTCAAAAGGATCAAATACACACAAAACACATATGAATGCAGATGAGACTCGATGTTACCGTGCAAAATACAAAGTACTAACTAGACACGTTTTGACATCATTAAAATAAGAATTGAGAAACCTTGCCCTCATAGGGATGAGTTATCTAAAAAAATGACCCAGTAATGTGTATTGTCATTATGTCAAGATAGATATCATTTTGTATGTTGTAATTTCATTTTGAAGGTTGTATTGTCTTTATATTTTGTAAGTTGGAACAATATGTTATTTTATTTTGTAAGTTAGAGCAATATGGTTGCACTGCCATCATGTTTCGTGAGTTGGAATGACATCATGCCTATGGCAGCTTAATTATATATGGAAGTAATATTTTGTGTAATTTATGTTGTTTAATTATGTCTATGTTTTTAACATGTTGTACTGTCACCTTTGTTAACATTTCATAATTTGGTACAACAAGATTAATGCACATTATGTTCTTAATGCACAAGATTAACGCACAAGGTTGTATTGTAAGCAAAAACAATATGTCATTATCTTCACAGGATTAATGCAGGAGTTACTAGAATTATAAGCAAAACCTTTGTTTTCATTCAATTCACATCAACCATGTTTTTAACATGTTATATTGTCACCTTTGTTAACACTTTGTAAGTTGGTACAACAAGATTAATACATACTATGTGCTTAATGCACAAGATTAATGCACACTATGTGCTTAATTCACAATATTAATGCACAAGGTTGTACTGTAAGCAAAAAAATTATGTGATTATCTTCACAAGATTAATGCAGAAGGTACTAGAATTGCAAGAAAAAACTTTGTTTTCATTCAATTCAAATCAACCAATTTGTTAACTGATCATAACATTCATTCTACATAATTAACACTTAAAACAATACAACTACCAGCCTGCTTAAACAATGACAAAATAAACCCAAGAACAAATAAGAACTACAACTACAAAGGCCAGCTTCTTCCTTGTGCTCTCTAACTTGTTCATCATATCTTCCATCTCCTTAGAACACATTTTGTCCCAAATTCTCTTCCAAATTCTTTCCCAAAATCCTTTTTAAATTTTCTCAAATACTCTATCATGACATCATATATACTACGACCATCATTATCTTCCTCAATTCTCTTCTTACCAATAGAACCAAAGTACTCATCATCCCAATAAAATAGTTGGCAGTCTTCTTCTTTCCCCCAAAATTTGCACTTCCAATATTTTCTACCAGGATTTGCAGATGACATTGAAATGAACACCTTCATTGAAAGACCATGTCCATATTTGGGAGTTCTTCTACCATTACAGGACATGCTACTCTTTGAACTTCCAGCCATTGATCACGCACGCAGTTATATATGGAGTAAGAAGGATGAATGCGAAGATGTTATGCCCTGAAGATGGTATTTTGAAGAAGGGAGAAGAAACTTGGATTATGCGTGAAAATATATTTGGGATTTAGGGTTGGATAATTTTACAGTGTGTAAAAATTATCATCTTCACTTTAAAATATATTACACGTGGGATACCAAGAACATGTCACTAAGAAAAGAATTACACATAGGCAAAGCCACGTCAGGCAAGTTGATGAATTGGTTTAATAAGAGATTAAATCAGGGGAATCTTCAATTGTTTGGGGGATCTAAATTTGTTTTACAGAGGGATTTTTCAAATTTTACCCAAATGGCAGGGGGAAAAATAGATATTAACCCTATAAATAAAGAATCATTAGCACTAGTGACTGCATCCAGGAAAATTACGATTTTATTTTCAAACAGATGTTGTCGTTGTTCATATTGATTTACTACTGAAACAAGTTCTCCACATGGCGTATTTTTCAAGGAGGCTATCTAAATGATTTGTCAATATGCATGAGTTTGACGTCTCATTTGAGCATATGAAAACAGAGAAGGCCTGACTGTTTGCAAAATTCTTAGCAGAAATGTCTCTAGACATGCCCAAAACAACCCATACTTTGATCATATTCATAAACGTGTCATCAACAGCACAGGAAGCGGGGTCGATCTCATTTTGGAAAATGAAGTCGATTTGGATATTGAAGTGTTCATGCGTTTTGAGATTGCCATTACCAATTACCATGTTGAATATGAAGGTTTCGTTATAGATCTCACGTTATCAATCAGAATGGGGGTGAAAAACATCAAGCTACTGACAGATTCGCAAGTGATATTATCATAAGTAAAAGAAAAGTTCAGACTAAAGACCCCTTATTATAACGGTGTGTGAACCTGACTAGGTAAAAGTTGATGAAGTTCAAATCCTACGAAATCTTACACGTCTCTAGAGAGTAGAGTACAAGGACCGACTTCTTATCTTAGCCTGCTAGCACCAGAGCCTCTGGCATCAACCATTCTTTCATCCAGAAAACTGTCAAGAGTGCTACCGTAGAACTTCTGATATCGTTATGGAAGTTTTAGAAGACACCTTGCAATCCTCCTAGATCTCACTTATCATAACATATATTGAGCATGTTATCTTTCATATCAACCCAATTGAATTCTCCCTCGTCAAAAAATGGAACTTTGTACTAAGTGATATGATAAATTTTAGACATAGGAGGCCTATTGAACCCTCTGCTGAAGTTCCTCAAAGAAGAAGAAGCCACATACACCCTCACCAAGATACGTGAAGGGATTGTCAGACAATGTCTCGGCTCCAGGTCTCTGGCTAAGAAGGCTCTTAGGGTCGTCATTATAGGTCGTCCATGGTTCAATATGCCAAATATTATATGAAAAAGTGTGAGCAATGAAAATGTTAAAATAAAGGGTACTTATGGAAATTGTTAATCAATATAATCTTGAGTTAAAACAGGTGGATATCAAAAAAAAAAATCTTACATGGAGATCTTTAAGAAAGTCGTAAAGCGGTTTAGAATGCAAGATGTTAAAACCGTCAACACTCTTTTGGGTCATCACACGAATTTGGGTTTAGAAATATCCTGAAACTAAGGAAAGGAAGAAGATAATGGAGAGTACTCTATAAAAGTGGAGTTAGAAGCATTATTTATGGTATGGTATGTAGTAGACTAGATTTAGCATATGTAGCAAGTATAGCAATTTGATTTATGATAAATCCTGGTCAGGTTCATTTGGAAGCTTTGTTAGACGAAGGAGACTTATCTAGAGGGGGTGACTAGATCCCTGTCATACCCCAAATTTGTCCTACCTGTATATATGACTTTCATTCTGTACATTCACCCACTGACAGTTATTCAAAATCCAAAAATATGTTGTTCCTGTTCAAGGAGTTGTTAGGTTGAATTAATTTGAATCAAGTTTTGTTTGAAGTTCATCAACTTAGAGTTGTGTGTAGTAAATTGAGGTTCAATGGTTTAACCTAATCTTGGTCAAACAAAAGTTCATTTCATGATCAAGTCTAGGATGGATTCATCTTTCAAGAGTCTAACTCCTATAAAGATAAAAGTTGATTTGTGGATTAAAGGTTTCATTTGTTTCGAGAAGTTGGGAATTTTAGAATTTGGTGCTAATGAAATTTCAAGTTTAGTTGTCATTGTTTTAAATCAAAGATTTCAAGTTCACTTATTATAATTTTGTGATCAAGAGTGAGGTGCAAATAGTGTTCAAGCCCATTATAGATTACAAAAGTGGGGAAACAAACCATGTAAAAAACCGCAATGAGATGCCATAAGCCCATAATTCAAAAGCCCACGTTTTTTTAGAAAAAAACCAAATCCATGAATTGTAGAAAAGCCCATCCAAAAGCCCATGACAAAATGTCTAAATATTCATAACATGTTTCTAAGAAAATACATGTATTGGATCATGGATGAATAATTAAGGTCCATTAGACTACAACCAAGTCCAAGTTACACAAAAAATATGGAAACCATTTCATAAAAATATTACAAGCATTTTTTTTTACAAAATAAAAAGAGAAGAAAGAAAAAGCCATGACTTTCTTTTAATAACTTTCACCATCACCATACATCTCATACCCATCCCCACATACACAACTGCAACATGATATTATCCCCAAGCCACAATTCACAATGTGAATTCGTGATTCTCCCTCCATGGCCACGCTTAGAAAGAGCTAACAGACTCCCAAAACCAGGCCCAAAACATCAGTTACCATAAAGCATAACACACGGTGACAACCTGCAAAAGGACCCTACACATAATCCACCATAACCTGTGATTTGCGAGACTACTTGCACCTTCAAAATTCTGCTAACGATAAAACATGAATCCACGTCATGACCCATGTAACCCAACTCAACCTCGCGAGCCAACTTTTTTCCAAGCAACAAATCCTTCCTGAATCATAACGCCTTGTAAATCGCTACACTAAAACTTTGCAAAAAAATATCTAATCTGCAAAACGTATCCCACGATTCACTCACGCACAACAACACTTTTGGGTCTTCCTTGTATAAAATCGTACATATTCCAAAATTCAGGGGCTCGAACCTGAATCCCCTCCCAAAAACTTCGCATTCCTCTTCATTCTCAATAATAATTTAACCCTCTTCATCTTCCGCCTCCACAGCAGAATAACCTTCAACTTTAAAAATCATCAACAATAATGAACCCTCATTTGACAGCCTCAAACCCAACCACACCCTCAAATATTCAACCGATACCAAACCCATATTGGAGAAGAAAAAGTTTAAATGGAACTGAACAAATCGAATGAGACGAGATTACGAACCTGTTCGAAATGAGTCGCAGCGAGATCGAAGGAGAGCGATTAAGACGGAAGTGAAGGTTGAAGTCATTGTTGTTTCCACCGTTTTTGCTTATGGGTTGTTTTAAAAGAAGGTTGTTTGGTTTTGATTTGGATTTCCTTTGGTTCTATTTTCTGATTTTCATAAAAGGAGGTGGAGCATGTTGTGGCCATTGTTGTTTCTTTAAACCGTGTTCTATGGCAAACGTCATGTTCTGTTTTTGGCATTATAAGGAAGTCTTGATATGTTTTCACTTTAGCAATGTTTGGGCTCCTTTGCTCGTTTTTATTATACTCTCACACACCACCCTTATTTATTTTTTAAATCCCATCGTTTTCTTTGAAGGGTGGATGAATGGGCTCAAGGACCATGATGATTCCACCCATTTATATTCACACCCAAGTTTTTCAAACCCCCCCCCCCCCTAGTTTGTTCATTTTATTTTATTTTTACTAAGGTTTTATATGGTTGTTTCTTTTATGATTATGTTAAAGTAATTTACTTTTCTTTTTTTCTTTCTAAATATTATTTAAATTTCTACTAAGTTTTATTTATTTATTTAAAGTTTTAGTCATCCTTTTCATAGAGGGATTTCGGTTTTTTTTCGTCTTTCTTTCTCTTTTCTATCTCTTTTTCTTTTTTGGGTCGATGACGAAACTCCAAGAATTGTTATCGGTCAAATTATTGATAGATAACAATTGATCTGAGACCACCTTCTTTTCTCTTCCAATTTCATCTTCATTTTCTATTTTATTTAATATTTCTGATCTATGAAGTCTTTCGATTCGTAAACGTCGATTTATCGAAGTCGATAACCTTCACAATTTCAAATCTATGGAAAATGACCATTTAGGTCATTTTATTTACTTTGAGATCGTGATAGGCTACCTTCGATTAATCGATATGAGTTTATGATTAAGACGAGATCCCACTCTTTTTGGTTTGTGCGACATGATTAAATTGGAGAATGATCCTAAATATAATTTCTCTATCTTGTTTTTAGCACGGATATTAATTTACGCGACCTCCTATAGTTCGAATTTCGTCATAAGTCGAGATACGACGGTTTAGCGTTACATCTCGTCTCGATTCAACTCATAACAAACTAACGACTAACTTTTACTTTCAATCAAATATACAACTGTTTTATCTTTCAGTCATTATATCTTGTTCATATTATTGTGGATATTATCTTGATTATATTATTATATCTTGTCATATTATTCATAATCGTTATATTCGTACTCATTTTATTCATCTTATTCACCCATATCTGAAAACACTTAATAAATGATCAAAATGTTAAAAGCCTAAATTGGTGAACTTTTGGATCATTGGACATTTTCAGGAACCCTAGCATGGAGTTATTCCCGACTTTTGTTCAAGGCTTATTTTAGGTAACACGACACACACACAGCTTTCTCTTGGGCTACCTAACAATGAGACCTTTTATTTCGTGCAATCCTGTGTAATTTACATGTACCCCTCTTCCATTCTGATGTATGTTTCAAATTTCTTTGATTGTGGTTTATCTTCTAGGAGCACCCTTAGGGACTAGCGTATATCAAACCGTTTTCAAACTAATTCTTGATTCATCATCGAGTCACTTTCAAACACCTCCTCTAAGTCGAGTGCTTGTCTGAATTCGCCATCAACCTATCGCACACACTTTCACACTTCATCATGGTTTCGATATTGGGAGCACCTTCGGGGACTAGTATCATTTCTCACAACTTAACCCTTGATTCATCGTCAATCCAGTTCCATTTTTTCAAGCCATTTTCATTCCATCACGGTTTTGCATGCAAATATAAGTCAAACTCTTGATCCAACGTCAAGTGGATTTTCTCAACAAAACTATTAATCAATTAACAGTTATTCAATTCTTTTCAAGGTGAAAAGAGGGGGATTGAGCCTTTGATCTCCCTTCGGTTGTTTGGATGCGAGTTATCTTACTCGTGTGTAAGCAATTGACGCCTTTAATAACATTTGCAACTCGACAACGTTCAACCGTCGTCTAACCACTCTTTTCTCAACATCATTCAAACACAATTTCTTTCAAGATAAAAAAGAGAGATAGTCAATCCTTTGACTCACTCTCCTGATTACTTGAGCCCGATGAGCCTTTCTTAAGCTTCGAGTAATTGTCATTCATGCCCACTTCAAACTAATTCAACCTTGTCCCTTTTCATGGTTGTTACCACGAACTACGAACAATTTGATTCTTCATTCACTCTTGAATGTAAGATACGTAGGCACAAGATTGCGATGATCTTGGAGAGCACACTTCTACCCTTTTCCATTATTATGTCCATCTTCCATTTCCCTCATCCTTTCCCGCAGTCGAACTACGACGCTCTGATTTCTCATTCTCGTCTAGATGAGCATATGTAGGCACAAGGGTCCTAATCCTTGGCGAGCACCTTATTCTATAACCACCCATTTCCCCTTTTCACGTCTACCTTTATCGTATTGTTTCACATTTATTATTGAGAAGAGAACAACTAAGCTTAGCTAACGCTCACCACAATTTGAATTAAGAGGTTCTCATTGAGTACAACAGATGTGAGGGGTGCTAATACCTTCCCCTCGTGTAACCGACTCCCGAACCCAAAACATCAGGTTGCGACGGCCGTGTTCCTTTTATTTTAAGAGGTTTTCTCGATATTTTCCTCTCCCATTTATTCGGGATAAATAAAGTTCGATGGTGAATCTGTCGAACCGTATTCCGCGCCTTTAGCGCGAGGGTCGCTTCTCCGAGTTATCTCCGCGAGATTTTTTGAGGTGCGACAACTGGCGACTCTGCTGGGGAAAATTGCTCCATGCAAGAGAGAGTCAAACCTATCTTAGTTCAGATTGTGAACTTGTTAGCTTTGCTTAAAGTTTTTCTTCTCCCTTGTTCGTTTATTTGTATCTTTATCTTTATTGTTCGTGCTTGTGACATTGTTGGTTTGCTCTGCTTATGGGTGCTTTGTGAGATGGCTCTACACCCGAGTCTGAGTAAAACATAGGATTAGGATGGTGGTTGTGTAGTGGAGACTTGCGTGGGTTCTTCCATGTAAAGTTGAAGCGAAAACCCTGCTTGGAGTAGATTCCCTTTGAGATGTTGTTATTATGGTAAATCTTTGCCATAACAATAATGTTTTCGAGCCTGAATCGTTGATCCCAAGGACCTTTAAACCACTTTATCCATGGTGGTTGGTAGTGTTGATTCATTTTGGATTAATACAAACGCCACAATCAGATGAGATCCCTTGAACGTATTACATCCTGACAGTAATATTTTTAACCTCGATCTATGACTCTGAGAACCCATGTATCGATGGTTATGTAATTCATACCTCCCAAAAGTCTTTCTCGTATGGAAGATACGACAACCTCACCTATAAGAGATTATTTTAAGGGTATTATTGTCGTGATGAGGCTTGGTCATGGATGTGATACCTTTGAAAGATATCCATGACTCTAGCCACTTACTCGTGGGGTTTCTTTGAGCAATGACTGTGGTCCTTGATCCGTTCACTCGGCTAACCCCAGAACTGTTTGAATCTGTGATCCTGCAATCCTGGATCTTGCATCTTCCATTGCATATCATTTGCATTGCATTTCATTTGTTGTGCATCTTGCATTTTCTTGCCCTCAGCGACTTCTCATTTTCCTTCCTTCTTATCCAGTAAATCAAGTTGATTCCTTAACACCAGTACACAACTAGAGCTAATAGAAGACGAATAATGGAGCAGATTCAGCAAGAACAAGTGACATTCAGGGAAGAGTTGGATTCTCTCAAAGGAAAGATTGACCAGATCCTTGAAGCCATCATTGCGGCCCGAAAGGAAGAAGAACTGCGTGAAACTACTGTCGTCAACAACAATGGTCAGGGCAAGGGTCTACCTCCAAACTTTCAGTTCCTATTCCTAACCCTTATGGAGTGCCAATGAACTTCGCTACCGCAGCTGAAGGAATCACCTCTCAACCAACGCCAACGCCTGAAGTTACTGTTGAAGTTATCCCACAGGCTCAACCTACTATCGTTCATATCCCCATTCCTCATACCGAAGATAATATGTTGGATCAGCATGACGATGTGCAAAATTATCATGTTGCTATCCCCATTGTCAATCCTGTTGCCACTCAGGATTCAGAAGCTATGAAGATGTACCGAGATCTAGCTGAGAAACTCTAAGTCATGGAGGGGCATAGCTCAAATTCTTTCAGTGCTTTGGAATTGTGCTTGGTGCCTGATGTTGTCATTCCTCCGAAGTTCAAAGTGCTAGAATTCTCAAAGAACAAAGGCTCAGTTGCCCGAACATTCATTTGGAGATGTATTGTTGCAAGATGGCAGCTTATGTTAGAGACGAAAAGCTAATGATTCATTGCTTCCAAGATAGTTTGTATGGGGCATCACTCGAATGGTATATGCAGCTGGAATGTAACAGTGGGCACACTTGGGCTGAGCTAGCTGATGCATTTGTCAAGCAATACAAATACAACATTGACCTTGCTCCAAATCGTACTCAACTTTAGAGTATGACTCAGAAGGATAGAGAATCCTTCAAGGAGTACGTGCAGCGGTGGAGAGAGTTAGCCGCAAGGGTGCATCCATCTTTGGTAAACTGTGAACTAATTGACATATGCATGGGTACCTTGCAAGGATAATACTACGAGAAACTGACCAGCAGTGTCTCGGATGGATTCTCTGGCTTGGTGATCGTTGGTAAGAGAATCGAAGAAGGGCTGAAGACTGGAAAGATTCAAGGAGGTTCTAATATCCAAGCTAGTGCCAAGAAGACTTTCAATGGATACAAGAAGAAAGAAGGTGAAACAAACTTTGTTTCTGTGCAGAAAGGGCAAGCTCCCCAACAAGCTCCCGCTCTTATGCCTTATCAAATCCCTACTACCCATATTCGTATGTTGTTGCTGCGCAATATGCTCCAATGCCTTATCCTCTAGCTGTTCAAGCAGTTCAAGCTCAAACTCCTCAGCAACAAGCTTACAACCAGCAAGGATATTAATATCCCCCTCAGCAACAACAATTGCAAGCTGCTCAATAACAACCAGGTGCTCACCAACAACGTCAACAAAGGACGTGGAAGCCAGACAAGGGTTTTGATCGTCTACTAATGACATATGCTAGTATCTTTGCTCATTTGATGGAGAAAAAGGTTGTCGTTCCAAGAGATTTGGCTCTTCCAACTGTCATTCCTTCCGACTATGATGAAAATGCTCGTTGTGAGTTTCATAAGGGTGCTCCAGGTCACACCATTGAGAACTGCAGAGCTTTTAAGCACAAAGTTCAAGACATGATTGACAGGGATGCTATCAACTTCAACGGGAAGTCTTCAAATGTCATCAACAATCCAATGCCACCGGCCAACTAGTGCCAACATCAAATCAAGTCAAGTCAAGTTCAATTTCTTGAAGAAGGCAGTCATGTTGCCATTTCATTTCTTGCTTTCTTGTATTTTTTTTGTCTTTGTTCGTTTAAGTATTGTATGCTTTGAACAATTTTCATTCGTATTTGGTTTTCATTAATGTATTTTTTATGCATATTTTGAATTAGTTATGTCGTATTCACTCATTTTCACTTATCACAAATCACCGACACACTTATTCACTTCACTCTATCAACCGTTGTTTAGCATAATTTGAGGGAGGATGACAAAAACGAAATACTCAAAATTGCAAACCGTATGCTTTCAGACAGAATCTCGTCAATGATGTACATGCATTGTTTCAATTCCCTAAACACTAGAGATATAAGGAGTTAATCCCTAGTAAACCACTTCGAGCCTAGCAGTTTTCTTCGGATATTCAAACCTTACACTCAACTTGGGGCAGGGTAGTGTTCAGTTAATCCAATCCCGCACTCAAAATTCAAAAAACACAACAGTTGTTCATCAATGACCCATGACATGGCAGTCACAATCCTCCAACATGATCAAAAAAAGCAAAAGTCTGCTAAGTCGAGCACCTCAAAGGGGACTTAGGCAAAAATCAAGGCAATCCCGATGGATCTGACAAGCGAAATCAGTCCATGCAAAAGTTAGGGATCAAAAGCAAAATCAAAAGAAGCCCCCGAAATCCTCAACAAAAACAAAATAAGATCCAGTGACTACCCAAATCAGAAGGGGTCACTAGTATCCGTCAAAATCAAAATAAGGTGACTGTCATTTCAAGTAAACCTAAATCATCAAGTTTACACCGTCAAGATAAGCACGTGCAAAATTAACTGGACGTAGGAATGGAGATCATCGTGAAAAAGGGGTGGGTACAAATCATACTTTGAGCCTAACACCTTTTATTTCATAACCGTGAACTAGACCACGTTACAACCCTTGAAAGACCTAATTGAGGCGAGGTTTACTCTAAAAGCATACTATTGCAAGGTTGTGTAAACTGACTCCTCGCATATTTGCTAATCACTAGCATTGGTGTCATTATCCTGGCTATATCTTTCACACCAATCAAGTTAGCACAACGTATGGGCTAATGGTCCATTCGTCTCACTATCACGTCACTTTAATAAATGACACTTTTCAAACTTGCATGAACTTTGCATTAAGATTACCATTTCTGAATGTACAACTGTAATAGAAAATCAGTACTAGGCATCCAAAACACCCCCACAAAGGGAAATTGAGGAGAAACTTGACTTCCAGTGGCGGGCACAAAGCAAGGCTACCTCTAAACCCCCAGGCTGGGGAAAATCACTCAACAGCTCGAGCAGGGGCAAGTTATCTCAAAAGCGTCAAAGTTCAAACTTCAACTTCGGGACTGGCTAATTAGGGGCAGACCATTACCATGATCAGATTGGGGCAAGACCATGTCATCTTGACTGTCAAGTAGAGTTGTGATCTCCTCTGAAGCTAGTTCACAACAAATCACCAAGTACTCATACTTGGGGCACCAGAATATCTATGTCTACTTCAATTATGGCATATTCAATAAGCTGCGTGTCAAGGAAGTCTATGCATCCCACCACCCCAAAGTCCGATCCGCATTGGCAACTACTAAAAGTCCACCATGTTGGCTTTCTTCCACTTGCATATCCAATCACTTGTCTATGATCATACGTATCATACGCATCGCATTCGATATCATATGCATACAAAACTTTATCATACTTCCTCAGCTTCTGCATCTTCACGCATTAGCATTTTCATTTTCATTTCCATTCATTATGGAACATCATTTTCAACATCAAGCATTTGCATATGCAAGTCAAGGTCTTGGATCAATCTCGAAGATCTCCAAGACCGTTATCAGCCCAGTCAAGGGCATCTTCCGCAAGACCGTGGGTTTTTCCCACAAAATTCAAAGATATTCAAAGCAAGATTCAGCCCATCTGGGCGTATCTTTTTCAAGACCATGGGTGCTTCCCATGACGTTATTTCAACCTCGTGGTTGATTTCCAAGTCGACGTTTTTGCCCAACCAAGGGCATATCATTCTAGACTGTAGGTGTTCCCCACGAGGTTGTTCAACCTTTTATTGGGAAAATTCAAAGAGTTTCAGTGCAACCTTCAGCCCAGTCAGGGGCATCTTCAGCAAATCCGAGGGCGTTCCTCACGAAGTTGTTCAACCTTTTGTTGAGCAAGACAAGACATTTAACAAGACTCAGCCCAAACAGGGACGTCCTCTTCAAAGCTCATGGGTGTTCCTTATGAAGTCGTTTCAACCTTTTATGGTCAAAATTGTGGCCTTCAAGCTAGTCGGTGGGTGTTCCCCGTTGATTCATTTCAAACCAATCTTCCTCTTGGGTGTTCCCCAATGAGTTGTATCCAGCAAACATGACCTTTGTCAATTGTTTTACTATCATCTTGTTGGTGATAGCCAAACCTCGTCGGTTCAACCTGGCCTGTATCCTTTTGATGTTGGTAACCTTCAAATTTGTTTGCTCTATCATCCTGTTGGTGGTAGTAGCCAGTGTGAGTTTGCTCCATCATCCTTTTGGTGGTGGGTCTGTCATCTCGTTGATGCCATATTATGCGAGTGTTTGCTCTATCATCCTTTTGGTGGTAGTAGCCGGTGTGAGTTTACTCCGTCATCCTTTTGGTGTTGGGTCTGTCATCTCGTTGATGCCAGATTGCGTGGGTGTTTGCTCTACCATCCTTTTGGTGGTAGTAGCCGATGTGAGTTTGCTCTGTCATCCTTTTGGTGATGGGTCTGTCATCTAATTGGTGCCAGATTGTGCGGGTGTTTGCTCTATCATCCTTTTGGTGGTAGTAGCCGGTGTGAGTTTGCTTCGTCATCCTTTTGGTGGTGGGTCTGTCATCTCGTTGGTGCCAGATTGTGCGAGTGTTTTCTCGATCATCCTTTTGGTGGTAGTAGCCAGTGTGAGTTTTCTCTGTTATCCTTTTAGTGGTGGGTCTGTCATCTCGTTGGTGCCAGATTGTGTGAGTGTTTTGCTCTATCATCCTTTTGGTGGTAATAGATGTCGTGTATGTTTGCTCTATCATCCTTTTGGTGGTAGTAGCCGGTGTGAGTTTGCTCTGTCATCCTTTTGGTGGTGGGTCTATCATCCCGTTGGTACCAGATTGTGAGAATGTTCCCCTACATCCTTTTCGTGTCAGGGCCGTCTGTGTTTCGTCCCATCATCCTTTTGGTGATGGCAACCTTTTGCTAGTCATTCACTGTCTACTCAAGGGTAGACCTTGATCCATTATCCCACCTCCCAAACATTTCCTTTCTTTTCGGACAAATTCAGGGTTTTCTTCGTATCTAATTGACTTCTACCTCAGGAGAAAGAACGATGTAGCAGTTCATTTCCTTAGGATTAATCCAATTAGATAGGGGCATCTGTCATACCCCAAATTTGTCCTACTTGTATATATGAATTTCATTTTGTACATTCGCCCACTGATAGTTATTAGAAATCCAAAAATATGTTGTTCCTGCTCAAGGAGTTGTTAGGTTGAATTAATTTGAATCAAGTTTGTTTGAAGTTCATCAAGTTAGGGTTGTGCCTAGTAAATTGAGGTTCAATGGTTTAACCTAATCTTGGTCAAAAAAAAAGTTCATTTCATGACCAAGGCTAGGATGGATTCATCTTTCAAGAGTCTAACTCCTATAAAGATCAAAGTTGATTTGGGGATTAAAGGTTTCATTTATTTCGAGAAGTTGGGAATTTTAGAACTTGGTGCTAATGAAATTTCATGTTTAGTTGTCATTGTTTTAAATCAAGGATTTCAAGTTCACTTATTATAATCTTGTGATCAAGAGTGAGGTACAAATAGTGTTCAAGCCCATTAGAGATTACAAAAGTGGGGAAACAAACCATGTAAAAAATCACAATGAGATGCCATAAGCCCATGATTCAAAAGCCCGTGTTTTTTTTAGGAAAAAAAACCAAATCCATGAATTGTAGAAAAACCCATCCAAAAGCCCATGACAAAATGTCTAAATATTCATTACATGTTTCTAAGAAAATACATGTATTAGATCATGGACGAATAATTAAGGTCCATTAGACTACAACCAAGTCCAAGTTACACAAAAAATATGGAAACCATTTCATAAAAATATTACAAGAATTTTTTTTACAAAATAAAAAGAGAATAAAGAAAAAGCCATGACTTTCTTTTAATAACTTTCACCATCACCATACATCTCGTACCCAGCCCAACGTACACAGTCGCAACTGATATTATCCCCAAGCCACAATTCACAACGTGAATTCGTGATTTTCCCTGCACGGCCACACATATAAAGAGCTAACAGACTCCCAAAACCAGGCCCAAAACATCAGCTACCACAAAGCATAACACGCGGTGACAACCTGCAAAAGGACCCCACATATAATCCACCATAACCTGTCATTTGCGAGACTACTTGCACCTTCCAAATTCTGCTAACGACAACACGATTCCACGTCATGACCCATCTGACCCAACTCAACCTCGCGAGCCAACTTTTTTCCAAGCAGCAAATCCTTCCTGAATCATAACGACTTGTAAATCGTTACACCAAAACTTCGCAAAAAAATATCTGATCTGCAAAATAAATCCCACGATTAACTCACGCACAATAGCACTTTTGGGTCTTCCTCGTATAAAATCCCACATATTCCAGAATTCAGGGGCTCGAACCTGAATCCCCTCCCAAAAACTTCGCATACTTCATTCTCAATAATAATTTAACCCTCTTCATCTTCCTCCCCCATAACAGAATAACCTTAAAAAAAACCTTCAACTCTAAAAATCATCAACAATAACGAACCCTCATTTCACAGCCTCAAATATTCAACTGATACCAAACCCATATCAAATTTGAACCAAATCATTCAACCGAACACACATAGTCATAACAGAATTGGAGAGGAAAGAGTTTAAATGGAACCGAACGAATCGAACGAGACGAGATTATGAACCTGTTCGAAATGAATCGCAGCGAGATCGAAGGAGAGCGATTAAAACGGAAGTGAAGGTTGGAGTCATTGTTGTTTCCACCATTTTTGCTTCTGGGTTGTTTTAAAAGAAGGTTGTTTGATTTCAATTTGGATTTCCTTTGGTTCTCTTTTCTGATTTTCATAAAAGGAGATGGAGCATGTTGTGGCCATTGTTGTTTCTTCAAATTGTGTTCTATGGAAAACGTCGTGTTTTGTTTTTGGCATTTTAAGGAAGTCTTGATATGTTTTGACTTTAGCAATGTTCGGGTTCCTTGGCCCGTTTTTATTATACTCTCACACACCTCCTATAGTTCGAATTTCGTCATAAATCGAGCTATGATGGTTTAGCGTTACATCTCATCCCGATTCAACTCATAACAAACTAACGACTAACTTTTATTTTAAGTCAAATATACAACTGTTTTATCTTTCAATCATTATATCATGTTCATATTATTGTGGATATTATCTTGATTATATTATTATATCTTGTCATATTATTCATAATTGTCATATTCATACTCATTTTATTCATCTTATTCACCCATATTCGAAAACACTTAATAAATGATCAAAACGCTAAAAGCCTAAATTGGTGGACTTTTGGATTATTGGACATTTTCAGGAACCCTAGCAAGGAGTTATTCCCGACTTTTGCTCAAGTCTTAGTTTAGGACACATGGCACACACACGATTTTCTCTTGGGCTACCTGACAATGAGACCTTTTATTTCGTGCAATTTCGTGTAATTTACATGTACCCCTCTCCCATTCCGATGTATGTTTCAAATTTCTTTGATTGTGGTTTATCTTCTAGGAGCACCCTTAGGGACTAGCGTAGATCAAACTGTTTTCAAACTAATTCTGGATTCGTCATCGAGTCACTTTCAAACACCTCCTGTAAGTCGAGTGCTCGTCCGCATTCGCCATCAACCTATCGCACACACTTTTACACTTAATCATGGTTTTGATATTGGGAGCACCCTCAGGGACTATTATCGTTTCTCACAACTTAACCCTTGATTCTTCGTCAAGCCAGTTCCATTTTTCAAGCCATTTCCATTCCATCATTGTTTTGCATGCAAATATAAGTCAAACCCTTGATCCAATGTCAAGCGGATTTTCTCAATCAAATTATTAATAAATTAACAATTATTCAATTCTTTTCAAGGTGAAAAGAGGGGGATTGAGCCTTTGATCTCCCTTCGGTTATTTGGATGCAAGTTATCTTACTCGTGTATAAGCAATTGACGCCTCTAATAACATTTTCAACTCGACAACGTTCAAACATCGTCTAACCACTCTTTTCTCAACATCATTCAAACACAACTTCTTTCAAGATGAAAAAGAGAGATAGTCAAGCCTTTGACTCACTCTCCCGATTACTTGAGCCCGAGGAGTCTTTCTTAAGCTTCAAGTAATTCTTATTCATGCCCACTTCAAACTAATTCAACCTTGTCCATTTTCGTGGTTGAAGAGAATGACAATCCTTTTTATTGTGATTGGATTTTAAGATCAAAAAATCTATATAAATTTCCAAGCAAACTCGATTGGATATAACCAACGTTGAAGAGGATGATAACTCTTAGTATGTTCCAGGTTTCGTTTATGATTGTACCAAAATCATTGAAAAGAAATTATGCATGAAGCGTGTGTGTGTGTGTGTGTGTGTGTGTGTGTGTGTGTGTGTGTGTGTGTGTGTGTGTGTGTGTAGTGCATATCAAATGAGAGGAGTAATTAATGTGAGAGATGAAAGGATTTAATTTAAACCATTGGATCTAAATCAATGTTTCAGATTTAACTAAATAATAGTGATTAATTTTCACCTTTAGTCACTCACGTGAGAGTTTTCATTAATTAGAAAAACACAATTGATATTAATTCTCTCACTTCCCTAGCTGACTTTCTTTCTTCCCTTGAGAGTTTTTATTAATTAAGAAAATACAATTAAGGTTAACTCATATTAATGTTTCCTCTAAGAAAATACATTACCTTCTTCCTTATTTCTTGTTTCTGAAAACCACTTACATATCATCTTCTTCCTCTTCTATTGTTCAGTGTTTCCTACTTTTTATTGCTATGGACAAAGTGATATCAATTGGCACTCAACTACCCAAGGTAACATCTTTTAGCTTGAAATCAATTTTTCTTTAATATTTTCTTTAACCAAAACAAAGTGCAGACAAGAAGAAATAATATACCAAATACGTATAAACATATTTAACATATTTACCATTCCCTTATGATTTAATTTATTTAATATTTTTAGTATCCCTCATACTTAGGAAAATGATTTAATTTCTTTTTAGGTAATAAGAACGGAGATTATAAATTAATTTAAATATATTTGATATCATTGTATTATTTTGTGATTTTTAGGAAAATGAATGGGTGCCAAATTGTGATGATGAGTTAAAGCCTAAGATTGTACAAGTATTTGATACATTAGAAGAAGGTGGAGAATTTTACAAAAAATATGCACATCATGTCGGATTTAGTGTGCGTTCATCATCAGAAACTAAAGACAAAAACGGCGTGAAGCGTTGGAAGTACTTTGTTTGCTCAAAACAAGGTTATTTGCCAACGAAGACAATTGAGATGGAGTAGAGTGAATCTAGTATCAAAGCTAGAGAAAGATTCTTACTAGAGAAGGATGCAATGCAAATGTTGTTTTCAAACGAGTGGAAGAAGATAAATATGAGTTAGTTCGATTTCATGAGATTCATACACACGCTCTTGTTTCACCTATGAAGAGATCGTTTTTAAGATCGGCAAGAAAAGTGAATCCAATTCACAAGAATTTATTACTTGCATATAGTAAGGCAAATATTGGAACATCAAAAACTTTCCACTTATTAAAAGAACAGTTTGGGGGTTATCAAAATGTTGGTTGCACACAGAGAGATCTTCAAAATTATTCGAGAGATTTAAAGACGTTGATTAAAGATTCGGATGCTCATGTTTTTATTGATAAATTTAGAAGAAAGCAAGAAGTTAATCCATCATTTTACTATGCGTATGAGTTAGATGAAGAAGGTCGGCTAAAACATGTTTTTTGGGCAGATGGTATTTGTAGAAAAAATTATTCTGTGTTTGGGGATGTGATTTCATTTGATACTATGTATCAAATAAATAAATATTCTATGATTTTTGCACCTTTTACTGGAATAAACCACCATAGACAATCTATAACTCTTGGAGCAGGATTTTTAGCAAATGAGAAAATTGATTCATTCATATGGTTGTTCCAAACGTTTTTGGAAGCAATGGGAGGAAAAATGCCAACTCTTCTAATAACTGATCAAGATCCTGCCATGAAGGTAGCTATAGAAAATATTTTTACTACCTCTACTTATAGAGTTTGCATGTGGCACATAATGAAAAACGTTTCTGAGAAAATAGGTGGTTCTATGAATGCTAATGAAGAGTTCAACACAAGTCTCAAGTCATGTGTTTGAGGGTCTGAGACACCAAATGAGTTTGAAGCTACATGGAAGTCTATAATGACCAAATTTGAGTTAGAAAATAATGATTGGTTGTCACATATGTTTGATATTCGAGACATGTGGATTCCAACATACTTTAAAGATATTTTCTTGGCTGGGATATTGAGAACTACATCAAGGTCAGAAAGTGAGAATTGTTTTTATGGTAATTTCTTGAATCCAATTGTTAGCTTGGTTGAATTTTGGATGAGGTTTGACTCGGCAATAGAAGCACAACGACATAAGAAGTTATTTGCCGATAATAACTCAATTCATTCTACACCAAAGTTAATTATGGATCGTGGCATAGAGAGACATACGAGAGATGTGTATACCCGTGAGAACTTTTACATATTTCATAATGAATTATGGCTTGCATGTGTAGACTGTGGAATTGAAAATAAGAAAGAGCAAGATGGAATAGAAATATTTCATATATATGATAATGGCAAGGTCAATAGTAAACTTAGAGAAGTGGTGTATAATTTGTCTGACCATAATGCCAACTGCTCATGCAAGATGTTTCAGGCTGAAGGAATACCTTATAAACACATATTTTGTGTTTTAAAGGGTAAATTTCTAAATGAAATACCAAGCAAGTACATTGTGAATAGGTGGACTAAGTTTGCAAATAGAAAACCTATTTTAGATATAGTTGACAATGTCTTGGATAAGTTCTCTAATTCAGAAAAGGATAACAATCTCATTTCAGATGTGTGAGATCACTTACTTAAGTGCTTGGAAAAGGCAGGACAAGATAAGGAAAATTTGCTTCTTGTGTTAAATGGGGTTGTTAACATGGAAAAGCAATTGGATGAGTTTTAAGAGAGTTCTAACCAAACTAAGATAGGTGATTTGCAAACCTTTATCGGATCCAATATACCTGAAGAAGTAAAAATCCTCCCTCCACAATTTGCAAAGACTAAAGGTAGTGGTAAAAGAATAAAAGGTGGTAAAGAAAAGTCTCTTGAACAAAAACAAAAAAAAGAACAAGGCTTTGTAAGGCATGTGGTTAATATGCTTATCATGATAGTCGCAATTGCCCAGAAAAACCATCTTCATTGTTACAAGAAGAATATTATAGAATGGAACAGGAATAAAGTTATCACTGAATACTGTAGAAAGAATATCACATAGTATTTTGTTTTTATTCTGTTGAAGAAGGATGTAGTAACAATTTGTTTTTATTCTGATATCAATTTTGATTCTGATATAAAAACTTGTTTAAATTATAGTTATTAGTTGTTTGTTTTAATACTGATATATCAGTTTTGATTGATATAAAATATGGTTTAAATCATGATTCATACTAGCATTTTGTTACGATTTTGCTATATCAATTTTGATTTTGAGATAAATTGGTATAAAACTGGTATAAATTATAATTAATGGCATATTGTTTTTAATTTTGTTATAGTAGTTTTTGATTCTAATGAAAACAATTGACATAATTTAAGATTAATAGCTGTTTATTTTTTATCTAATATATGTTGGTAGAAATTTAATATAATTTGTATCAATTATGATTGTGTGGGAGAACATGCAATAAAACATACATGTGTTCAAGGGAAGAAACAAAAGTCAGCTAGGGAAGTGCGAGAATTAATATCAATTGTGTTTTCCTAATTAATAAAAATCATCTCATGTGAGTTACTAAAACTGAAAATTAATCACTATCATTTAATTAAATCAGAATCATTGATTTGGATCCAATGGTTTAAATTAATTCCTCTCATCTCTCATATTAACTATATATATATATATATATATATATATATATATATATATATATGTGTGTGTGTGTGTGTGTGTGTGTGTGTGTGTGTGTGTGTGTGTGTGTGTGTGTGTGTGTGTGTGTGTGTGTGTGTGTGTGCACACACACACACACACACATATATATATATATATATATGAGCAATTATGAAGCAAAAGGAATGCAAAAGGAATGGAAATCAATGCAATTTTTCAAGATTTTATATGTGTAGGTCGACCAATGCAAGTCATGTGTCGACATGTAGAGGCGGCACATCTAATAGAGCATACAGGCTTCAATACTATAGCATATGTGCCGACCTCTAGAGCATACATGTCGACCTATAGAAGAAATTTTCTTCTATATGTCAACCTATAACGCATATATGCTGACCTGTAGACAGTTTTTCACATAAAAATAACTTTATGATGCATATAAAACGATTTCTTGATGCATGAATATTTTGTAATCCTTTTTAACATATTGTCGTGCTACCTAATACTAAGATGCACAGCTAGACTCAGATGATATGGTCCAATGTACATAAATGCAAACAAAAGTTTTGACATCATTCAAAGTACTCCTAATTGGAAAGTTGCACTCACATACTCTCCCTTTTTATGATGGTAAAACTTGAGTCAATGTGTTTTTGTGTCCATGAAGGCTCCCCCTGAATGTATGCATCATAGCTTCATAGTTGCAAATACTTCTCATATGAAATCATGTGCCGACCTATACAGGTCATTGTCGCACCTCAGAAAAAATACGACCTTCGCGATGGGACGCGGAAAAATTTGTTCGAACAGAGTCGCCACTGAACTTTATTCATTCTGAGAGGGAATAGGAAAATATTGAAAAAAACCTTTAAGAGATAAGAACATGGTCATTGAAACCAATTTCTAGGTTCGGGAGTCGATTATGCAAAGGGAAGATATTAGCACCCCTCATGTTCGTTGTACTCAACGAGAACCTCTTAGTTCTATTTGTATGGAATGTTAGCTAATATTATTTGCTTTCTTCTAAGCGAGTAATATGAAAAGTAAGAGAAAAAATATTTTGGTTGCTAATGAGAAATGAAAAATCATAGCATCCATAGTTCAAACTACAGAAAAATGTTTGGATAGGAAAAAGAAAAGGTAGAAGGTAGATGGTTAAAAAACAAAAAGTTAGCTCACCAAGGATTGAGGTCTTTCTGTCTATGTATCTTCATTCAAACGAGAATGAAGAATTAGAGCGTTCGTAGTTCATGGGACTACAAATTGTTGGTTTGTTTTAGAGGTGATAATTATTTAAGCACGAGAAAGGAAACTCGCATCCAAATAATCGAGAAGAGGAATCAAAGGCTCCAACCCCCCCCCCCTCTTTCACCTTTAATGAAATAAAGGATGAAACCAAAGCCTTTGGTAAATTTGCATACTTATGAAAATGTATTATTACATTTATAACGTCACCTCCAATCGTGTTCCAGCATCGTTTCAAAAAATCAAGGTTGAAATTGTCTGGTCCCGGACTTTTATTGCCATCATCGCAAGAGATTTCTTCCCATATATCCTCACCAAAAAAAGGTTGAACTAACAAGTCGTTGTCCTCCTCTGAAAGTTTGTGTAACCCAGCTGTTGCACCCCAAAATTTGACCAACTTATTTCACCTGATTCTATGTTTCATAGCTTTAGCATTTGCATATTAGATCATGTACATAATTCATTCATCTGCATAGCATAGCATGGGCAAGCCATCCAACAAGGGATCAAATGCCATTCTTATTTCAAAAAGCATGTCAAGAGATTCTTATTCAAGTTCATGACTATCCAGGTTACCAAGAAAGAAAGAGAGGTTAGTGGACCAATCAGTGGGTTTCTCTCCTATCCTGAGGGGGTTTGAAGACTATCAAAGAGGTTGTGGGCCATGAACTGAGGGCATGGAATGTATATAGACATCATGGAAGACCTATAGGGTCATTTTGAAAGTAAGACAAGTCATTGATGTGATTACTAGAGCTACAGTTGAAGACAGTCAACTAGGGTTTCATCTGGATCAACCCTGGGTCAACCCTAGGTATAATGCTTGATTGAAGGGAATCAAGGCCTATTTGAAGTATGTGGGATTCATCATTTGATATGTGGATATGGATGTGGTGTTGTGCCAAGGAGAAATCAAAAGAAATCAAGAAGAAGAGAAGTTTCTGAATTAGGGTTTCTGAGTAAAATCCCCTGGTTTAGGTCAAACTTCCAAGCAAAGTAATTCAAAATGCAAGTTTCAAATGGATCCTTGGCCAACATGAAACTTGTAGGATATCTCAATACCTTTAATTTGAGTGGTGGAAGGAATCAAGGAGATTTATAGAACACAAGTTATGGTTCTTGCAAGTTACAGGTCCTCAGAGGCATCTGAAATTTTGTCTGTGAAAGTTACTTGATTTCCAAGCAACTTTTTCCCCTTAAGGAGTTTTCAATTGGATTTTTGGCCAACATGAAAGTTGTTCCCCATGATCTTAGCTTTATAGAAAGGTATGGTATGCCTCAATCTGATTTGTGGAGCTCTACTTATGATCTTGACAAGCCAAGGGCATTTTGGTCATTTGGAGGTTATAAGTCATTTCAAGCATAAGGCCGTATCTCCTACTTCCAAGCTTCAAATGGAAAAATATTCAACATAAAACTTGCTTATAATGATGTTTTAAGGCTAGTAGGGTGGTCATGAGATGTTGAAAAGGCTCATATCAAAAAGTGACAAAAATGGCCTAAAAGTGAGGCATAAGTTAATTCAAGTGAAGTTGAAAATCATAAATCCCAAGCTACAAGTCCAAACCATGTCATATAATAGGTCATTTTGACTCCAAATGACATTCCAAGAACAATGTTTCAGCCACAATTTTGATTTGAGGCTTGGATCATAGGGTTGCTTTGTAATTTGATTGCTTGCATAATGAGATACCAAACCAAAACAAGGAAAAGCTTAATAAACAAGGAAGATATGCATTGTAACTAATCCAAAATATCACGTGGGGACAAATTCAAGTTGGTTACAAGGATTATGAGGCATTTGGCATGAGATATCATATAAGGAGAAATGAAAATGCAAATTACCATATCATGAAATCTTCAAGTTCTTACTAGATGATTCTAGGAGGTTCTAGACTTTTCTAAACCTCTCTATATATTGAATGCAACTTGCATTGGTGAAGGGTTGGTGTTATTTATTGTAGAGAAGAGAGTGTGATATCAAAATCCCTCAATTGCAAATTACATTGAATATCTTGATTTTTCTTCATTGCTATCCCATTTTTCTTCACAAATCATCTCCATAAACATTCCTGAGTGTGTTCATACCAGAGTGAAGCTCCATTGATGAAGGTTTGAAGGTATTCACATTGAACTTGCAAGGAAGCAAATCCCATTGGATCTTGAAGTACAAGCTTGCTACTCCAAATCTTTTGCATACAGAGGAATATTCATCATCTAAGGAACATTCTTGAGGAGTTACAAGACTTGGATTGAAGATTTTCATCACCTACCATTTCAAGAAGCAAGGTATGCAAAACCCTTTCTACACCTCAATCTAGGCATGGCTAGGGTTAATTGTTAGTGTAGATATGTTAGAGACAATTAGGTGGTCATTTTTGATGAGTTTGAGACCAATTGGAGAAGTTTCATTAATGGACACGAATTCTTGATGGAGTTAGAAATAGTGATTTAGTGAGTTTCAATGCTAGTTTAATGGCTGATTTTAACCAGTGCAACATGAGGATCATTTTTATGTAAAGAATGTTGAGTTTGGTTGAAGTGGAAAATTGATCATATTTTGAGATCCATGGAGGTACGCATTCGGTTTGCACGATAGAGAGGGTTTCAATGTATGTCAATGGTATGGTTGTGTTCAGCGTGGAAAATAGAGTAAGTTTGGTGTTTACATCGTGTTGATTGATCAAGAGATGAGGGAGAACGAGCAGCTAGAAGTTCTATGCGTGGATCTGTTTTCATGGGGGTTTTTCTGAAAACCCTAGCGCGAGGTTGATGACGAAGTTATAGCCGTTGGATTGCGCGTTTGAATGTTGACTGGGAAAGAGATCTAACGGATGAGGTTCAAAATGAATTGAGAGGGAAGCCAGCGCCATGGAACGCAGCGTTTCATTAAAACGCGCTTCCTGGGCTTAAATGATTTTTGCTATACCCACCCCCTTAAGCGAGGCCCATCATGTTATAACTATATTTTCTTGCTCTTCACACCGCTAGTTTTTTCTTTTTTATTTTCATTTTAATTGATTTTTCTGAACTCACATTGGGCCCAAGCGCTTTTCTCTTCAGACCCCCCTGTCTGGGCCCAAGCGCCATTTAAACTGGTTATTATTGCTTGTTGCACCCCATGCATCCATTTTCCATTTTAATTTTCTCAAACTTTAAAAATGCATAATAAATAGAAAAAAGAATATTTTCTCATGGGAATTTTTTCTCCACTTTCCATTTTCGGTCAAGAAAAATATAAAATCATAAAATTGTCATTTTATTTCATTTTTATATTTTTTGTATATTTTATTCTTTTATTGCTTTTTAATTCTTTTTAGTTGATACCTTAATTTGTAGAATTTAGTTAAGGTAGCTCCCTTTAGATATTTAGGTCAATCTTTTTAGGTTAGTTAGATATATGTTTTAGGTTCCCCCTGGATTAATTCCATATTTTTGTGATGACTTTTAGGATAGTTTTGATTAGATGCTATTAGGGTGTATATAATTAGGTTAAACTTCAACTTAGGTGCATTAAAACAATTTCTTTTGGGTTTTTTAGGACAAGTTAGGCTATGGGGCATATATGGGTATTAAGGGTAGGTTTAGTAGATCCCCTAGAAATAATATTAGAATTTTCCCTACTATATTAATATCTTTAGTATATTTTGCAATTGTGTGCTTGTTTGGTGTGCCCTTTTGGGGTTTATATTGTTTGTATGGGCTTATTGGGCTTGCTTGGGGTGTGGGTTAGCTTTGAGGAGCATGATGATGAAGCATAATGAAGACAAAGAGTTGAAGATCAAGTTCAAAGTTGATGAAGATGCTAGGCTTGCTTGAAGATTGTTTGAAGACCTAGGACCTAGGAGCTAGGTAGAGCTTTAGAATAGAAAATTTCTTCACAAATATGGATGGCTTTTGTTGCCTCCATTCTTCTCTATGATTAAAAGTCTCTCTTTGATACTCACCTCCTTCCTTTGGAAGGATTAGTGACAGTATCTAGGAGATAGAACTTTTGAGAGAAACAGTCTGTATTTTGTTAACAGTCTGTATGCCACCTTTGGTGGTTAACTGACTGTTTAACATCCCAAATCATCTTGTGAACTATTACTCATCTAGGAGAGCTTGCTTTGAAGATTGAAGATAGAGTTCATTGCCTTGAAGACTGATAGAAGAAGGAGCTTGTGCTGTCAGGTTTTGCTGTTTAGAGCTGCTGGTGCTGTTTAGAGCTGGTGATGTATTGTTTGAGTTTCTTGACTGTATTGTTTGTTAATTTTCCCCTTGAGGTTGAAGTGAAGTTGTTTCACTTTGCCTATTGTTTTCTAGGTTCGAGGTCGAGTGGGACTCCCTTGCCTCGCTTGTACTGCTGCATTCATGCATTTTACTGCTTTATTGTATATATGTTGTTTCTGTTTCCGCTTATCCCCTAGGATCTCTGTTTCTCTTTGCGCAAGAGAGAAATATGACAAACATTAGGTTCTCATCCATGCATGATAACATTAGGGTAGATTTTGATTCCCTTTTTTTAACCATAGGTTTTAGAGTTCTGTCTCTTCTTTCTCAAAACAATCAGAAAAACACAATAAACATTTCAAACATCAATAAAAGACAGTTCTTGCGTAAAAGACTGTGAACCAATCAAAAGAGTCATTTTTGTCCGCTTGGACGCGTAATCAGGAGAAAACCTTTTTCAGAAGGAATAAAATCAATCAAGGACAGACTTGTGTCGTACGTGGCCCGAACTACGTTTGCTCTGATCTTTCATGCTGTATGAAAGTACGTAGGCATAGGATGCGATATCCTAGCGAGCAACCTTCCCCTCCTTTCCCGTAGGTAGGCGAACTACGTTGACTCTGATTTCTCGTTCCAGACGGGAATACGTAGGCATAAAGTGCGATACTTTGCCGAGTCATTTTATTTTCTTTTAACCCCAGACCTGTAGAATAGATAGAATAACAATCCGTACCAGAAAACAAGCGTGGATCCCGTCGAGTACGACGGACGTGAAGGGTGCTAATACCTTCCCCTTGCGTAACCGACTCCCGAATCCAGGATTTGGTTGCGATGACCATTCCTTTCCCGTCTTTGCGGTAGGTTTACTTCGAGTGTTTCCTTTCCCTCCTTTGGGATAAATAACGCACGGTGGCGACTCTTCTGTTCAGCCGGCGCCGATTTTCGCAGTAGCGACACCAGCCATGTTCAAATGTATTCTCACTCTATCAACTTCCTTAAATTTCACTTCATAGAAGGATTTGATGTAACTTTTCACTCGCTCTACACCTTCCACAATTACATTACCAGATTTCACTAATGATATGTTGTTTCTTCTTGATTTATTTTTTAGCAAGGCATGAAAATATCGTGAATTTGAATCACATTCTCCAATCCATTTCGACCTTGATTTCTGCTTGATCATACTCTCTTTATGTCTCAGATTGCACCAAATCTTATCTATTTCAATGTTTCTCGATTTGATTGTCTCTTTCGAATTAACACCATCTGCACAATTCAAATTATCCTCTATTCCCTTTAAGGCCTTCACACTAGACTCAACATTCAAATTCATCCATCCAAATATATTTTTGTTCCACCACTTAAGTCTCTCTCTAAGGTTTCTATATTTGTCCACAAGGATATGACTAGGGCTGCCCATAATCTCCACTTATTTTTAAGTTTTGTCAACAAAATGTCATCTTTATCCTTCCATTAATTTAATTGTATAAAATGTTATAGTGTGATATTTTTTTAGGAGTAATTTAAAAAAAAAGTCAATTTAAATTATAAAAAGAACCAATGAATGGAGTTATGTGACATTTTTTAGAGGAAATATGTGAAGTGACAGAAGGTTGCTGAGATTATTTATTTTTGTTAACTATCAATTATGATTAAAGAGTATAACTAATTAATATGGTATTTTTGAACAAATTTATTTTCAGTCATATTAATTTTAATTAATTTTAGTTTTTAGTTAAATAAGTTTTTGATCCATTTAAATATTATGAATTTCGTTTTTAATCCTACTAAAAATTTTCTTTAAAGATTGATCTCTCTAAAAATTTTCATTCATATAATTGGCCCCTGGCATTAAATGCCACTAAGACCAACTCCAATGGGAGTTCTTAGAGTGGGTTTGCCAACATGACATTCATATTTGTTGTTTTCAAGATGGAAAAGTTCTTAAATATGCAACGGTTCTTCAATGGTTCTTATATTAAAATATTAATTTTATAATATAGAAACTATAATTTGATATAAAATTTTATTTATTATTTTAATTATCATTTTAATTAAAATTTAAATATTTAAATTATAATTTTAAATAAAATAAATTTAATATAAATAATATATTTTAAGTAAAGTGGTGGGACCCAATATGGATTCTTTAGAGTTGCACCATTGGAGTGAAAATTGAATGAGTTGCTTTAAAAGAGTGGGTCCCACAAAATTGAATGTCGTATGCCACGTGGAACTTTTCTTATGATTGGGCATACATGTGACAATGTCAGAGTTGCAAAAAATGATGATGTGGATGCCACGTGATAATTTCCTCTATTTTTTTATATTAATTAAAATTATAGTGACGAAAAGTCCGACGCTAATCCATCGCTATGATGAACATCATAAATAAACCCAGAATTTGTAGCTAATCCACAGCTGATTCCTAGCAAATTTTTAACTAATTTAAACACATCATTCTTATGATCTAAAATTTGTTTTTTTCATAATTTTTTGCATGAAATTTTATAATCTTATAAGGATCTCTCACACAAAATTTGATTTTTTTTAGATGAATTAAATATGAATTTTTTAACGCATATTTTCATGAAACGGAAACAACGCAAGCGTTGACATATGATTCAATTTTTAGATAATATTTTACAGATACCTATGTGCTAAAACATAAAATGAACCTAAAAGGTGTCATGACATTTCAAATAAGTATCGATTTATTTTGATTTTTTGATCATAACACATATATACGTGTTTCGATCAAAAAATTAAAATAAATCGTAAATTATTCGGAATGTCATAAAACTTTGAAGATACTTTTAATGTGTTATTATATAGTTCTCTGTAAAATATTAGCTCTAAATTAAATCATATTTCAACGTTTGCGTTATTTTCGTTTCATTAAAAATCGACGCTTAAAAAATTCATATTTAATTTATCTCATGTCAAATAAATTTCAATATTTGTGATAGAGATCATTATAATGCGATAAACATTCATGAAAAAAAATTGTTAAAAAAAACAAAGTCTAGGTCGTAATAATAATTTCCCCCTCTAAACAAAAAATATTTATATATTTCGGTCAAAAAATCAAAATAAATCGAGACTTATTTGGAATGTCATGAAACTTTACAAATCCATTATATGTATTATTAGATAGGTCTCGGCAAAATGTTGTCTCAAAAGTCAATCATATGTACGTTTGCGTTGTTTCCTTTCATAAAAAAACTATTGTTAAAATAATTCACATTAATTCATCTCAAGTAAAAAAATATCAATTTTTGTGTGAGATATTCTTATAAGATTATAACTTTTCACGCAAAAAGTCATGATAAAACGAATTTTAGATCATAAGAATGTTATGCTTAAATTAGTTAGAAATTAGTTACGAATTAGCTACAAGTTTTCGGTTTATTTATGATGTCCATCTTAGCGAAGGATTAGCATCAGACTTTCCGTCGCTATAATTTAATTAATATAAAAACATAAAAAAATGGAAGAAATTAATATAAACACAAATTTAATACAACAATATCAATAATACATAACATAACACAGTTCTACATTTTATTTCAATCATCATTTAAGAATATTTTGACCAAACTAAATAATTACAATAAAATAAATTAAACTAATTCAAACCAAAATTAAAATAATAGAATATGATAACTTAAATAAAGTTTAAATAATTAAGAATACTTAAATTAAATAAAATAGAATACCAAAATATAAATAATACAATATATTTTATTAAACAACAAAAAATTTAATTTGAGTTGATTTACGACAAACAAATTTTAATTGACAATAACAAACAATATTGATTTGAACGACAATCAATATTGAGTTGAACATCATGACTATATTTTGAAATAGACGGCATGATGATGATGGAGTGTGGTTGAAAGAAAAACTATAATGGAGTGACAAAATTTAGAAATTTGTATGGTTGTTAAAAACACATGAAATTATTTTTGTGATTGGGGAATGTAGGTTAAGTTTTAATATTAGCATATTAAAATAAAATTAAAAGATAAAAAATAGTCAATTTAATGCTTTTTTTTTAATAGAATAGTTTTACAGCTCCGATTCTTTGGGTCGAATGATTTTGAATGATTCAATCTAATTTTTTCGATTTTACTCTGGTTTTGATCCACTAATAATTTTGAAAAATTGATCCAACCGAATTCATCTTCGATTCCTGATCCAATCGGTTGAACCGGCCGATTCAATCTAATTTTTAAAACATTAATTTAAATTAATACTTCTATTTAATAAGCATAGTGTCAAAATATAAACAAATATATTTATTTAATTTTAATGTTAGTGTTATTATTTATGTAATAAATTTTGTGAGAAGCACTTTCATATTTGTATGTCTTTTATGAAGTGCCTATGTTTCTTTAAAAAAATATTATTTAGACATGATTATTAGAAATAAAATAAGATGATAAATTTTTACTTTTGATATATTTTAGTAACATGTTATCGAAACTTGAGTACTAGTGTTATCAGTGACTAATTTAACAATTTATCAATGTAAAGTGCAAATTATCATTATTTAAATTTATTAAACATAATTTATTTGTAAAAAGGTAAATGATAAATTATTGCATATTCTTTTTTTATCATTAAATATCTCTCTCATATTATTAGAATTAAAAATAAAATGATAAATGTCCTTTACTTACTCAACACTATAAAAAGTGTTTTCCATACCAATTTCTAAACAAATAAGTAGTGTTTGTTGTTTTGTTTCAATGCTTATAAAATAAAATAATAATGAATGGTTTGGTTGAGAGATATAAGAAATCGTTAATACCAAATAAATTTGTACAATTGACACAATATTTGATTTATCTAAAGAGTGTGTTACGTTGACACTCAATTTTATTACATCGTATCTACAACATAACATTTTCAAAGCATTTAAACATTAACACAAATTATTTAATTTTATAATATTTCACGGTTCACCTAATTGGTGCGCAGTAAAATACGGTGTAGTGTAAAGGTTGGGTGTTAAAATTGTTGGAAATTCACCTCACACCCTATGAAGAATTCTCTTCAATCTTGATCTCAAGATTGATGAACAAACGCACAATATGATAGTAATGGTGATAACAAGTAAAGAGTTATCAAGAACAACAAAAGAGAAGAATAACAAACAAACAACAAGAAAGAGAAGAATGAGAGAAAAAATATTTGGAGAAAATTGTGTTACCCACAAACTGTGGGATTTCTAATTACTATTGAACTTTCACTTGTTAAACTCTACAACTGTGAAATCTGTTCTATTATTGATTACAAAGCAAGGCACTTATTTATAGTTTTAGGTTTACAAAAGCTTAAACATAAAAGGCCTAAAATATTTAAAATCAAATCAAATCTAAATCATATCAAATCTCATCAAAACAAATATGTCTACACTATGAACTACATTTAACACACCACCTAATTCATTGTGTCTAAACTGTCTACATTCATCATGGCTCTTAGTCTTCTGAAGGCTTCGACCTGCACTCCCTTCGTCATGATATCTGCAATCTGATTCTCAGTTCTGTAGTGTTCCAACTTCATCTTCCCTTCTGCTACCTGCTCTCGAAGATAATGGAACCTCATTTCGATGTGCTTGCTTCGACCATGAGCTATTGGATTCTTCGCCAAGTTGATAGCTGACATGTTGTCTATCTTCATGGTAATTATTCCATGATTCTTCCCTGTGATTTCTTCGACCAAATTCACCATCCAAGTTGTTTGACATGCATAAAGAGAATCAGCTATATATTCTGCTTCGCATGATGACAATGCCACTACTGGTTCCTTTCTCGAATTATAAGCAACTGGTGCACCACCTAACATAAACACATACCCAGCTGTGGATTTTCGATCCTCAGCATCACTACACCAACTGGAGTATGTGTATCCCATTAACTTGCATTATTTTCCTTCATCTGCTGCTGGAAACAAAATGCCATAGTCGAGAGTTCCTTTCAGATACCTCAGTATCCTCTTCGTCGCTGCTAGGTGTGAAACCTTTGGCTTCTGCATGAATCTACTTACCATACCAACACTGTATGTTAAGTCAGGCCTTGTGTGGCAAAGGTATCTAAGTGACCCAATAAGTCTTTTGTATTGGGTTTGCATCTTCATCTGAATCCTTCAACAGTTGCAATCTGGGCTCAGCTGGAGTCGAAGTTTGGTTGCAATCTTGCATCTCAAATCTCTTGAGTATTTCGTCTGCATATCTTCTTTGGTGCATCATCAAACCTCTACTTGTCTTATAGAATTCGATGCCAAGGAAATATGAGAGATTTCCCAAGTCTGACATTTCAAACTCCTTACTCAGGTCATGTTTGAAATCTTCGATCTTCTTCTTGCAACTCCCTGTTATCAACAAATCATCAACATAGAGACATAGTATAAGCAATTCGCCATTGCTTCTTCTTACATATACTCCATGCTCAGTTGTACACTTCACAAATTCCTTCTCCCTTAAGAAGCTGTCGATTTTCTTATTCCAAGCTCTTGGAGCTTGCTTAAGTCCATACAGGGCTTTATGAAGCATGTACACCTTTCTTTCTTCGCCTTGTTTCACAAACCCAGCTGGTTGTGCAACATAAACTTCTTCGTCTAAGGGGCCATTAAGGAATGCACATTTCACGTCCATCTGACATGTGTGCCAGTTGTTCATATTTGCTAGACCAACAACCAACCTGATTGTTTCGATTCTAGCAACAGGTGCGAATACTTCATCGAAGTCGGTTCCTTCCTTCTGAAGAAATCCTTTCGCCACAAGTCTCGCCTTGTGTCGAGTTACTTCTCCTTTAGGATTTACCTTCACCTTGTAAACCCACTTCACATCAATTGCCTTCTTGCCTTGCGGCAATTCGAAAAGTGACCAGGTATCATTGACTTCGATGGACTCTAACTCTTCAGTCATTGCTTTCACCCACTTCAAATCTTTCAATGCCTCAGCTGCATTGACTGGTTCGACATCTGCGTAGAAAGCATAATGTATCAGTTCACCCTCTTCATCGACTACATCATCTGATGTAATTATACATTCTTGCAACCTTGCAGGCATGTGTCTTGTTTGTCGAGGTCTGCTTGAACCTGCTTCATCTACAACTGGTTCCTGTCGAACTTCTATTTCGACTTCAGTGGCTGGTTCTTTACAAGAGATTCTCACTGAATCCTTCTTGGAATTCTCAGTACAATCCCATTCTTTAAGCTCATCTATGATCACGTCCTTGCTGATCACTACCTGCTTATTCACTGGGTCGAACAACTTGTAACCTCCTGTCGAATGATATCCTATCAAGATCATCTGATTCGACTTATCATCAAGCTTCCTTCTCAACTGATATGGCATATGTCTATGTGTTATAGATCCAAACACCTTTAAGTGACTGACTAGGCTTGACACCAGACCAACATTCTTCTGGTGTGATTCATTCAAGCTTCTTCGTCGGACATCTGTTCAATATATATGTTGTTGTCGAAACTGCTTCTCCCCATAATTCTTTGGGTAGATGCTTTCTATTCAACATACTTCTCACCATATTCATGATGGTTCTGTTTTTATGTTCTGCAATCCCATTTTGCTGTGGAGTGTAGGGTGGCACCACCTCATGCACAATCCCTTCTTTTACACATAGTGTATTGAACTCTTTCGACACATACTCTTCACCACCATCAGTCCTCAGAATTTTCAGCTTTCGACCACTCTGTCTTTCGACCATGAACTTGAATCTGGAAAATACCTCAATCACATCACTTTTCTTCTTGATTAGGTAAGTCCACAACTTTCGACTGTAATCATCTATAAACGTGACAAAGTATCTATTGCCACCAATCGAATCCACCTGGATTGGACCACATACATCAGAGTATATGACTTCAAGTATTGCCTTCGACTTCCTTCCTGCATCCTTGCTGGAGCTATTCTTGTGTTGTTTCGACTGAACACACTCCTCACATACTTCACTTGGAATGTCGATTTCTGGTAATCTTGAAACCATATTTCTTCTCTTTAGTTCTCTGATGTCATTAAAGTTGAGATGACCTAGTCAAAAATGCCATAACCATTCATCTCTGGTGGCTACAGTTGCTAGACACTTGTGCTCCATCACATTGAGTTCAATCTTGAAGGTCTATTCTGAGACATTGGAGCCTTCAAGATTAATCTACCACCTGCGTCGAGAACTCTCATCATCTTGTCTTCGACAACTACCTTGTAGTTCTTTTCGACAAGCTGCCCTATGCTGAGCAAATTACTCTTCATGCCTGGTATGTACAACACACTGGAAATTGTTGAACTTTTGCCATCTTTCCTTATAATCAGAACATCACCAACACCTTCAGCTGCTAGAGTGTTGTCATTTGCAAACTTCACTGTGTTCTTCGACGAGGGCTTCATGTCGACAAACCAATATTTCCTTCCAGTCATGTGTGATGAGCATCCTGAGTCCAAGTACCACAGATCTTGGAATCTTTCTTCATCTTTTGTTGTGACCATTAGCAACATTTCTTCTTCTTCATGTTTCGCCAGCTTTGCATCAGTCTCTTGATTTCTCTTCCTTTCTGGACAATCACTAACATAATGACCATACTTCTGGAAATTGAAATATTGAATGTGACTTTTGTCTGTCTTTCGACCACCACCTTTTCCTTTACCTGCAGCACCACCTCTTTGGTTGCCTTGGTTCCAAGGTTTCTTCTGATTCGACTGGTTTCCTCCTTTGTTACCATTCCAGCTACCTTTGCCTTTTCTTTCCTTTTCTGATTGCGCCTGTAAAGCCATATCTTTCTACTTTCCTGCAGCTCTCTCAGTCATCCTCTGTTCATGAGACTCAAGAGTCCCTTGAAGCTCTTCCTTCGTCAACACTGACAGATCTTTCGACTCTTCTATGGCAACTACCACGTGGTCGAATTTTGGAGCCAACGATCTCAAAATCTTTGAGACAACTGCTTTCATCGTCAGCGCTTCTCCACATACTTTGATTTGATTCACCAACTTTGGAACTCTGGTGAAAAAATCTGTAATATTTTCATTGTCTTCCATCTGAAGCAACTCATAGGTTCTCTTGTGAGTTTGTAACCTCACCTCTTTCACCTTCTCTGCGCCTCCAAACGACTTTTCAAGAATCACTTTAATCTGCTTGCACCAATTCTCATAATTGTCTTTCTTGAGAATTGGCAGGGTCGTCAGAAAGTTGTCGTCCAGATAGTTCATCGCCATCATTATCTTCTTTCCTTGAATCTCTCAACCGGATCTCTAGATACCAGATGTTGAAAATTCACCTCACACCCTATGAAGAATTCCCTTCAATCTTGATCTCAAGATTGATGAACAAACCCACAATATGATAGTAATGGTGATAACAAGTAAAGAGTTATCAAGAACAACAAAAGAGAAGAATACCAAACAAACAACAAGAAAGAGAAGAATGAGAGAAGAAATATTTGCAGAAAATTTTGTTACCCACAAACTGTGGGATTTCTGATTACTATTGAACTTTCACTTGCTAAACTCTGCAACTGTGAAATCTGTTCTATTGTTGATTACAAAGCAAGACACATATTTATAGTTTTAGGTTTACAAAAGTCCAAAACATAAAAGACCCAAAATATTCAAAATCAAATCTAATCTAAATTATATCAAATCTCATCAAAACAAATATGTCTACACTATGAATTACATTTAACAAAAAATATCATTTTTGTATAACTTTTTGGTGTCATTTTAGCATTTTACTTTATCTAAAATATTAGTATTTTTATCATACTTATATACTTGATAAATCACGTATATGACCAAATAGATTATTAATATTTTTCAACAAAAAAGTGTGATAATAATTTGATCATGACATATTATGGGATGTTTATGCTATTATTCTCTTCCGCGAACACTTTCAACAACTTACTTCCATCACTTCAATTACTAATTTATTTAATGTGCCTTCATAATTCACATACATACTATAAATACTAACACACCATTCATCGTTTCATCTAATATTGCAAAAATAAATATTCATTTCTATAATCTAGTGGTCGATGTGTCATATGGACGTAAAATATGCATTTTTAAATGACCCTTTAAACAAAGAGATATATGTAACAAAATCAATTGGGTTTGTGATACAGGATTAAGAAAGAAAAAAATGCAGGATGCATAAAATCATGTATGGACTAAAACAAGCTCCAAGAGCTTGGAATAAGAAAATAGATGACTTTCTAAGAAAGACGGAGTTTGAGAAATGCACCAAAGAACATGATGTGTATGTCAGCAGCGATGGAGCAAAAACTTTATGTTGTGAGGGCATCATATTAGTTTACGAGTTTATAAAATAATATATCTATTGTTTTTCTAAGATAAAAATATATATCATTTTTATTTTTTGAAATATATTTTTAAAAATATTTAAAAACTTAAATTTTTAATAGGGTAATTTTACCGGTTTTACTATTAACAAAAATATTTATTTATCTTTAATATATAAGTAATTTATAATGGTATGAGTAATTATCTGTGATCTTTTGTGATGACATTTTAATATTAAATTAAAATATATAAAATAATTATTTTTTAAAGAAAATAATGAAAAATTATTTTGAAATTAAGTGCAAAACTAATTTTTGTTTTAAATTAGACATTTAAAGTAAAAAAATTATAAATATATTAAAGGCCTAAACAAAAATATATATAGTAACAACATTCTCTCAGTATATTTGCAAACAAATATTATATTTTTATCGATTGTTATAGAAATATATAAAAAAAAAAATATTTAAATATTTTTTTAAAACTTAGTGAGGGCACAAGCCCCATACCCACCAATATGGCTCCGTCTCTGTATGTCAGGAGAAGCAGATGTGAGTTGTTTATATTGTGTCTCTATGTCGATGACCTGTTGATAACAGGCAGTTGTAAGAAGGAGATCAAAGATTTCAAACATGACTTAAGTAAGGAGTTTGAAATATCATACAAGAAATCTCTCATTCTTTCTTGGTATCGAATTATACAAAAGTAGTAGAGGCTTGATGATACACCAAAGAAGACATGCAGGTGAAATACTCAAGAGATTTGAGATGTAAGATTGCAATCCAATTTCGACTTCATTTGAGGCCAAATTGCAACTGATAAAAGACTCGATTGAAGATGATGTTGATCCAATGCAATACAGAAGACTCATCGGATCACTCAGATATCATTGTCACACAAGTCAGATTTAACCTGTTGTGTAGGCATGGTCAGCAGATTCATGTAGAAGTCGAAAGCATTCCATCTTGCATTCACCAAGAGGATATTAGGGTATCTCAAAGAAACACTCGACTATGGTATTTTGTTTCCTTTAGTCGATTAAAGAAAAGAATGAAACCTTGTGGGCTACACTAACTCTAGTTGGTGTGGTGATGTTGAAGATAGAAAATCGACAGCAGTAAATATGTTCATGTTAGGTGGTGCGCTAGTCGCATGGAGTTCGAGAAAGGAACCAATGATAGTTTTATCATCATGTGAGGAAGAATACATAGCAGTTACCCTAGGTGCATGCAAAGCAACATGGATAATGAATTCAATCGAAGAAATTGCATGGAAGAATCATGGAGTAATGACCATGAAGATCGATAACATGTTGACTATCAACCTGGCAAATAATCGGATAGCACACGAAAGAAACAAACACATCGAAATGAGATTCCGTTATCTGAGAGAGTAGGTAGTGAATGGAAGGTTGAGCCTGGAGTATTGCAGATCAGAGAATCAAATTGCAAATATAATGACGAAGGTTGTGCATATTGAATTGCTCTAGAAATTAAGAACAGTGATGAATGTAGATAGCTTAAACATGATAAATTAGATGATGTGTTAAATATGTGTTTTCTTGTGTCAAGCCCTATAGTATTCGACGAGTGTCGAAGAGTGTTTTAGTTTGGTAAAAGGAGTTAACATCGACAAAGTCGAAGTTGACTAACTTAGCGTAGTTCTAGTTAAGTTAGTTATTTTGTAATTATTTGGAGTGCAGGTAATCACATTATAAATAGAGAGAAAATTTATTTCATTAGTAAGAAGTTTTGTAGTAGCACTGTGTAGTTTTCAAAAATCACAGTTGTGAGTTACAGACATTGTAACAAACACTTTGTGTGCAGTTTGCACAGTAATACAATCTTTTTCTTCCTCCATAATTTTTCTTTTTCTTCCATTTCAATTGCCTTGTTTTTGTCTTTTAATTATGTGTAGTGTAGAATCATCTTGCAATCAATGAGTGATTGTGGTGAAGAACAAGAGGCGTGATCAATAAAAAAGATTGATTCATGTTCATTAAAATTGATTCGCTTAACTTCAAGATTGAAGTTTTTTCAACAATATCAATATTTTAAAAATAAAAACATGATTTAATATAATACACATCCCTCATTGATTGAGGGTGTAAAAATAAAATTTGTTTTATTATTGCAAGCAATATAACTAATCGTGCAATCATCGTTATGATTATCACTTTTGAATAAAAAGGTGGATTGGGACAATGGGTACGACGGTTTGTGGAACTGGTGAAAACTACTTGATATCCTACAAACTCGGAGCACACCACAAAGATACAAATTATTAAAGTTGACAATTATTCAACAAAAGGAGAGTTCATGCTTTAACGGTGATTTTGGAGCATTGCAATTTGCAAGTGCATAGTAATGGGTTATGTTATGGCCCTCACCACCACCCTATAGTTGTCATTTTCACACGTCTATAATATCCAACCATTTTATGCTACCTTGAGAATTTAGTGGCATTCCATCATATTTCAATTCAATCTATTCTCTCTTTAAGGGAGAAAACTCAAATTACCATTTTTGTGTAAAATTTCAAGAAAATTGTAAAACAAGCTCAGTAGGTCACATCATAATATTGTTGCCTATTTTAGAACTTAGAATCTAAGGTAAAACACTATTCCATTTCCAATTCTCACCAATCGTGTGCCATTTAAACATCACTAAAAACTTGTTTTATTAATCATTAGTAGCACATTAAATAATGTCACAGTTCCATATATATACACATCAGTAATTCAAAAATTTGTATCAAATTACATAAATTGTTCCACCAAATCATTAAAATATTCACACAAAAAACAATGGAGTGATTTTTTCCTTCTAAATGGAGAATATTTGGGTAAAATTGAGTAAATTTATGTTAGATGCTATTCGATTTCAGAGAGGTAACTTGAATTTATCCAAATTCAAATTTACACTTTGATTTTACTCAAAATTCTGGCCGATCGAGCAATCTGTACAAGTTAAATCTTGATTTTAAGTAACAACTTTGTGTGTATTTTAATGTTGAAATCCCACAACCATTAACTATAATGACAAACTCAACTTGTATTATTTTAAGTAGCTTTCAAACAACTGTTGAATAATGATATGCATTTCAATCAACATCCAAGTCTCTCATATCACAACCCAAGTTTAGTCCACTATTTTTTAATGAAGAATTATTGAATCCAAATGTTTACCCGCTTTAATGATCAACATCGATGTGAAGTTCTTTTGAATAATAAAAAATCGCTTTCTTACATTAATAGTGTGTCTTCTAGTTATAGGAATCTTTAATCTTGTATACTAGCAATCTTTCCAAAGATGCTCTTCATTCCAATATTTTATAAATCAAAGCATCTCTACTTCTATATATAGCATTATTATAAGTGCTATCTAGCTGAACCATATTCAAGACTTTGTTACTTGGCTTTTTTTCATAGCCATTGTTTAGAGAAATGGCATCAACAAAACAAGAGATGTGGAACCTATCAAGGGAAGAACTAGTAATGGTAGTGCAAAACTATTATGACATAATCATGGTCTTATTTCTCTCTATTGGATTAACATATTTAGCTTCAAGAGCTTGGAAAAGTGTTACAAACAAGAGAGAAGACATTCCTGGCCGGCTTGGATTACCTCTTATTGGTGAAACTTTTTCTTTTCTTTCAGCCACTAATAGTACAAAAGGATGCTATGATTTTGTCAGACTTAGACGATTGTGGTAAGTGATTTATTTCAATCTTGAAATTCTTGATGTGTACAAAATTCAAGAATCTGTCTCAAGCATATAGTGGCTGATTGTTGTTTTATTGTCTAAGGCTAAACCATGTTTTCATGGTTCTATTCACTTCAATTTTTAACAAAATAGTATACTACACATGTGCAAGTTAACTGTGGAGATTCTTAAACTAGCACATAATGGAATCAATTAGAAAATAATCATTAATATGCATGTTTTCGGCTATAAACATAAGTCTAGATCATGCCTCCATTAAGGGAGTGAACTCCCCTACAATTTGGGCCACCTTCCTTCGCCATGCCAAACCGTTTGATACCGAACATAGTTCCTGAGTGTTAAGATCGAAAGGTGATTCAGTGTTTTGGTTTAAATATGCAACTAAACAATAACATTCACTATTGAGTTCTAATCCAGAATATCCTAAATTGAATATTAGACCAAAGTGTTTTTCAGAAGACAATCCTATTTATTATAAAATTGGACGAATTCTGATAAATAATTGGAAATACGAGCCGATGTAACACAGGTGATTTGTTGATTTGATGTAATTAGGCACGGGAGATGGTTCAAGACAAGGCTGTTTGGCAAGGTCCACGTATTTATTCCTAATCCTGAAGGTGCAAGGACAATATTTGCTAATGACTTTGATAAATTCAACAAGGGCTACGTAAAATCAATGGCAGATGCAGTAGGAAAGAAAAGCTTATTGTGTGTACCAGTTGAGAGCCACAAAAGAATAAGGCGTCTTCTATCTGAACCATTCTCCATGAGTTCCTTATCTGCATTTATCACAAAGTTTGACAAAATGTTGTGCGGAAGGCTGCAAAAGCTAGAAGGAAAAGAGAGAAGTTTTAAGGTGTTGGATTTCTGCATGAAGGTAAAATCAAAGTTTTTTACTTTCCTTTTGCACACACAAAAGAATATATTGATATTTTCTGAAAGCACTAACTGTAACAGTATTTAGATGGTAACTAAATTATTCTACAACTGTAGCAACATTTAGATCGTAACTCGATCTACAAACATAAAACTCCAACAACATAATACTGATTATGGTGTGAGTGTGACCCCTAACTCCTATGAAATGTTTGACATATAAAGATAACATTTGATGCTATGTGTGGTATGCTGATGAGCATCACGGAGGATTCAACACTACGACAGATCGAGAAAGACTGCACTGCTGTCTCTAATGCCATGCTGTCCTTCCCAGTCATGATTCCAGGCACAAGATACTATAAAGGCATCATGGTTAGTGATATTTACACAGATATGTGATTTATTAGTTCTTTATTATATGTAAACTATAGAATGGCCTGCTGGGATTAAATTCGAGTGATTGAGTCAGTTATTCGCTGCCTATGAGTACCGAGTAATATAAAAGGCGAAAAACATCTGGTTTCTACTTTTTCTTCCCTGAAGTTTTATAAGGTTGAACTAAAGACAGTAGCTAAAGCAGGGTCGTAGAAGGCTCATGGAAACCTTCAGAGAGATCATTGCTAGACGTAGGACAGGAGAAGAGTCGCCAGAGGACTTCTTGCAGTCGATGTTGCAGAGAGACTCATTCCCAGCCAGTGAAAAGCTTGATGACTCTGAGATTATGGATAATCTTTTGACATTGATAATTGCAGGACAGACTACTACTGCAGCAGCAATGATGTGGAGTGTAAAATTTCTACATGACAACAGAGATGCACAGGACATACTCAGGGTGAGATGATGATGCATGACCCTATTATAATTATTATAGTAAAATCATGGACCCGATAGATCTAAATTTATTATCATAATGTTCTCCCTTGCATGTTAGTGTAATGTTAATCTTGACTTGCAGGACGAACAGTTGTCTTTAACCAAAATGAAGCCAGAAGGAGCTTCACTTAATCATGAAGACATCAACAACATGCGTTATGGTTTGAAGGTTGGAATTTAGAAATAAAGAAACATTAGAAAAATGATTACTTGTCTCCAAAATGGAAACATCTACTACAGAGTTACTAAATTGTCAAGAATTTCTGTGTTCTCTCCAGGTAGTTAAGGAAACACTAAGAATGTCCAATGTCCTATTATGGTTTCCTCGTGTTGCACTTAACGACTGTACAATTGAAGGTAAACTACTCAAGTCCTTTAAAGATATTAATAAAATCAAGTTTTTTATTAGGTTTAGCTTCAACTATTGGAGGACTTTTATCTCAGTCTCTACTGTTCATGGTTGTGTTATTAACTATACAAGTATCAACAACAGGCTATGAAATAAAGAAAGGCTGGCATGTTAACATCGATGCAACTTGTATACATTACGACTCAGATCTATTCAAGGATCCATTGAAATTTAATCCACAAAGATTTGATGTAGCTAGCTCTCTCTCCCTCTTTTTATTTTTTATTTTTCTTGACTGTTTTCTGCCACAGAATTATTTTTCACTAATTATATCTGCAGGAAATGCAAAAGCCCTACAGTTTTATACCTTTTGGATCAGGGCCTAGGACTTGCCTTGGGATGAATATGGCAAAAGTGACAATGTTGGTCTTTTTACACAGGCTAACTAGTTGTTACACGTGAGTTTTTTTCGCCATGCCAAAAATTTTATCACTTTTTTCATGAACAGATGAAAGGGAATTAAAAGATACTGCTGTGTAGGTGGACCCTTGATGATTTAGATACTTGCTTAGAAAAGAAAGCACACATACCTAGACTAAAGAGTGGCTGTCCAGTAACGTTGAAGTCCATAAGTAAGAGCACGACAGAGACAGAGGCATAGACAGGTGTTCGCATGTGAAGGCCCAAGAACGATGCAGTAGACAGCTGAGTATATGAATGTCTGCAGACTTGTGAGATTTGAGGCAAACAGCATAATAGGAGATAAATCTGCTCAAGAATTATTAATGCATAATCAAATTTCTCCACCACTTTCAAGAATTGATATTGCTAATCTATTTAATTTCATACTATATATAAATATAAATTAGAGAATAACTTAAGTTGCAACTTAATTTGACGATGGAGGATCATGAAACCTGTTATAACTTGGGGGTAAATCAACACAAAGAATAACCAGCAGCTTGTTAGAACAGTTCATGTGAGGAGAGAACCATATTTCGGGTGTTTTGTACTGTTTGAATAAATCAATCACATAATAACACAGTAAGGACCTCTTGTGTCTGAATATATGGACTAACCTGCACATTAAAATCCATACACAACATCCACTACAATATTCCACAGAACAGAAAAGTACTCATGAGTCATACCAAGCTAAATGGCGTAACTACATGACACGCTGGGATAAATTGATATAATCCAAATATTTTGACATCTAACAAACCTGAGTTTGAGGAACTTTTCTGCTGCGCAAATTTGCATATGTTTTCTCGAGTTAGGAAATCTCAAAGCAGGTGGACCCAACACCCAAGGAATAAAGTGGATCAACACCCTTGTTTATCAGTTATGAGTAGGCCTTGTTAAAAAAGCTGTCAAAAATAGTTAAGGAAAAAGAGAAAGAAAATGTAAAGGAAGACAATCAAGGGAACGATGGACCAACCAGGCTCCAAAAGTAGTTGATTGAGTCACCTTTCTATAAACAAAGAAAGAATCTGTACATTTTAGGTTGTCTTTATCCAGAGTACGGATCTAATAAATAAAAGTGTTCTTTCTTCTGATAATTTCAACAGTGTATGTTGAATAGTCTCTATTTATTTAGCATTGATATAGTTTTCTTATATTTTATTTTTCCTTTCTTGAGAGATTTTCCATTGTATATAAATTAGCACAACCTCTGAAATACAAATTAATCATTCTAAACTATTCAACTTGGTATCAGAGACCTATGTTGATAATCTCGGATAGCATTGCATAGCACAAACCTTCTAAAATGCTATTGATGTTTAGCGAATAGTGGGATACCTGCTATTGCAACGACTTTAAAACAGTGTAAAGTAAACATAAATACTCAAAAATAGACTAATACACAAAATTAAAGAGATCATCATACATAATAGTTAAAGAATCTAAAGTATAGAATAATAGAACTTAAGCAGAGAAGAAGAATAAAACAGAATTGAACTAAAAGTAAGAAGAAGAGTAGAACGATTATTTGTGAGCAAGAATATAACATTACTCTTCAAAGGGCTCGGATTGAAATAGTCCGAGCTTGATTTCGATCCAAGGATCTGTGGGTTATGGACCCACCTGGCTTGGCTTTGTTGCTCAGGGGGAGTCAGGTCTTGTTTTGCAAGTTACAAAAACCATTGTATGGTCTAAAGCAATCACCTTGAGCTTGGTTTGGAAAATTCAACAAGGTTATTTGGACAAAGGCCATATATTTCGTTTACAATAGTGTTGTGACTCAATTTCTAAATTCACCTTGGGATAATCATTGGGGTGTTGTAGTTGGGATCTTGAGGTAGATTAAAGGGTCACCAGGGGAAAGATGTGTTTATTTGGACAAAGGTCTCAACAATATTATTAGATATTCAGAGGCAGACTAGGCAGGTGATATGAATGACAAAAGATCTACTTCAAGTTACTGTGTTTTCGATTGGAGTAAATTTAATTTCATGGAGAAGTAAAAATCAACTTGTTGCAAGGTCAAGTACAGAGGCAGAATATCGTGCTATGGCCGATACTACTTGTGAACTTTTATGGTTGAAGCACTTGTTCTAAGAGTTAAGATTTTGTGAACTAGGTCATATTGAACTTATGTGCGATAATCAGTCGGCATTGTATCTTTCTTCAGATTCGGCTTTTCAGAGGATTAAACACACAAAAGTTGATTGTCATTATCAGAGAGAAAACCCTTTCTGACATCATTAAAATGTCTTCAGTGAGGTCAAATGATCGGTCAGCTGATATTTTCACCAAATATCTGTGGAGACCTCAAGTTGATTATATATATGTAACAACTTGGATGCATATGATACATATGCTCCAACTTGGGGGGAGTGTTGAATATTTTCTGTTTAGTAGCATTGATATAATTTCCTTATATTTTATTTTTCCTTTCTTGAGAGATTCTCTCATATATAAATTGGCACAACCACATTGTAAAATACATGTTAATCATTTTAAACTACTCAACTGTGTAAACACAATATCTATCAAAGAGATATCGCTATAGCCCCGACACTTTTGATGGAAGGTATGTCCGGTGTATGACACCAAAACGGCACCGGCACACATGATTACATTCAATTAATTCACTGTATCAAATTTTTACCTGTCAGGGTCATTACCGTGTCCGGGATCTGTGTCGGTGCTTCATAAAACATGGTTGATCCACAGTCCTTCATAGCTATATATATTTGGGGTCAGGATGCTTAGAAGTTTAAGTTATACCATCAACAGTAAAAAAGCAGTGTTGATAACTGGGTTAGGCATAAGATGACAAACTAAGATATGTTACAAGACCCATCACTTTCACTTTATTCTTTAAACTACACCATTACATTTGCTTCATTATTTCCAAAATTTGTATCATTTAATCCTAGATACCAAACAGTGACAAACAGCCATTATTAGCAATGTAGCCTACAGAACACTGACATGATTAAAGTACACACATACATATTGAACCTCAACGAAAAGAGATTGACTTGTATTGTTTGACTGTATTTGTGATGGCCTGCTCCACAGGTAGTCTTTCCATGCTTGATGCCCCATAAAAACCATGGACTCCTTTGGTTCTCTTCAGTATAAATTCTGCCTCTTCTGGACCAGAAATTGGGCCTGCAAATTCCAGGACATTATTCTCATCTGGGACTAAAAAATGACAGACACAGACCGCTACTTTTAGACATTAAGAACAATAACAATGAGCAGTAAGGTTCAATAGCTACATCACGACTCGGCCTTTCTGGCGGCTGAAAGTAATTAGGAAAAAGTCTCCAACAAATTAGAAAATAGAAATTTACCCCACCAAGTAAGAACAAACACAAAAACTTACCGAGGTTCAGACAATTTTGCTCACAACCATGGCAAAAATGATTTTCCATTTAACAATTACTATTACCTTTCTCAATGGATATCTCAACCAAAATACACTCGAGTAATAATTCTCACTGAAAAATCATTCAAGACAATTCCATAAATTTTCCCCACTGGGTTTGACATTTTTCACCAAAACCTTCCTGTATTCTATGCTCAGGCTCAAACGCAAGGCCTAGGGTAGGAAGATATTTCTTTTAAACCTTCAGTAATTTGATGAAAAACATTATAAACTGTCACTAGACCTAGAATTCAACAGCTGACAGGAGAACACTAAATTTACATATCAAAATACATTAATGAGCATTGCTATGCTAAAACAAAATCAAACACCTCCCACCAACACCGTGTAAATTATGTCTTCTATAGGATCAAATTATGCTTGGCACGTTTTGCAAAGTGACAAAAATAATTAAAAAAAACCAAAATACTATACGGAAATACGGTGTAGATGTAGTGTTATGTGTTTACATAACATTATCCACACTAGTAGACAAACAAAAAGGAGTTCAGGTGATAAGCATACCCCCATGGCATAGCACAATAGTATTAGGATTGATCCTATGTGCGGCATCTGCAATAGCTTGTACAAGAACTACACTTTCATCGAGGGAAACAGCAGTTTTTGCACCTATGGAGCCTGTTGTGGTTAGACCCATATGGGCAACAATAATATCAGCGCCAACTTTAGCCATTTCAATAGCTTCACGTTGATTGAATGCATATGGAGTTGTCAAGAGCCCCAATTTATGAGCTTTTTGGATCATCTCAACTTCCAAGCTGTTTATTTAATATGAAAACGAATCATTTTGTAAGAGCTGTAACAGTCCAACTCGTGCACTGTATTGGGAAATCTTCACATAACACCTACCTGTATCCCATGCCAGTTTCTTCAAGATTTTGCCTAAAATTACCATCAAACAACCCAACAGTTGGAAAGTTTTGTACCCCAGAGAATCCTGTAGACTCCAAATGTTTAAGGAAGTGATCCATTCGTCGGAAGGGATCAGTTGCACATACACCAGCAAGAACTGGTACCTTCTTTACCACCTGAAAACCAAAGATCAGTAATCTTAGACAGAATGAAAAATAAAGAGATTCATTGCTACCTTGACAAGGGATCTTACTATCGCATAAAATCTCCAATTTATTACTCAAGATAATTATTGATGGTTAATAATTATCATAGCTGGATGCACCTTATCTCAAGAATTAGAATTTAATAGTTCCTGAATTGTCATGAAGTAACTCCCAAAAGCATAGGCTTCTAGATGAAGTTGCATGAATAGCCTTTTACAACAAATCTCTGACCTTACCTTTCAGGTTAATTAATGAAATTGTTAGCATTAAATGTTTAAAAGTTCATATGAGAACCATATAAATCAAACAAAATCTCTGATGCAGGTACTTATGTGGGTTCTTATATGTAAGAATCAGCTATTTCCCATGCACCATTGGTGACCCTTGTCATGGACACCACTTATAAGAATGGTTCTTCTATAGGAGCCAGTTCTTAAAACTTAAGGGTTCAATTGTGGGACACATTAAAATTTCTTAAGGATTCTACCATTAGAGTGAAATTTGTTGTTCTTAAATTCTATTTGCAATTGTAGGACCCACTAAAAGTATGTTAGAAACCGAAACTGGGTTCTATCATTAGAGATGCTCAGAACTTAATATTGCCACTGGTATATTGTTTGTGATGATGACACAGACACAGAGTGTTTTCTCTTTTACCAACATTTAGCCTCAAAACCCCATTACCCCCTCTGAAATCCTTCTTCAACACCCTCTCCCATAGTGATGTATTTCTTTTTTTGTGTAATTGTTTTTCCATAATTACAATCACTTTTGGCAACATTAAATTATTTAGCATGTCCTACTTTATCACCTATATTTAACAAGCATCTGAAAAATTCAATCCCTGTGTATGTTCAAAATTCAAATTAAGAAGCATCTGAAAAATCAGCCACTTGGAGTGAAAAATACTTGAACAGAAGTTAGCAATTGGGCGACATTTTCAGTATCTAAGAACAAAAGTATAGAAATAAGATGTACTGGCAGAACTTCATTGGCCATGTCAAGCACAACAGCATTAGCATCGGCAAATGGTAATAACCCTGCTAATGAACCTCTCCCAGCCATTCGGAAGCGCCCTGAGTTGTACAATACTATTAAATCAACTCCTCCAGCTTCTTCAAACTTGGCAGATATTCCAGTCCCAGCACCGGCTCCTATAATAGGAATTCCTTTATCTATTTGATATTTAAATTGCTGCAATATTAGCTGTGTTTTCTTCAAAGTTTCTGCCAATAGAAATGAAAATAGTAATTGGGCATAAAGTCAATTATTTATTCCAAATTCAGCAGAAGCTTAACTCAAAAAGAAGCTATTGTCATTGAGTAAATATTTTTTCAGGTCAAAATCCAAGCACTAATTAAATTTCATGGAACAATCAACACAAATAATATGGAGAAAAAAAGCAGGAAAAAGAATTCTTTATTGCGAAATGTTAGCAATTGTCAGAAACCTGGCAAAAGAATATGCATGTTATTTGAAAGGCCGAACCACTAGAAAGTCATAATTTATTTACATCTAGAACTGGCGTTAACAAAATAATTGTGAATAAGAAAGACAAAATGCAAATTTAAATGAAATGAGAACCTGGTTTTGCATCTGGGAATTCATTAGGAGCATAGACAATAGCCCCAAAGCTTGATTTATTTGAAGCAGAATCCTCATGGATGTGTTCAACAGATTCAGGAATGGCTACTTGTGGATGAGTAGAACCTTTCTTCTCCCTAACCTCTAAAAACGCATCCACTAATGCATTTGCAAATTCAAGGTCATTAATATGATGGGGATACACCTTCACCTGCACAACACACAAGCTTGGACCTTATGAAGTCTTCGTAGCAACAAGTAAAACAAAATCCTAGCAAAATTGAGACTTTACAGCTCACAATGATGTCCAACAATACTGTTAAGAAATTATAGTACCTGTCGAAGACCATCGGTCTGAATAAGCCTTTGTAATTCATGAAGAAGTGTACCAGTTGCCTCTGGATCATAAAAAGGCTTACCTGGTGCATCTAAAGCAGATATACCCTTTTCTGGAAGGCAAACACAGATCTTAGATGATGAACTGTTCAGTTTATTTGCTATGAAATCCGCAAATTTCCTGTTCTCATCCACTGTTGTTCGCATGAGTGAAACCTGGAAAGAGAATCAATGAATTTACTATATTAGCATGGAGACAAAATTAGCCATTTCAGCAAGTCAAACTTATTTATAAAATGCATTTTGAGAAGTCCAATATAAGATCACTGATATATCTTGCTTTGGTCAATGTCTCAGGATAGTGGGAGATATGTGACCCATATACTATTTGCATATTGAAAGTGAAGCAGTAACCATGGCACGTATGAGTAGTTTTCAAGCAAAAACAAAAGGGAACACTAATATACAGTTTGCATAATGAAAATGAAGTAGTAATCATGGTACGTATATGAGTAGTTTTCAAGCAAAAACCAAATGGAACATCCTAGTCATGTAGTGTAGTCGTCACCTGCTTATTGTGTTCATATATATTTCTCTGCTGAAAAGTCTGTGGTATGGTATCTTTTGCTCCAAAATTTACCATGTCTAATGCTCCCACACTCAAGACCAGGGGGATTTTCTGTTCTATTATGACATCAAAGCGAGAACTGTCGCAAGCCATTACACCTCCAACTATGTAGTCAGCTACCTCTGTTGTTGTGATGTCCAAAACACCCTAAGCAAAACACATAAAATATTCAAATAGAGGAAGGAATGCATAAAGAAGAATCTGAAACAAGACAAACAGAAGACGAGTGATTCCACAGAGCTCGTTATAGTTCATTCTGTGTCCTATTCAATCATGGCAATGAAAGTTAAGTGTTGTATTTCCAAAACAGCCTATTTATACACAAATCTAAAATAAATTAAATTAATGTTGGCAACCATTAGAGTAAAAATGAATTTGCAATCTCATACATTTAATATCGTAATAAGCAAGTTGATCAAGCAAGCATACCCATGTGTGTCTACCCCATCGGGAATGAACTATAAGCACAAAGAAAAGAAATAAAAAAGTTGTTGTTTTTGTTCCAAATTTTATATCTCAATCACATTTGACTTATTAATTTTTTTTAATTCAGTTTTGCTTATATTTCATTTCAGAGGAAATATAATAAAATAGATTTTGCTACTCAAAATTGTTAAAACTTCCAAAAAAAGAAGACCAAGTGAGTTTCTAAATTCAGAAAAGATAAACCAAACTTCTAATGCTAATCTTCCAAAGTATCGTTGCATAGCTCCAATGCTTTAAAACAAATCAAACAAAAAAACATATCACTACCAGCTAACTAAAATTACATAGTTAAATGCATATAAAGTTAGCTATACTCTAACATACCTGGATAAATCCCTCTCTAATCAAATTCTCCATGGCTCTGCCACCAACTCCAGTTGCATGAAAAACCAAGCTCTCATAACCCTCTCGATGCAACCTATCTCTAACAGCATCAACACAAGGAGTAGTAACCCCAAACATAGTTATACCAACAGTAGGCTTATCATTAACTCGAGAAGAATCACTCAAACTACGAACCCTTCCAACAACCATCCCAGCAAAAGCAGCAGCAGCATTGGAAAAAACCACCCTACTAACACTATTGACGCCTGCCACATCAACAATGGACGGAAACAACACCAAATCAGAAGTTCCAACGTAAGGTTCCGTTTGGCCACTAGCAACAGTTGATACAATGAGCTTAGGGATCCCGAGTGGAAGAGAATTGAACGAAGATGACAACATCGATGTACCTCCACTACCGCCAACACCGATAACGCCTGCGACAGACTGATCCGAGTTAGATTTCTGTAAGAATCGTTGGAGCGCTTTGCTCATAACGGAAACGGCTTCGCCTCTGTCTTGTGGAAGAAGATTGGCTTTGTTTGAATCGGCGTCGATGCAAGAGATAACATCGTTTCTAGAAACGAATGTGAAATCTGGCAATGATTCTGGCTCGTTCGGACCGGTAGAAACATCAACCACCACAACATCTATCTGGAAAATATGAATTGCTATAACATCGATTGAAATGTGAATGAAGGAAAACGAATGATCATAAGTGTTACTATGCTCGTAGCAGTACCTTGGGGGAAGTGTGATCGGAAAAGCGACGGAGATTGGAGCGAAGCGAATCGGAGAGATAACGGAGCTCGTGGAGCTTGGTGTCTAGGGTTCCGACACAGAAAACGCGAAGACTGGTGGTGTTGTGGCGTGCCATCGAAATTCAGTTGGATGGAAAGTGAAGCGATGAAACCTTTACTTCTACGTACGGCTACTTTACTTGACGCTGAGGCAGAGAGGTAAAGTATTACTAATAAGTAATTAATTCAATTCATTTTGGTGTGGTGTTAGGTGGACATCAGGGTCATTGCCACTGTTGCATTCGCCGGAGTTTCAACCAACACCGAGATGACACACCATCCATCTATCACCCTCACGTGGTAGTTAGTTGAAATGTGTAGTTTTTTCTTTTGTCGTTGAAAATTATATGTATTTTTTATTAGAAACCTAGTCCTCACCAAATGTCAGAGAGATTAATCTATTATTTTGATTCAAAGAGCCAATAAATGTCTGATCTAATAAAATATAGATATAAATAAAATAATAATGATAAATAATATTAAATTTTAGAATTAAATATATTTTTAGTCCTATAAATATAAATATGGTATTTTTTAAGTTTAGTCTCTACAAAAAATTTTTTTTAATTTTGGTCCTCATAAAGTTTTTCGTCTTCAAATTTATTTCTCCCGTAAGCTTTCACTATCAGAAGCTTATTTGTCATGCCACATGTAATAACATCTTTAATTACATGTGATATGTTTTATTTCAATTCGCCAGTGTAGAAAATGCAGATAAGATAATCTTCTTAAATGATGTAAATGGAACACGCATATAAGATAAGTTAACTTTTGAAGTGTAGCCTAGCAAAAGTTTCCATTGTTTCTGTGTTGGAGGTGCGCATCAGTCAAGAAACAACGAACATTGATTCGCGCCATTCAAAGAAGAAATTAGGTCGTTTACAGTGGTCGCAAAGTGACTTCTTTAGAGTGGTCCCAATAAAAAGTTTCTGAGAAGGCGAGCAAGTGGTCTCAGGTAAGATGCAATTGTCTCCTCTATGTTCCCTCATTTAAATATCATATGCATTGTTTTCTCAGTGGTCCTGTATTATTCAATTTGTTATTTTGTTGTATAATAAGTTTGTTATTCTGTTGTATAATAAGTTTGTTCACTTTTTTAGAAAAAAATTAGGGTAAATCATTTTTATATTGTAATGATAAAATTTAAACGTAGGTTAAATGTTGTGTACAGGGAATGGATAGGTTCAGGGTTGTATTTTACTCAAAGGGTCGTTTCGTAAAAGACCTTAACATAAGATATGAGGGAGGGGATGTGTATGCTTTTAATTGTTAAGATCCTGATTTTTGGTCTTTCTTTGAAGCATGTGACCTAGTTAAGTTGATTGAACGTGAGTTTGATATAAGTGGTGTTAAGATGTGGTAGAAACATGATGAAGGACCATTTGAACACGACTTAAAACCATTTAAGGATGATGGAGATGTTTCTAGTTAGCCATGTATGTTGTAGAAAATTAGTTTGATGTTAAGATATTGTGAGCCCAAAGTTGTAAGAGAGGATACCTTTATGGATAGGTTTAGAGAAAGGGGAGGGGAATCAAATGTGATGAAGATGTTGACAGGTTGATTGAAGAAAGTGATGATTCTAGTGATGAATCTGTTAGAGGAGTTCACTTTGATGATAGTGAAGAGGAGAGGATGAAAGGGTTTGATGAAGGCCTTGATGAAGTGTTTAATAATGGAGTTAAAGTAGAACAAAAAGATGGACTTGTTGCAAATGAAGAAGGCACTGCTTATGTAGACAAGAAGATGTTTAATAACAGAAGAGATGGGTAAGGAACATGTCATTGAGGATGCCTACATGACTGATAAACTAGACAGTGGTGGTGATGATGATGGCTGTGATGAAAGACCATGTGTAGTCAGGTTTAATCAAGAAGAATCTTTAAGCAAGGATTTTGTTTTAAGGTGAGAATGAAGTTTTCTTCTTTTAGGCAGTTCAAAGATGTTATCTTAGAGCATAATGTTTTGAATGGTAGGGATGTTAAGTTTGAAAAAAACGATGCTAACAGATGTAAGGTAGTATGTAAAAATAAGAAAAAATGTGACTATGCAGTGCTATGTAGTAGAGTTTTAACATCCACCACATTTAGAATTAAGACTTTGTTTGCAAAGCACAAATGTGGAAGACAGTTCTTCAACAAAAGTGCTAAAGCAAAGTGGGTGGCCAAGGTAATTGTTGATGGATTGAAGAACAACTATAGAATGAGGTTAAGTGAGGTAGTAGCAGATGTCAGACAAAGGTATGCAACCGAAATTCCAGGATGCAGAGCATTCAAGGTAATAAAAATTGCAAGACACATTGTTGAAGGAGATTCTAGTAAACAATTTAGTCTTTTATGTCCTATGTTGCTGAGTTAAGAAAGGCTTCAGTTGGGAACACTTTCAAGATTAACACCTGTGTTCCTAGTCCTGGCTTGAAACCTAGATTTGAGAGGTGCTATATGTGTTTTGATGGGACCAAGAAAGCTTTAAAAAAGGCATGTAGGCCTTTCATTGGACTAGATGGGTGCCATTTGAAACACAAGCATGGTGGTATTTTACTCATTGATGTTATGAGAGATCCTAATGATCAATATTTGCCAATTATCTTTGTTATTGTTAAGACTGAATTAAAGGATTCATGGAGTTGGTTTCCAAATATGCTTATTGAAGACATAGGAGATGGAAGATGGTGTTTCATCTCTGACCAACAAAAAGTAAGTTGTACTTTCATTAATATTTGCCATCTGACAAGTTTTCAATCACTTGAATGTACTAATGTAGATAATATTTTATTGGTTTAGGGTCTTGTTCAGGTTTTTGAAGAGGATTATCCAGCCTATGAACACAGGTTTTGTTTAAGGCACTTGTATGATAACTTCAAAAAAAAGTTTGGAGGAGGAACCTTGTTTAGAGACCTTATGATGGTTGCTACAAAGGCTACTTATTTTGAGGCACATGAGGCTAGGATGTTTATAATCAAGGAGGTCATTTTAGAAGCTTATGAATGGTTAGAAGTAATTCCCAAAATAAAATGGTGTAAGCATATTTTTCCCTTTTTTCTCAAAGTGTAATGTCTTAATGAACAATTTAAGTGAGTCATTTAATACAACCATTCTTTTACAAAGAGACAAACCAATCATTACCATGTTTGAGTGGATTAGGAATTACCTAATGGGGAGGTTTTCTACACTTAGATAAAAGATAGATAGTTATAAGGGGCAGATAATGACAAAACCATTAAGGAGGTTAGATAGAGAGATTGAAAAAAGTGCTAGTTGGACAACAACTTATGTTGATATATTAACCTTTCAAGTCACACATGTTCTATTTACTTAGTTTTGTAATGGATTTAGAAGAAAAAAATCATGTTCATGCAACTATTGGGACTTGTTGGGAGTCCATGTAGACATGGTGTGGCTGACATACATAGAAAAGTGGATGACCCTGTGAAATATGTGCATAAGTGTTATCACAAAAGCACATATGAAAAATATTATAGTGAAGTGATCACCCCATTGAATGGCCAAAACAAATGGCCAAAAACATCCAATGAAACCATGATGCCCCCTTTGTTCAAACGTGGCCCAGGTAGGCCCAAGAAACTTAGAAGGAGAGAGTCAGATGAAGTGAACCATACAAAGTGGCATAGAATTAATACAAGCCATAGGCGCAAGGCTTATTTTGAACTAGGTCACAACAAAAGGACCTGCAAGAAGAACAAGCAGATTGTGGTTATTCCCTCTAGTAATACCACCCAGGCCAGTCAAGACTTGTCGATCCAACCCAGTCAAGAATTGCCAAACCAGGACACTCAAGACTTACCTACACAAGCAAGTCAGGCTAGCAAGGTCAATTTGGCACAAAAAAAGGGTAATGCTTAACTTAAACCTTACATTTTCTGATTGTTTATCTAGGTATTTTGTGCTAGGGTAACAATGTTAATTATTATTATTTTCATGCAGGGGAAGCCTAATGGATCTACCAACAATTGTACATCTAAGAGGGGAACAAAGAAGAAAAAAGTCAAGGAGGAAATAGTCAAAGATGCACTTGTTAATGAGGAAATCAACACCGGGGAACCAATTGTCAATGAGGAAGATTTTGTCATGGAGGGAAACTCAACTATCAAGAAGGGAAAGTCAATTGTCAAAGAGGGAAAGTTAGGTGTCAAAGAGAGAAAGGCTTCTGCCTATGAAGGAAAGGCTACCATCAAGGAGAGAAAGAGTTTTGTCAATGAAGAAAGGGATTTTGCCAATGAAGGAAAGGCTACTGTCAAGGAGGGAAAGGCTAGTGTCAAGGAGGGGAAGGCTTTTGTCAAGGAGGATATGGTAACTGATCCAACTGATCAAGATGCAACTGTCACTGAGGAAATGGTAAGTGAACCATATGAGCCAACTGATCAAGATGGAACTGTCAATGAGGAAATGGTAAGTGAACCATGTGAGCCAACTAAAAGGGACCAACCTACACGCTCTTCATGTTTGGATGAAACTCTGGTTGCATTATTAAGGGGTGATGAGGTATTGAACATTCAACCTTTAAGGGTTGACAAATAAACCCAATGACCTTTTGGATCTAACTGAAGAAGACAACACAACTGGAAAAGTTCTAACCCAATGAAGCAATAGTTTTTTGCAGATAGATTTGTTTAGGAACAAATATTTTGACGTAATGTACTAATGTAGCCTTTTGAACAAATCATGTTTTTTTGATGTAATGGAAATGATGTACTGCATTGATCAGTTGCTTGTATTGATCTACTCTTGTGAACATGTTATGGTATGTTAATTTAATGAAATCTGTTGAGTCCAATATGTCCTGTGAACATGTTTTGCAAGAGTTTCTTTTAACATTTATATAAAATATATAACATATTTTTATTTAACTTGTCAAAAATTATTTTCTCGTACTTTTTAATAATTGTTTATTTAATAGTATGTATGCATGTGTGTGTGATATATATATATATATATATATATATATATATATATATATATATATATATATATATATATATATATATATATATATATATATATATATATATATATATATATATATATATATATATATATATATATATATATATATATATATATATATATATATATATATATATATATATATATATATATATATATATATATATATATATATATATATATATATATATATATATATATATATATATATATATATATATATATATATATATATATATATATATATATATATATATATATATATATATATATATATATATTAGGATCAAATGACACCAAGGTGTTAAACTTAACAACATGACACCTCAGATAACTCTTCACTGCATATACTTATAACAAAATCCACCATTAGATTGAAAAATATTATCATATAGATCATCTCTATAAAATTTAACATCAATTGAAAATCATTTGGTATGTTAAAGAGAATGATCAAAATTAACAATTTTGTTAAAGTTTTGTAAGACGTTAATTTTTATGCATCTCGTTGACATATCGAGTGATTTTCGATTTATGTTAAATTTTATAGAGATGATCAATATGATATAACTTTCAATACAACAGTGTATTTTTTATATGAATATCGGTAAAGAATTATCGGATATGTCATGTTACTAAGTTTGACACCTTGGTTCAAGTTTCCCTCTTCCTTCCTTCGAGTATTTGTCAAAGTAGTCGCAGCTTCTTATTCAAGTTTCCATTTCTCGTTATTGCACTTGCTTTTCATCAGTTTCGTCCTACCAGGTACCTGTAGCACCCCAAAATTTTCCTTTTTGTTTTAACCTGGACTGGCTCTTGTTTCTTTGCATTTTCGCATTTCTGCATATCATAACATCTGTTCTTGAGACACGGGATCAAGGTTTTCGTGTGGCCCAGGGTTTTCTTTAGTGCGAGAGACCAAACGGCGAGCATCAGAGGCTCCGACATTTATTTTGCCTGACGATCTAGCGGTCGATTTTATTTTATTTCACAGGTTATTTTCAGCTCAGGAGGCAACATTCAGGCTATCTCAAGCATTCTCATGGTAGTAATATTCAAGGGCAAGTTTCAGAGGCTGGACAGGGCTTAAAACGGATGAAAACGGACAAATGTGCAGATTTGCCTCCAAAAGGCGCCAAAATTTAAATTTTTAAGGTGTTAACCGATTAACCAAGTCAAAATCAGATCAAATTGGAATTTTTAAAGGTGTTAATCGATTATCCCATATGGTTAACCGATTAACCAAGGCAAAAACCAGCTCTGCACGTGAATTTTCAAAGGCAGCCACTTTGGGGTCCAATTTTGATCACTTGTGAATTGATTTTACACCAAAGGAAGGATCTAGAACCACTTTGAATTTTGATTAACTTTCAAATTAATTCAAGTTCCCTCCAAATTCCCATTCCTAATCCCAAACCAATTTTCACAAACCACACTCCAAACCACAACATTTGGATCCAAACCAAGAGCATATTTAAATGGTTTGCTCCAAACCTCACACAGACAATCCTCATAATTCCATTTTATTTTCAGAATTCAAGATCACTCTTGAATTTTGCTCTCAACTCTTTTACTCCCAAACTTCACCAAAAGCTCTTCTCACCTTGAATTCTTTGATTCTCCATTGGAATCATTGAATTCTAGAGCTAAAACCTTCATCCTTCACCCATATCATCTCCAATTCTCCATTCAATTTTCGTACTAGTTTGGATCTGATCTTGGAAGCTGGTTTGGAAGAGCTTATTTGGATTATTCTTGCTTAATTTTGGCGGATCTTCATTTCTACTACAAGTAATCACTTGGATCTTGAAGGATTTCCGGATTTCTTGCTTGGATCTGCTCAATTGAGGTTGAATCAACAATTACCAAAGCAAATCTCCGCTTTGTAGCTTGGAAATTCTAGATCTGATTCTGTTTTTGAGCTTATTTTGCATATTCAATGTGGATCTTCATTTTTTATTGACTTTTGGTTGATTTGATCCATGTGATTGGTGATCTTGTTGTTTTGACGTGTTTACATGTTGATTGGTGTTGCGGTGAGAATCGTGATACCAAGTTATTGATTAACTTGAATCTTAATTCTTTGAATTCACAACCGGACTTTAATTTATCCAAAGGAAAGGTCTAAAGAAAGAAAGAACCTTTTGCGCGATGTAACAACAACGCTAAGAGATTCAGGGATCGGGGGTTGGTTATGCATATGGTAGGTATTTCACATCCTAAACATCTTTAGTACTCGATAGGAACCTTTTGTTTGTTTGCATGCTAAGTTTGCTATGGATTGGGATTGGGTAAAAGGTGAAGGTAAACACTTGAGGATAGTTTCTAAGTTTGCTCGCAAAGACATCGCGTCCTCTGCCTACGTATCCTTACTAGGATAGAATCAGAGCAATCTTAGTTCACCTCACTAGGGTCAAAGAACACTTGATTATGATCAAGGTTCCAAGGGGAACAAACATATCCATGCTTGTGTAGAGTTTATGAAAACTCTCTAGATCTACATTGAACACTCAAAAGAGGGGAATAAGTAATCATTACTATGATTCTTATATAGAGTTAACAAACTCTATCCTAGGGTTTTAGTTGAAAAACACTCATAGTAAAGGTGGGTCTTTTAGACTTAAAGCAAAGTCTAATGGCTTATACTAAGGTTCAAGATGACTTCACAAAGTCAAGGGAGGGTAATGAGATATCCATGACACAAGGGTCAATGGAGAGACTTTTCCTTTAGAAGGAGAGAGGGGAGGCAACTTGGATGAGAACTAAAGAGTTTCATCACTTGGGGAAAAGATACTTAACAAATTACTAAACATTTAAACATGATGAATACAAGGAATATGGTCACAACCAAGCAAGCAAACAATGCCACAATTAACAAGGATTAGAATAATACAATTGGTTTCAACCAAGTATGACACATCTTTACAAAGATAAAGGTAACAACTCAAGGGATACATATTAACAAATATGGAAACAACAATAACGCAAATAAGTCACAACTTAAGATAAGCATGTTATAAGTTCAAGGTGTATCAAATGTAACAACATTAAGCATTGATGATAATCAAGTATAAGCAAGTATGTAAGACATGTCACAATGGTTTAAGTTCAAAATTTTTAGAAAGGAAACAACAATTTTATGGTAACCACCAATGCGAAACAAAGCCTTAACATATTAACAAACACAGGGAAGTCAAACATAATCAAATCTTACAAGATAAGTCAAGCATGGTTTAAAAGAACTCAACAAGATGCAAGGTAACGACCCTAACAAGGAACCAACTTTCAAATAGGCAAGGAGCATCATAAACATGAACAATTTGAAATATTCTTTCATTAAATGAAAATAGACAATATTATGAACATTTTGCAAAAAGAATGGATTAAAAATAGTAAGACAGGAAGAAGTTATGATATTTTGAATCTTATGAAGAAAATATAAAAATAAGTGATAAAAACAAAAGAAAGGGCCATGGAAGGTGTTGAACCTACGCCCTTATGTTTGCAAACTCAAAGCTTAACCAAACCCACCACTGCGCTCGCGCGTTTACTAAATGGAAAAGAAAGAGAAAGTAATAAAAATAGGTAAACAAAATAAAACATGAAAAAAAGTTGTCCCATCCAGGGATCGAATAGAGGACTAGCAAGACACAAGGTATAACGCGCGCATGTTGTAACCACTGGGGTGGCGATACATCCAGTATGTAAAGCCACCCCATTAAAACATATACCTAACCAAGTACATTTCCTGGGCAAAGTTACAAAGCAATACAAGGCAAGCATGATGAAAACGGTTACAATTTAATTTTCTCATATCCTAACCAAATCTAACAAAATTAAGGTCTAAATTACTTGGAATCTCATGAGGATTAAGATGGTAACAACTGTTTCTTAAAATGATGCACAAACAACAAGATTCGAATGAACACGCAAATATGAGTTTTGAGATGCATTTTGGTATTCCATGATTACAACAGATGCAAATAGATCAAACTTCAACTGTATACAAACTCCAAATATGCAAAAGATCAAGTCTTTAAAAAGAAATGAATCAAAAGACGATGTGAAAAGATCTTGGCACACGAGCTGCTATGACTTGAACATATTTAAACAAGATAATCAAAACATCAAGTCAAGCCATACTTAATCATGCTAAGGGTTACAACTAAATCCTAACAACCTAAATGACCAACTGTCAACCTGAAGATTTGAAAGAGAGCATTGCTAAGTCAATGTCATGGTCCAAAACATGACTGCCAAGTTTGTAAATCAGTGAAATATGGTTGAAATGGCCACTTAATGATAATGGAGGTTGACAAACCTCTAAGCAAATCAATGATAGAAACAGGTGCACCAAAGGGTTCATAATAGCTTGACAAAGTTGGTAATACACAAAACAACATGGACATGCTCACCTAAAAAAACCTCAAAACAAAACTAAACAACCCTATGCATCATGATTGAATACAAGGCCAAGGATAACAGCAACATCAAAATCATGAGTTCAAATCTGACTCAAACGTAGTAGCATTCATGACATAAACCCTCACTATAAACCAAAGACAAACTGCTATTCTGAGAAGAAAAGAGGTTGGCAAGTTTCTAAATAAAAGTTCAATGAGCATAGCAGCAAATCAAAGAGGCAGTCAAGTCTGAAATTTCAAAAATTCAAAACAGGCCCAGGTCAACCCTTTCCTCCTCAGAATGCACCCGCAGAGAATCTCATGAAACCTGTTATTCTAAAATAACAGCCCCTAAACAAAAGTTGACAAACTCTCATCAAGAAATAAATCCCGACAGAATTGTGGCCAGCAGCTTCATACAAGGCACTAAAACATCATTTAATCACACAAAGCATTTTGTATATAAACAGCAAGAAGAAGCAAAGATTTGACATGATGAGAAGGTTGGATTATGGCCACAGTTGCTTATGAACAGTCCTGAAAGTGCTACTATGAACATGACTATGCTAGCATCATAGTTTGTTTTGGTATTTCAATCAATATCTATTGATGAATTCCAACCATAATTCCAATAGCAATTTAATACAAAGCAAAACTTAAAAGTCCTTTAACAACCTTTAAATAGATTAGGACAGCAAATTCCAATTCATCAAGTCTCAACAAACATTCATTCAAAAATAGTGCCTTCGTAACAGACTTTCAAAACCACCTAAACTGGACTGAACAGAAACCAACATACCAAACTGTATGCCTAAAATGACCAGCTGTGATAAGTTGAGCTCTTGGTATTCCAATCCATGGATTCCAATCATGGCTCCAACAAATACATGACAGCAACAACTCAAAAGGTTTCAAAGTAAAACGACAACATGATTTAAGGAAAAAACATGATCAAAGCAAAATGGGATCAAGTGAAACTGTTTTGGTTTGACAACAAGCCTTGATATTGCAATATCCAAGGAAAAAGACCAAAAGTCTAATGTCTTGCCTTACTAACAATTGTCAAACTTAATGCAAGCAAAAGTGGAACAGACCAATATGTGCTTGGCAACCAAACTCTGGTCTGAACCTAATTGAACCAATGACAGCACAATGAATTAAAAAGCTAAATGGATCAAACCTCACAAAATGACAGAGAGTGTGTTCTGGTATTTCAATCAATGAACTTGATGAATTCCAATTACCCTTCTGTCAGCAACTCAAAGATAGAGAGAACAAGAAATCTCAAAGTAAGAACAAAATTGAAAAGGTTTTTATTGATAATTTGAAATCAACACAAGCTTATGATGTAAACAGGATGCACCAATCCAACAACTTGTTCAAATGTACATGAGAGGACAAAATGCCACTAAACCAGTTATAGACATACATAGCACAGTTTGATAACAAAGGACCAGATCTGGTAGTTTTAAACAGTAGTGTGTGCCATGCAGCAATGGACTCATCATAACAATGCTAAACATACATAGGAAAAAGTGGCCTCAGGTATTCACAAACCTCCTGATAGAGCCAATCCTAGTTACCTACCAACCTTGAATACTGATAGAATAATTCACTCTTAGAAACAGTCACCAATTTGTCAAAGTAAACATAGACTCAAGTTTAGTATGGAAAGACAACATAGGACAATGATGGATCATGAGTTTACAAACTTAAGATGATTCCTAATAGAAACAAAACATAACAATGCTTATTCATAATGTATCACAAATATTTATATTCTAGCAAGAGTTCATAATCAAACAAACACCTTTAAATCCTAACAAATTGTTTGCAATTTAACATGAGTATGCTATAGACTTGTTATGACAACAATCAAGTTAATGCTTTGTATAACAGTTAACAAAATTCAAGCTACCATACATAAGTTTCAGTTAACAAACAACTATGAACTTACAACACTCAATCATTTTGACAGCACAATGAGAAATTAGCATGACAATGGCTAAACCACCTAAGCAAAGCATGATTCACTTGATATTATATTTTCATGACAGCAAGCATGTGCCAAGCACAAAACAGCAGCTCAACAAACACCACAGTGGTAAACTTTGGATTGCACAGTTAAACATCAAACTTAAACCACATTTTTCATGATGGCTACAACCTTAACAATATGCATAAATAACATTTAATCATGAGGAATAGGTGTTGACAAACACATACTTAAAACAACAGCTGAAACTCAAAGAAACAAATGTTTATGGCACATAAATGCAAACATAATCAATTTTGTAGTCAACAGTTTAATGATGCATATTGTACATGAAAGAAAACAAAAGTTAGAGGTCACCAACCTCTTGCAGACTCCCAAATATCAGCTAGCAGCCCAGACAGAAAACCAGAGATCCTTTTAGAGCAACTTGGTGAAACTTGCTTCCTCTTGAAGAAATAACCAAAGCTTGATGACAGTTTGAATAAACTCACTTCCAGCTATGATTTATGATAATGAACAACTATAATATCATGGATATGGTGTGTTTTGAGTGTTAAATTGGTGAGAGTGAATGCAAGTAGTGGTTTGGTGTGAAAAGTGCTTAAAAGTCAAACTATTGTGGTGTGAAGTTTGACTTTTTGATTTATGGAGTTTTTGGTGAATGTGATTATTGAAACAACTCTAAATAGTTATTTTGAGATTGTGTATATGGTTTTAGTGAGGTTTGAATGGTTGGAATTGAAGCTGGCATGGAATTTGCACAAAGGCAATTTTGGTGGTTTTGGAGGGTTTCTTCACTTTTAAGCAAAGAGAGGAAGGAGATGAGAGAGTTGTGTTCTCTGGTGCTTAGAGCTTCTCTGGTGTGATTTGGAGAGTGGGAAGAGCCCTCCTTTTATAGGCCAAGCAAGCTGGGGCAGATTTGTCATTCTTGAATTTGCAAGCTTGCATTGGTGGGAAACCTCAAAACCTCAAAAGTGTGTCTGCTGGTTTAAGGTTAATTCCATCAGTTAATATCCCTCATAATAGCTGTCCTCAAGCTGGTTGTGGCTAGGATAGCTCTGCTGCAGCAAACCTAATGCTCCTTACACCATTTGCTTTTGCTTTTCAATATGGTAATCAAAGAGATTATGGTGAGATTCTTGGTTTTCTCTTGGTTTTCACCCACATCAGGTCCCAACCTGATTCTAATACCACACCAGATATATCTCTATAGTTGGAAATGAACCATGTGGTTGAAAATCAATTTATGTTGAATTTTCAGAAGTTAACAAACCAATGCTCAGGCCCAACTTGCACACCTCATAACTCTCATCTCACAAGGGCTATGAATGATTTTTGTAACTTTATGGAAATCCCTCATGGAGCTCTACAACTTTCATGTTTTTGAGATTTTCAAATTCTGAGTGGAACTAGGTTGAAAAACCCCTCCAAGTTGGTTGAAAACATGACTTTCAAGGCCAGAAAACTTAGAAAATTTCGAAGTATTTTGCCCTCTTGAAATGATTTTGGCTGTAACTCCAATTCTATGCATTCTATGCTCATGGACCACGTTGGGACTTTTGTAGGACTTGTCAAGAGCTTTCCAATGAGCTTTGAACCAACTCAATTGGATGTGTGGTTAGGGAGTTATGGTCTTGCCCTTTTTAAAACCCTAATTTCCGATTTTTGCGATTACTCCCTAACCCTTGATCCAATGGTCATGAAAATTCATGGGTAGGTGTAATATGTTAGTAGGAACATTTTTGATTCATATCTTGAGGTCAAATTTCTTATGGTTGAAGAGTTGACTTTTCGGTCAACCGAACGATCGATCGATGGCTACCGGGTCACCTGTTGATGTTCCGGGTCTTTCGAGGACTTGAAACTTCTTGAGTAGACTTTACTAAGCCATATGAACTCCATGGACCATGATCCCACCATTGGAACACTTTTTAAATCCAAATTCAAACTACAGTTGATTTTTCCTACTCGAAAACCCTAATCGGGTATCCTGAACTGCGTTGTTCTTGATCCTTGGGTGACAACCTCAAATTGGATCCATAATTGATCCATTGGAGTATATTTGATGATGTAGAGACTTATCTCATGGAGAACCAATCCAATACGTTGACTGACTAACCCTCGAAGCCTCGATTCTCAGCTATATGGAACCCTAATTCCTGTACCTTAACAAAGACCAGCTTGAAACATGTTGAGGTTAGATAATCAAATGCATATGACCCTAAAATGATGATGAAGATCTAAGGGGTCAAAATTTGGGTTGCATCAATTGGATCACTGTTTTCTGGTTTAATTTTGTGCATAATTGATTATACAATCATCTGGATTATTGGAGAAGTGATTAATTGCTGAAAAATGCTTTTGAGCTGCTGTTTTCTGCTGCTGGTACAATGTTAATCGATTAACCAGTTGCAGTGCAAACTGGTTAATCGATTAACTAGTGTGAATATTCAAATTTTCAAACATTTTTCAATGGTTAATCGATTAACCCCTGGTGTTAACCGATTAACACTGTGCCAGCAGGTCTGTTTTGCTGTTTTTCAAGGTTGTTTTGGTGCTCTCTCACTTTGAATCTTCATGGATCGATATGATGCATTTGGAGTGAGATGTTTTGGATATTATGTTGTTGTTCTTGATTTTTTAATCATGACTTCTTCGACACGTGTGTTTGATTTCCACTTGAATGCATGCTTATGGATGTGGTTCAAAGTGATGATCATTTGCATTGTTTCCTTTGCTTGCATTGCTTGGTTGAGATGTGCTTGTGGTGGCTGTTGTCCCACACTTTTTCCTCCCACTTTTCCTTTGTGATTGCATTTCATGTTGCATTTTATCTTCCATTTCTTTCTACTTGTGATTGATTTATCTTGTGTTTTCTTGGTCTTTTGCCATGATCCCTTAGGATTCCTAGTCCCTTTGGGAGTAGGAGAGACATTAAGTGTTCGATCCAAGCATGCTAACATTAGGGTAGATTTTCCCCTTTCAATTCCAACTTTAGGACCACTTTGCATGACAATGTTAGGGTCGAGTTTCCCTTAGACCTTCCGCGCATCTCTTTTCTCATCTCAAAACACATTCTAACTCATCTAATGAATACGATGAATGTTGTACGCTATGAGCATTAAGCACATGGGAAATAATGAGTAATGGGTCTCCTCTCACTTGTCTAGAGTGTTTAGTGTACGTCCTGTTTGGGGGCGATATGCGACGCATTCATTCTTATGTCATAGTCTTTAATGCAACGTGAATCACAAATCAAACTAACTCACTTCACTAAAAAACACAAAACAAAACTCAAACCTTTTTATCCTTCGGGATTAATTGAAAAACATTTTCAGAAAATAGTGTTATTAACTCTTGGTTCTATCGCAAACAGGTAACGCCTAAGTCTTCAATGGTCGAGCAACAATACACCTAACTGCTAGAACTAAGGTTTAACCCTACTCAATTAAAACACTTAATCAACATGTGGTTTCGTGTTATCCCAAACTACGTTTGCTCTGATTTCTCATACCAGACGATGATATGTAGGCACAAGACGACAATGTCTTGGCGAGCAATCTTCCCCACCTTCACCCATAGTTTTTCGAACTACATTGACTCTGACTTTCCCATTGCACGAGGGAATACGTAGGCATAGAGAGGCGATACTCTATTGAGTCTCTTTTCTTTTCTTTTGTCTTGTGAGCCTGTAGCTTAGATAGATAAACACACCCTTCGATTAGACAACAAGCATGGATCCTGTTGAGTACAACGAACGTGAGGGGTGCTAATACCTTCCCCTTGCGTAACCGATTCCCGAACCTAAGATTTGGTTGCGATGAACCTGTCTATTCCCTTTTCGTCAGGTTTTCTTCGATTGTTTCTTTTCCCTCTCTTTGGGATAAATAACGACCGGTGGCGACTCTTCTGTTTTTCCGCCGGGTGTTTTCGCAGTTGTGACAACTGGCGACTCTGTTGGGGACTGTGATGGTTCCCTATGTGAGTCAATCCTAGCGCTTGTCTGTCGTGTGTCTTTGGGTTTTTACTTTCGCGCATTTATTTGCTTTATGTACATTATCTGTTGTATATTATTGCATCTGCATTTTGTTATCATATTATGTTGTTGTTGTGCTGTGTGGTGGGTTGTTCCATTGAGAGATAAGCCTAATACCCAGGCTTGAGTATACACACAGGATTAGTGTGGAGAGTAGCAGGAGCTTGTGTGGCGTTTGGCCACGCAATAGCTCGTGCGAAATTCACGTCCATACGAGGTTTTTCTTTGGAGATATTCTATCCTGCGCATCTGGTGCAGTTGAGGGAGTATCGACTTACAAAGACTAACGACTCTGGAGACCGTTTATTGTGAAGTCAGCTAAGTGAGGCCGCTTCGTTAGACTATGATGCCAAACCAGAAATGGTGAACGTATCATCGTTTCTCGAAAGTTTGTGACTGATGACCTGCATAGGATGTCGTACCTTTCAAGACTAGAACCCATAGGTGAGAGGGGATGGGTTTTGTAGGAAAATTGACCTTCAACCAACCCGGTTTTCTTGTCAGTGCGGAATTTTTGATCCTGAGTACTCCGGTTTTCTATTATCTCAGTGTTCTGATGAGAGCAGAGCTATGGTGGTATTCAGTCAACGACACAACAGCAAGTTTGAGCATTGGATACCTTGATCCCGTGTTTGCATCTGCATAATCATCCTGCATTTAACATTGCATGTCTGTGTGTTACAGGTTCTCGTCTCTTCTTTGATTCTGGTACTGGTCTTCTGTAGAGATGGAAGTTGGCAGAAAAAGGATTGTGGTGTACAAGTTTCCTGCACCTGAGTTGGGACCTTTATTTGATCTAATTTCCTTGGCTGATCCTGGCATCCTGGCAACCTTCAGGGAAGATTATGGGAGGATTCTGAATCTTGTCCGTAAGATCACGAGTTATGAGCATGGAGATATTCATACCTTATTACAATTTTATGATCCACCACTGCGATGTTTCACGTTCCCGGACCATGTGTTAGTTCCGACTTTAGAGGAGTTCGCTTTCATCTTAGGTGTTCCGATTCAAGATAAGGTGTCGTTCTTTAGTTCTGAAGAAGAACCTGATCTCGAGAAGTTATCCTCCGCTCTTTATTTGAGCGCCTCTGAGTTGGTAGACCATGTTATCAATAGAAACAGAGTTTTCAGCTTTGATTTATCTTTCTTAGTGGATAAAGCCCGAAAATATGCTAAAGAGGGTTGTTGGGTGGTTTTCAGTGCTATCTTGGCTTTGTGCGTCTATGGCATTGTGTTGTTCCCTAATATACCGGATTTCGTGGATCTTTATGCTTTTCATATATTTGCCTCTGGGAATCCTGTACCTACTCTTCTGGGGGATTTGTATCATTAGGTGCATTACAAGAATGAGAAGAGAAGAGGGAAAATGGTTTCTTGTTGTGTACCACTTTTGCACAAGTGGTTTGTTGATCATCTTCCTTGATTTGGAGCTTTTGTGGAGTTAGCGAACTCGTCTGAATGGTCAAAGAGGCTTATGGGTTTAACTGAAAAGGATATTGCCTGGTTCAATCGAGACCTTCTTGGTCGTGAGCTTATCTTTAGTTGTGGTGGCTTTTCTAATGTGCCTTTGATGGGGAGGAAAGAAGGCATCAACTATAATCCTTCTCTTGTTGTGAGACAGTTTGGTTATGCTTTGAGAGGACCTCCGAAAGAAGAAGACGTGCAGGAATCTCTGCACTTCATTGGTGTAGTTGATCCTTGTATTTCGGCCAAATTCATGGACGCATGGGGAAAATTCACAAGAAGGGAAAGCTTTCTTTGGGCAAAGGCGATTGTCGAGCCTATGACCCTTACTTGGAGTGGATTCAGAAGAGAGTTGGGAAGGTTATATTGTTGTTTCCCGTCGAAGAACCATTGTATCCTTTAGTCATTGAGCAGCCTACTACGATCGACATCCTGAGGTATAATGAGCTTTGGGTAGAGAAGGAACAGCCGCACAAAGAGAATGAAGAGTTGAGACAAGAGATCGATCAGCTGAAGCATGATAAAGGTGAAGTTGTTTATTTGGCCAAGACGAAGTCAGAGTCATTGATCAAGTTGGAGAAAGAACTTGCTGATCAAGTACAAGTACGAGAGCGGGTCGGTCTTGATTTAAAAAGCACTTACAACATTCTAAAGTGCAAGAAGGAGTATTTAGATAGAGCATATATGAAGATATCCAAGTTCGAAGAGCAGTGGAATGCTATTGTGACCGCCAACAAGAGTAGAGAGGATCGGCTTTGTACTCAGGTCGATAAGTTAAAGGCGCAACTCAAGGCTAAGGAGAAAGAGGTATTGATAGAATCGTTCTGCAGATGTACGATTGAGCAGAAATACCAGGAGACTTTATCATCACTTGAAGAGCTTAAGATACACGCAGAGGTGAAGAAACCCAGGCTTGAAGATGTCTTCGGAGAAGATGCTTGGGAGGATCATGGTTTTTATCTTTGGGATGTAATACGCAAAAGGGGTATCCTCATCAGAGAGTTGGTTGTTAGACCAGATCATCCAGATACAAAGGAGATTCTTAGGGAGGCTCAGCCCTGGGGCAAAGAGCATGACTACTAGGGAGGTTTTTCTTTTGTAGTTTCTTTGTTTTTTACCTTGATCATCACCAGATATGTTGGATGAGATCAGTGCCTCTTTGTATGCGGATATTTCTTATTTGGTTGTATTGTCTCAGCTTTACCTGATATATGAGAAGATTATCGTGGTGTTCTTATCCATCTCTGTTGTTATTGTTTATTGAAACTAGAATCAAGGGGGAGATCTCCCTGTAAATACATAGACATGTCTGCATTTTGCATCTTGCATTTTCATTTGCATCGCAAGTGTTCTCGATGGCCTTCTATTCATAACTTTGCTAGGTTTTCTTTAGTAACAGGATTGAGGAGTTCAGTTTCCACAAATATTCAACTTGAAGGAATCAACAAAGAGTAATGGATCAAGTTCAAGCTGAATTACAGGAAGTCAGGGCTCGCATGGCCCAATTCATGGAGCTGATGCAGACCGTTGCTAGTGGATAGGAACAATTAAGAACTATGGTCCAACCGTTGATAGCACGGGTTGACGAAGAGGGTGTTTTGCACGGAGGAGATGGTGTTATTCCTCCCCCGATCGGTGGATTTGTTCCACATGGTACTCCTATTGTTATCATACCTCTGGGCGAAGGTGCTACGAATGAGAATGGTAATGTTGCTGGTAATGGAAGTGTGTGCGCTATGCACGGGGCTGCTGGCCCTTATTGGGAAGATAACCAGGATGATGTCTTTTCCATGAGAGATATGGAGGGTGGTTTGCCAACTGAAGCTGACAGAAGGCTTAAACTTATTGAGGAGAAGATGAAGTCTTTTGAGAATCAGAACTCTTTGGGTCTTAATATGTCAGATCTTGGTCTAGTTCCTGGGGTCAGGATTCCTCCCAAATTCAAGGTACTAGATTTCGAGAAATATAAAGGGGCAACCTGTCCAAGAGTGCATATTCGGGCATATTTCAGGAAAATGTCTACTTACTCAGATGATGAAAAACTGCTAATGCATTTTTTCCAAGATAGTCTGGCAGGGGCATCTTTGGAATGGTATATGGGGCTTGAGAGAACTCATATCCGCAGCTAGAGAGAATTGGCCGAGGCTTTTGCGTGTCACTATTAGTATAATAGTGATCTGGTACCGAACCTGGTACAATTGCATAGTTTGTCGCAGAAAAATAATGAGAGCTTCAAGGAATACGCCCAGAGATGGCGGGATCTAGCTGCAAGAATGCAACCCCCTATGGTAGAAAGGGAGCTGATCGACATGTTCATGGTGTCGTTTCCTAGTTTGTATTTTGAGAAATTGATAGGATGCATGTCTGTAGGGTTTTCTAATCTAGTAATGGCCGGCGAAAGAGTCAAAAATGGGATTAAGTTTGGGAAGATTCCAAGTGGTGGTGGATTCTCTTCAGGAGGAACAAAGAAACCATATTCAGCAAACCCCAAGAGAAGGGAAGGGGATGCAAATGTTATTTCTCAGAGGGGAAAGGTAGAGCTCAGTCCCGTTATAATTAACAGGTTGCTATTGTAGATATCCCAGCCACAACTCAGTAGCGAGTTAATGTTCCTCGACCTTATGATGCTAGACGCAGAATGACTGATAGACAGTTCGAGAATCCTCCGATGCCGTATTCTCAGTTGTTACAACATCTGTTGCAGTTGCAGCTAGTCCAAAAGAGGACTTTGGCTCCTCTCACTAGTACACCACCTCTTGGTTATGATGCGAATGCCTGGTGCGATTTTCATTCTGGCACCCCGGGCCATAATATTGACAATTGCAAAGCCTTCAAGCACAAAGTTCAGGATTTGCTTGACTCCAAGGCTATCAACTTCACCAACGATGGGCCTAATGTGAATCAAAACCCGACACAAAATCATGGGGCGGCAGGGGTTAATGTTGTTATTGATGGAGAATAATTAAATCTGATAAGTGATGTTGGGGATTTGAAGACTCCATTAAGCTTTGTGAAGGCTAGGTTGTTGGAAAAGGGGGTGTTTCTGAAGGAAAATTGCGATCTAAACGCAGCGGAAAACAAAAATTTTCCTTTAGTGATCCTCACGAATGAGCATGGTCAGTGATAGAATCGTTACCTCTTTGTGGCGATTCAGATCTTTGATGCAGCGATCACAAGCGTTGATGAGGTGCAACGCCTCTACTCAGTCCACACGAACAGCTTCCGGTCACAGTGCTAGCTGCTTACGAACGGAATTATTTGAGTGAGAAAAGAGAATCAAAACGAAATTGCATCAAGTGAAAGCTTCATCACAAGGGTTCCTTTTATAGACTCTCTTGTGGGCTGCGGGCTAAAACCCTAATTCACATGATCCATAATAATATTATATATTATTATAATAACTATTATTATAATAAATATATTTATTTTATTATTATTTTATAACCATTATAAAATAACAATAATTATTATTATATTATCCGAATTTCTATTTTCACTTAAGTGCACCGTACCTTACGGTGTTCCTTTGATTTCTCTATCTCTCATCAAACTGTCCTTATGTGTGTGACCCTGTAGGATTTCGTAACGTTGGTAATTATATTAAATTATATATTTAACATAATAAACAGTAAGCGGTATCTAGCAACACATCACTGCTACCCAAGTCACGAAAATGTCATGTGATCTGACAAAACCTTTTTCGTGATAATATATGTTTGTACAATTACCCTTTTGCCCCTATGTCTATATTGAACACAAGGCATACTCTGTGTCATCCTTGTCCAGTTCAATATTGGGCCCTTAGACATTTCTCCTGTTATGCAGGATTGGCAAATTCCATCTAGGACACTCATGTCCCTCAGCATGCTTCGTGGAGTGCCCATCAACTGTCTTTATGATCATCCAGTTACGAATAATGTTTGATCAGCAATAAAGCACCCGACTCTACATCTAGGGTCCATAGTGGTTTCAGGTCGAAGGGTGGTAATACACCATTATCACCATGAGAATAACTTATGACACTTTGCATAACATACTATGTAGTATTCTCATAGCGGGTCAATCCGGTATAAATATTACTCCTAATATTTATACCTATGTCAAGACTTGATAACTCTTTATCCATGATCTATGAGATGTGATCATCAGTCTATCTTCATAATAGTCTCAATGCTTTTAATGTTATCCCACTTTGCAATAAAGCTTGACTACGGATATTTTAAGAATAATGTCTTTATGTTTAATGGGATCTCATGATTAAGTCACACTTAACATTTCATTAAACAGACTAACTATTCTAGGGACTTTATTATTCTGAAAGACAAACATAATAAAGAAATACCTTTTATTATTAAACGAATAATCCGATACAAGTACCAAAAAGTATTGGCCTCTAGGGCTTACACCAACAGTTTCCTGGTTGTTCTGCTGACTGCTCAGAATGTGAAGTGCAGCCTGAGGGTTGTGATCTTTTGAGGAAGGGTATTCAGAGAATGATTGATGAGGGTCGTTTAAAATTTGACAAGGTTGTGAAAGAAGATGTTGAGGATAAGGTGAGTAATGATGGAAGCGAAGTTGCTACGATCTCTATTCCATATCGGACAATCAATATTTCAGCGCCTGCTAGGCCAGCTCCGGTTATCATCACTGTACCTGGACTCGTGCCATACGAGAGCACTAAAGCCATCCCATAGAACTATGTGGGAGAGGTGTTCTGTAATGGGCAGAGACAGGAATGGACAACGCCTACAGGTGGAAGTTCGTCAGTTGAGAATATCGTTAGTGCCAGAGGTATTACCAGAAGCGGTAGGATCTTTTCTCCATCCGAGGTTAACGTTGATAAGAATGACAAAGGTAAGGGTAAAGCCGTGATTGAGGAGAATATCCAGCAACAGGTTGGTACTGATGTTTTTTCGAAAGACGCGGAGGAATTTATGAGACTCATCCGGAAAAGTGACTACAAGATTATGGATCACTTAAATCAGACTCCTTCAAAGATTTCCATTCTGTCATTATTGTTGTGTTCGGAGGCACACCGCAACGCTTTATTGAAAATTTTGAATTCCGTATACGTACCCCGTGAGATTTCTGTCAATTAGTTAGAGGGGGTAGTAGCTCATGTAAACGTCGGTAATGGTCTTGGTTTTACTGATCTGGATTTGACTCCTGCCCGGAGAAACCATAATCGTGCTTTGCACATATATTGTGGAGTGTAAAGGATCTTTGATGTCGCATGTCTTGGTCGATACGGGATCATCCCTTAATGTGCTTCCAAATTGGATACTCGAGGTTTGATAGGCACGCCAAGTGATTTGGTTGTGAGGACTTTTGATGGGTCTAAGAGATCGGTGTTTAGGGAGATTACGATGCGTATTCAGGTAGGGTCAGAGACTTTTGATGCAACTTTTTACATAATGGATATCCATCCGGCATACAGTTGTTTGCTTGGCCGACCTTGGATACATGCTACGGGGGCAGTTACTTCAACGTTGCATCAGAAGCTGAAGTACATGATGGAAGGGAAAATTGTCACAGTATGTGGGGAAGAGGACATTAGGGTCAGCCATTTGTCGTCCTTCAAGCATGTGGAAGTGGATGGGGAGATCCACGAAACACTTTGCCAGGCGTTTGAAACAGTTCAGATTCAGAAGAAGTCTCATGTAGAAGCCAAGGGCCTGGAGGTTTCGATGTCGCCACTCAAAGAAGCTCGTGCTATCATAGAATCCGGCTCGTCATAGAAATGGGGCCAAGTTCTTAATGTTCCCGTCAAGAAGGACAAGTTCAACTTGGGATACAAACCTTCTAGTTCTTCTCAAAGCATTCTGAGATACAGGAGACATGTGTAATTCACCATCAGCGGTGTGATATTTGACAGAGTTAATGTCGTCGGAGATGACGAAGGTGACAGTGATTGTGATATGGATGCCTGGATTCGTCCATGTAATCCTGGCCAAAAGCTGTACAATTGGACTATGGAAGAAGTCATTCATGTTACTACTGCAGAGTAATGTTCATTGTTTTGTTTATGTTCAGTCCTACGTTCTGCCCAAGACGTAGTGACCTAATTTGTGGGGCCTTCTTGTTATTTGCACTTTATCATAAATAAAGGACGTTTTTCGCATATTGTGATCCCTGTTTTTCTTGTTTTTGTTTTGCATTTATACTAAACAGAAAAATGGAAATGTGTTTTTTTTGTTGCATCACATAATAAACATAAACATCCTCTTGCAGGTCTTTTCTATCAGATGCCAACAATTCAAGTTCAACTATGACTTTGTATGACTTTGATAACCCCATTTATCAAGCGGAAGAAGAGACTGATGAAGATTGTGAACTACCCGAAGAGTTATCCAGACTTCTCAAGCAAGAGGAAAGGGTCATTGTGCCTCATTAGGAGGATATTGAAGTTATCAATTTGGGTACCGAAGATGACAGGAAAGAGGTAAAAGTAGGGGCTACATTAGAAGACAGTATCAAGAGAAGATTGGTTGAAATGCTCCGTTAGTATAAGGATATCTTCGCTTGGTCTTACCAAGACATGCTTGGGCTGGATGCAAATATTGTGGTACACCGGTTACCTCTTAGAGAAGAATGTTCGCCAGTCAAGCAGAAGTTGAGACAGACAAGGCCTGACATGGCAGTCAAGATAAAAGAAGAAGTTCAGAAGCAATTGAATGCTGGTTTTCTTGCTGTCACGAATTACCCTCCGTGGGTCGCTAATATCGTTCCTGTGCCTAAGAAATATGGAAAGGTCAGGGTGTGCGTTAACTACAAAGATCTGAATAAAGCGAACCAGAAGGACGATTTCCCGCTTCCCCATATTGATGTGTTGGTTGATAACACCGCTCAATATTCCGTGTTTTCCTTCACTGATGGCTTCTCTGGGTATAACCAAATCAAGATGGCCTCAGAGGACATGGAGAAAACTACTTTCATCACACCATGGGGAACTTTTTGCTATAAGGTAATGCCCTTTGGATTGAAGAATGCAAAGGCAACCTATCAGCGGGAAATGGTGACTCTCTTTCATGACATGATTCATCATGAGGTTGAAGTATATGTTGATGACATGATTGCAAAGCCATAGACGGAGGAAGGACATCTGGTCGATCTTCTGAAATTGTTTGAAAGGTTAAAGAAGTTCAAGCTGAGGCTGAATCCTAACAAGTGCACCTTCAGAGTGAGATCTGGAAAGTTACTGGGTTTCATTGTTAATGAGAAGGGTATTGAGGTAGATCCTGCCAAAATAAGAGCTATACAAGAGATGCCTGAGCCGAGAATGGAAAAAGAGGTTCGTGGTTTCCTGGGGAGATTGAACTACATTGCAAGGTTCATATCTCATCTTATAGCCACTTGTGAACCAATTTTCAAATTGCTAAGAAAAGATCAAACACTCAGATGGAATGAAAACTTCCAGAAGGCATTTGAAAGAATAAAAGAATATCTGCAGGAACCTCCGATACTCATGCCTCCAGTTGCAGGGAGACCTCTGATCATGTATCTCACGGTTCTTGAGAATTCAATGGGATGTGTGCTCAGTCAACAAGACGAGTCAGGTAGAAAAGAGCATGCCATCTACTACCTGAGTAAGAAATTCACTGATTGTGAGTCGAGATACTCAATGCTGGAAAAAACATGTTGTGCACTCGCTTGGGCTGCTAAGCGCCTGAGACAGTACATGTTAAATCACACAACCCTATTAATTTCGAAGATGGATCCGATCAAGTACGTCTTTGAAAAACAAGCACTCTCCGGAAGGATTTCCCGATGGCAAATGGTTTTAACGAAATATGATATTCAGTATGTTTCCCAAAAAGCCATTAAGGGAAGCGTTCTGTCAGAATATCTTGTTGAACAGCCTATTGAGGATTATCATCCAATGAAGTTTGATTTTCCAGATGAAGATGTCATGTTTTTGAGAATGAAAGACTGTGATGAGCCTTTGCCTGACGAGGGTCCTGAGATTGGATCTCAATGGAAACTGGTTTTCAACGGACTAGTTAATTCATATGGTAATAGAATCAGTGCGATCATTACTACTTCTCACGGTTCCCATATACTGTTCACTACCTGATTGACTTTCGCATGCACCAATAATGAAGCCGAATATGAAGCTTCTATTATGGGTTTAGAAGAGGCCATTGATCTGAGGATCAAGAATCTAGATGTGTACGGCAATTCAATGTTAGTCGTCAATCAAATCAAAGGGGAGTGGGAAACTCGTCAGGCCAACCTGGTGCCATACAAGGATTATGCAAGGAGACTGTTGCCTTTTTTCGATAGAATTGAGTTCCATCATGTGCCACGAGCTGAGAATCAGATGGTAGATACCTTGGTCATGTTATCCTCAATGTACAAAGTGAATTACTGGAATGAAGCTTCAGCTATCACCCTCATGCGTCTTGATAGACTCGCTTTTATGTTTGCGATTGAGAAAGCATCAGATGGAAAGCCTTGGTATTTTGATATCAAGCATTTTCTCAAGACTCAAGAATACCCATCTGGGGCATCCAACAAAGATAAGAAAACTTTGAGGAGGTTAGCTAGTAATTTCTATCTGAACAAAGATAGTATGCTTTACAAGAGAAACTTTGACATGGTCTTGTTGCGTTGTGTTGATGAACTTGAAGCAAACTTGTTGATGGAGGAAGTCCACGAGGGTTATTTCGGTACTCATGCAGGTGGACATGCAATGGCTAGAAAATTGTTGAGAGTTGGGTATTATTGGATGACCATGGAATCTGATTGCTTCAAATACGCCAGAAAATGCCATAAATGCCAGAGTTATGCTGATAAGGTGCATGTGCCACCGATTCCTCTGAATGTGTTAGCGTCTCCGTGACCTTTTGCTATGTGGGGAATCGATAAGATTAGAAAGATTGAATTGACTTCTTCTAATGGACATCACTTCATTCTGGTTGTGATTGATTACTTTACAAAGTGGGTAGAAGCAGCTTCCTTCGCCAATGTCATGAAGCAAGTAGTTGCCATAAAGAAGGACATCATTTGTCGTTATGGAATTCCCAAGAGAATCATTACTGATAGTGGTTCGAACTTGAATAACAAAATGATGAAGGAACTGTGCCAGAGTTTCAAGATTGAGCATCACAACTCTTCTCCATATCGTCCAAAGATGAACGATGTTGTTGAGGCAGTTAACAAAAATACCAAAAAGATTGTGCAGAAGATGGTTGTAACCTATAAGGATTGGCACGAGATGTTGCCCTTTGCTCTTCACGGTTATCGTACCACGGTACGTGTGTCAACTAGGGCAACTCCTTTCTCACTAGTGTTGGTACGAAGATTGTCCTACCATTAGAAGTTGAGATTCCTTCTTTAAAGGTACTGTCGGATGTGAAGCTTGACGAGACTGAATGGGTACAGACCAGGTTGAATCAGCTGAACTTGATTGACGAAAAGAGATTGGCAGCCATTACTCATGGCCGGTTGTACCAGAGTAGGATGAAGAAAAACTTTGATTAGAAAGTGAGTCCTCGGTGCTTTCAGACGGGCAACTTGGTGTTGAAAAGGATCCTTCCTCCTCATACAGATCACAGGGGAAAATAGACTCCTAATTATGAAGGTCCGTATTTGGTAAGAAAGGTTTTCTCTGGCGGAGCCTTATTACTATCTACCATGGATGGTGAAGATTTTTCATCCCCTGTGAACGCAGATGCGGTTAAAAAATACTTTGCTTAAAAGAGACCCGCTGGAGAGAAAAAGAAAAGTCCAAGCAAAAATGGGGCATCCCGGCGAACCAGAAAAAAGAAAAGGTTCGGGCAAAAATTAGGGATAAAAAGAAAAAATGTAAACCCGCAAAGTTGAAAACCTGGAAAGGCGACTTTGGCAAAAATGGGTTTCCCGGTGGATTGAAAACCCGAAAGGGAGATCCAGGAAAAAGTGATGGATTAGAAAGCAAATGACTGCGGTCTACGTTCGATCTATAAGCCTGTGAGCGGTTACCCTGAAGGAAAGGAATCAGTCCATTCAGTCTTTTCAGAAGGCGAAACATGGGGAACATCAAAGACATACAGGTCATAGTTGAGTCGACCTATGGTGGTTGTCTGTTGCCATATTGCCAACATTTGTATATATTATTTTGCTTTTATGCAATTACCTCTTTCCAGGAATTCCATCCGAATTGTAATTCACCTATTTGCAGGCCTTTTATCAATAAAGTTTTCACTTCAGTCAAAGAATTTCTCTTTCCTTGTTTTTACTGCTATTATCTTGTTTACGAAGAACGTCTGTTATTTTAGTAAATGTTATAGGTGAAAACATGAGGTTTTGCAGAGCATAACGGAAGCAATGATTTTGCTTGGGCGACAGGTATCATGAATGATAACCAAAGTAACCATTTTGCATGTAAGGCATGTTTTGTTTGTTGCAGGATGGTAGGGTCTTCTCCCCAGTAGACTCTCCCCAGTGTTAAGGTCTTAATGACATTACAGGGTGCTCCACTGTTCCCCTAGTGGGAGTTCAGAGTTTTGTTTCCCAGTGTAAGCAGGTTCGTACACCCCAGCAGGTTTTCGAAGGGTTCCTTCATGTGGAATGCAGTCAGGCATTTTGTTCAACAAAGAGTTGGTTTCCCCACCGAATCTCATTATCAAATCAGATGTCGCCAGCGAGAGTGTGGCGTGTCTCGTGCATAACAAAGTTTTGTCTCCCTATAATAATCCCCAGTAGGATGAATTTATTCTCAGCATGTTCTCAGCAGAGTAAGGTGGAAGGATATTCCCTCGGCGGCAGGGTAGATTGCGATCCAGTATTATTCTCCGGCAGAGACAACATCTTTGACGCCCTTTCCCCAATGGAGTCGACGTTCTGGTGTTTTTCCAGTAATATCGGTATTCAGGATTTTCTTCCTCGAGCAAAATTTAATGTTGATTCCCTCGACAAAGTAAGTATTCAAATAGAAGCATAACCTATTCCTCAGTAGAGTGGGGTCCTCAGTGGAGGTCTCTGATATTCCCCAGCAGGGCAGGTTGTTACCTGTACGTCCCGAGCAGAGCATATTTCTTTCCAAGCAGAGTGGAGATTTTAGCGTGGTTCTTGATTCCCCACTGAGTAGGTTGTTTGGTGTTTTCCCAGCAGGGGGAAGATTGTCAAGAAAGGCCATCCAGGGCATTTCCCCAGCCGAGTATTTTGTTCCCCAGAAGGGTGGTATTTTGGTAAGCCATTCAGGGCACTTTCCTCAGCAAAGTTTGCGTTGATCCCTAGCAGAGTGGATTTTTGTTCTTGTCAGAGCGGTATTACCCAAGAGATTTCTTTTCTTGGAGGCCATCTTGGGCTTGTATTTACCAGCATAAGTCCAATCGTGATTGGCATATCTTATCTTTCCCCGGCAGGGTTGTTCTCTTCAGCATTTATTTTGCTGAGGGGGTTCCTTTGCACTTGCATTTTTGCATAACATCCTCCTAAATGCGTAGCATTTCCATTTCGTATGGAGCATTACGCCATTTTCAAACATATACATCTGAAGCATAAGCCAGGTTTGGTGCCAGGGGTTGTTTGATTCAGGAGATTTGCGTGTTATCCCTGTTGGTGTGGATCTTTGGGTTGGTCACTTTATCGGATTTTCCCTCGCTGGTCGTTTGGTTAAATGTCTTCTTTTCTCCTTAGCTGAGTCGTTGGTTAAACGTTGTCGTTCTCCCTAGGTGATTCGCTTGTAAGCATTTTCGTCCCTGGTCGAGCCTGTTTGTTTAGACATTTTCCCTAATAGAGTTGTTTGGTGAACGTTCTTTTCCTCGGCAGAGTCGTTTGTTTAAACTTCACTTTTCCTATCGGAGTTTTCGTTGCAAATTATGAGTCGGTTGATTCTGTTGCTTGCCTATTCTGGGTGCATTATCCCAACTTTTGGTTGGTATTCCCCAGCGTAGTCCGATTTATTGTGTTTGGTATTCCAACTTTTGGTTAGTAATTCTAGGGCGGTATCCCTAACTTTTGGTTGGTAATCTCTGGTTCCCTCTCGTAGAGTCTTTGTTCCAACTTTTGGTTGGTAGTCTTTGCTTCATTCCAACTTTTGGTTGGTAGTCTTTGCTTTATTCCAACTTTTGGTTGGTGACCTATTGGCGTTCGGATGTTGTTCTAACTTTTGGTTGGTAATCCTCGTTTTCTTCAGCAAAGTCGGATATTCCAACTGTTGGTTGGTAACCTTTGTTGTGGTCAGTTCGCTCTCGTTTAGCGTTTCCGACAATCCTAACTTTTGGTTAGTAGCCTTTTATTCCAACTTTTGGTTAGTAATCCGGGATGATCATCCCAACTTTTGGTTGGTAGTCTTCTGTGGTAGAGTCAGCTTTATTCAACGCCTCCAGCGATCCTAACTTTTGGTTAGTAACTTGTGTTCCGACTTTTGGTTGATGATAATCTTTCTGGCGATCCTAACAAGTGTTGTTATCTGTTGCAACTATCAAGGGGGAGCATGATAGTGTGTGAGGTTGGGAAAACTATTGTTGCTGCCCTGATAAGGTGTTTGGTTGTTTTAGCCAAAATTTGCCAAAGGGGGAGATTGTTAGTTCCATGATTGTCCATGGCCCTATGATTGGCTAAATTTTGGTAAAACATGATTCTGCATTGATGTCAAGCTGAATGTTATAACATCTCCATCTGCTATGGTGACAAAACTGTTGTGAAGTGTTTTAATGTGAATGTCATGCTGAATGTCGTGACATCCATCTGGTGAGGTAACAGAACTGCTGTAATGTGTTTTAATCAGAATGTCATTATCGATGTCATGACATTCAGTATGACATCCATGACAGCAGTTCTGTCATCAGCTCCTGCTGCACCAGACAACGATGTCATGACATTGGTAATGACATCTTGTTTAAAACACATGACATCAGTTATGTCATCAACTCCTTCTGTACCAGACAGTAATGTCATGACATTGGTAATGACATCCTGATTAAAACACATTACAGCAGTTCTGTTACCACAGCAGATGGATGTCACGACATTCAACATGACATTCACATCAAAACACTTCACAGCAGTTCTGTCACCACAACAGATGGAGATGTTATAACATTCAGCTTGACATCAATGCAAAATCATGTTTTACCAAAATTTAGTCAATCATAGGGCCATGGACAATCATGGAACTAACAATCTCCCCCTTTGGCAAATTTCAGCTAAAACAACCAAACACCTTATCAGGGCAGCATCAATAGTTTTTTCAGCCTCACACACTATCATGCTCCCCCTTGATAGTTGCAACAGATAACATCACTTTACTCCCCCTTGGTTTAGTCAAAAATTGACAAAAATTGGAGTAAATGTACATACTGCACATGGTGTCCAAACATCCAGTCATCTCACAATCTCTCAAGAGATACACAAACTGCTTGATCCATACTAGTATGAAGACTGCACCATTGTAGCAATAATCTATGGACCAGGTCTTAAACCCCCTTGCTGATCACACTCAACCACAGCTCCTTGAGAATACACCATGGCCTAACGCATCCTCACAAGTTGTCATAACTCCTTGGATAGGCAAGATGTCATGTACACAAGGGTCTCAGAAGAGCACACCATCAGCAGCTTACCAGATCAACCACCAGAACATCATAGAGAGAAATAAACTCTCATGAAGCTTCCTTAGAGACACACTGTTCAGGCAAGTAATGCAGCTACACATCAGACAGGTACACAGCTCCCCCTGTCATGCATAATCAGCACTCCCCCTAAAAGAGAGAACTATCTGTAAGATTACTCATATTCATCTTTGAAAAAAACTGGAGCAATCTCCAAGATGTCAGGGCGAATGTCCTTCCTTATGCACAAGATCAAGGCTGATGGTGTCTTGATCTTCATCTTCACCTGTCAAACAAGACACAACACAGGGAGAGAGGCTCAAAACCCTGGTTTGATCCACTGCTACCCAATTAGAGAACCAAGAGCAGAACCATTGTTGAGTTCATCGTGATCAGTAACACAATGTCACAACACTTGGTATGACATTCCACCCTCCTAGAGGCATACAGTCACAAACTACTTGAAGCCACAAGAAATCTTGAGACACAACTGAACCATTGCATCAACATATCCTAGATAGAAGTATACCTCCCCATACCAAGGATAACTAGTGCTCTATTTCCAGAAGCACGGGAATGGAAAACCTAAGACTCATCTTCATGTCTTCAAGAGCTCACTCCTGGTTCAACACACCTGCTGAATGCATTCACTTACTGCTTGAACCATAAGTAACTAGTACACCCATCAGACAGAAGATCTCCCCCTATCTTTTATAAAAGCTTCTCCAAGATCACCACATTATCTTTCATGACCAACTTCATGCTCATACAGTGAGAAGGCACCAAAATGATCCACCTCTTCCTAGAGTTACTTGTAGCATAAGAGACCACTTCTCCACAAGTATTCTGACCTTAGGCTGAGTACAAGATAGACACCCCATAATCTAAGACATTCTTTCCTCATCATTCTCCCATATGATAAGTTAGAACACTTCTGATTCCACTAGGGACTTTATCACATCAGAATGCAATCAACCAATGACCCACTCCAGTCTTGTACAATACCTTCACATCATACTCCATGACAGTCCTTTTACCTTATCATTCTCCCGTATGACAATATAGAGTACTTCTTAGCCAAGATGTGAATCACAAGTTCCACAACAGATCTTCAAGTCCTTCTCCAGATGATGTTTACACCATCCAATGGTTCTTGGTATGCCCTCAACTGGACTTACTACTGCCTAGTAATCCAACTGAAGATCTTCAGAGAATACAGCTCCACCAGCTTGATCAAAAATATCTCCAAGAGAGGGTAATCTTCCATACACAACTTAGGGCTTCTACCACAAGCTCCAATATATGAACAGAAACAGATCCTCCTTTGGTCTTCAACCAACTACCCTTCTGCACAAGAGTAATTAGTTCCAAGCATGAACAGTCCCAGAACCTTCTGTGGTTTTCAAATAACTACCCTTCTGCACAAGAATAGTTTTCTAAAGGCTCACTACTTAAATAACCAAATGCCACTGTTTGGTTACTCAGCATTTTTCAGAGCTCTAGCAAGCTTGATCTTCATATCCTACATGCTCCAAGGCAACTTAGATACACCAAGACTTGGACCTGTAACACCTACTCCTTTACACAGCTCCTACAAACTACATGAGATAATATCAATTCCATTCATACCTAAGAAGATTATCTTCAAATGATGTACCACAACATCCATTGAGGCCCTGAAGTTACTGCTTGGTGTCACAACATCTAATAAGACATCCTACTGATGAGTTCAGGCTTTTATTCTGCCACTTAGAATAACCTTATCACTCTATCAGAACAAGAGTTCCATGTTCACAGATACTAGACACCCTCTATTCTACTTTAACAAATACCTTGAACTGTATTTGCTTCAGGAACTCTTCTTTAGAGAGACTAATCATGCCAAAACTTGATTCTTCAGAGAGGAGGGATAAAAAAAATCTTTACAAAAGGAATCCCGCTTTCCTTAAGTAGAGATTTCTTCAAAAAACCAGAGATAAATGCCACTTATCCTTGACCTCCAAGCTGAGCAAGATCTCATGCTCCTGTGCACTTAGATCAGAAATAAAATGACCCAAGCAGAGCTACCAACACCATCTTCTAGACCAATTTCTTGCCAGGAAAATTTCTAGAGACAAATCATATGCTGCTGCACTCCAATAAACTGATCCAAGAAGAATGTCTTCATCTTCACTTCCAACATCACTACATTCTAGCCTTAGTTTCTTGCTAAGAACCTTACTAGAATAAAGACAGATCCTACCACACATGTGTATGGTACAAAGATCATCAGAATCAACTACATAATCTCTGCTGATGGAATGTCTCAACATCTGGTTGAACATCAGACCTTTGAAGTTGACCATACAAAACAAGGGCCAGATGCTTTGTGCAATAAAAGAGATCCTTCTTCTAGAAGACAAACTTGGATCATCCACCTGATGAACCAACAAAACTTTGACAATGTTGATCATTATGGATAATCAATTAAATACTTGTGAATTCCATAAATAGAGATTGATCTTAAATCCATATAACTTGTCGAGAAAGCCAGATGATTACACTTCAGCAATACCAAGAGTATTCTTTAGTATAACTATCTTTAATGTTGAAACAACAAGGCTGCCACCATATCTTATGACTTCCTCTGCTGATAGAATCCTTGCAAGTTATGAGTGGTGAAAATAAATCACTTCCCACACAACAGAACAATCCAAGCATACAAGCAACAACCCAAGCACTCAAACAGCACAACTACAACATTCAACAATTTGAATATAGGGCAATCTTCTCCCAGGGCTACCAAAGTTCTTTCATCAGAAAAATATGCAGCGGAACCACCAAAAGAACATCTTCAACATGCCCTAAACAAGCTGTTAGAACATCTTATAGGACATTGTAGCTGTAACACCCTGTTCCCAAAATAAAATAAAACAAACAATTAAAGCACATATCAGAGTTTCTCTCCCAAACGGGATGCCACAATACACATCAAAATTTCACAAGTATTTTTTCCAAATAATTTAACTGAATTTTTCAATAAAATTGCAGTGAAAAAAGATATGGTCTGTCATAACACAAAATATTATATACATACATCATCCATATCCATCATCATCATCATCATATATACAATAACGGCCATCTGCCCCAAAATACACAACATCAACAAACATCACTACACATATACAAAAGACAGTTACGCCACAGGGGCACACATATCAACATCGACAGTAAAACTCCCAAAACGCCCCGGTGTTACGTATCAGAGCAGCCTTACGGAGACACCATAATCCAATAAGCTAAACACCTGGATTGTCTGTACTTCCAAAGAAGCACAAACCACAACAACAACAAAGGGGTGAGAATTACGATTAAATAATAATGGTATGATAGTACATGAAATAAAAGGCAGAAATCATAATAATACTATTTCATGTACATATCATTCGGACTCACGGTCCCACCATCAACCACAATGAACAATCACACAACAAATGCACTCTCACAACTATAACATACGATACCGACTCACAATTCACGATGGGCACCGGGCCATCAACCCTCCTTACAGGAGCACATATCACCGATGGGCACTTGGCCATCAACCCTCCACTCAGGGAGCACACCACACTGATGGGCAACTGGCCATCAACCTTTCATAATAGGAGCACCACAACAATACTGATGGACACCTGCCCATCACCCTCCACAACGGGAGCACATCTCCGATGGACACCTGGCCATCGCCCTCCACTATGGGAGCACCTCATCAACATCGATGGACACATGGCCATCACCCTCCTCACCGGGAGCACAACACGTTAACATCGATGGACACATGGCCATCACCCTCCTCACCGGGAGCACAACCACAATATCGATGGTCACTGGGCCATCACCCTCCTCTACGGGAGCACACAACAATACCGATGGTCACTGGGGCATCACCCTCCTCTACAGGAGCCCACAATAATATTCACACGCATCAACATCTCGCACACCAAGTGCACACCGATCCTATTGATCCACAACATATACATATACACGACGCACAAGGCGTACCGATCCCATGGATCCATTCACATCATAAAATACATACATAACAAGCACACAAGTGCGTCGATCCCACGGATCCGCTCACCACACAATTTATCAGATACTATGCACACAAGGCATGTCGGTCCTACTGACCCAATACCTCACATAATAGCATAGAAATGCAACGCATAATAAGCGTACTGATCCTCACGGATCCATTCACCACAACACACCAACACAATGCACTCAAGGCGCAACGATCAAGCTGATCCTCATATCTCACACGCAGCACACATACGGTGCACACGTCTCACGTATGCATCCACACCGATTCATACATAACGCATAATTCAACGAGTATGCCACTAGCGATAAACACAGGCCAAACAGCCCTACAACCACCAACATACGCCCGCACCCGCTCTCCAGCAAGCCTCCCATCACACATGACCAACGAGGGTCCAAGTCCTCAGAGGAACAACACCAGACAGCAGCAAAAACACAACCTGCTGTTGGACTCGCTGGCGCATTCGCCCGACGGAGCCCCGCAGCGAACACTCGCTGCCATTCGCCTGGCGAAACCTCTGGCGAAGCCAGACAGAAGCTTCTGCCAACACTCGCTGGCTAGTTCGCCCGGCGAAGCCTAGCGAAGGCTCGCCCCCATCCGCCCAGCGAACACCTGCGTATTCAGAAAAATTCTGCGCACCAGAATCATCATCCACTTCCGATTCCGCCCGATTAAATCAAAATTCATAACTAACAACATGCTACAACTAAGCTACGGGTCTATTACCGATTCTATCCGCTAAAACGCATCATCTGCTCAAATTACCGACTTCCGGCATAACTCCGAAACTACTCAAAAACCCCAAATTCATTCCACTCAATATTCTCAGCACATGCAAGCATAATTTAACGACTTAATCTCAACAATAGTCACATGAATTCATCATCAAACAATAATAATCAATGGGGTTGGGGATTTTCCCCCGTTTCTACCGATTTCATGCAAAAACCAATTAACATAAAATTCTCCCCCCTTACGTTAATTTTGTGTTGATGATGAACAAGCTCCTCCATCCGCACGAAATCCGCTTGTTCAATCTGCTGATCTTGATGCTTCAGCCTTGCTCAAACCGTGTTCTTGCTCGCTTGCTTCTTCACGTGTTCCTCTTTTCAATTCTCCTTCTTCCCAATTCCAAAAACATCTTTAATACCCCAAAAATACATTTTATTCCAAATAAATATAATTCTCTTAATTCTTTTAATTCAAAAATCCAATTAATAACATTTTCTCATTTATATTAATATTAGCAATAATAATGATAATAATTAATAATAATTTTTACATTACTATCAATTATCACATTTTATCACAATTTATTAATATTATGAGCTCTTGACCTTCCACAATAATTCTCAAAATACCCCCGTGAATAAAATAATCACAGAAACCAAAAATAATAAAAATGGGCGTTACAACTCTCCCCCACTTTAATTATTTTCGTCCTCGAAAATACCTGATGGAAACAGCTCTGGATACGCTTCCCGCATCCTGCTTTCCAATTCCCAGGTCACACTGCCACCTGCAGCACCTCCCCAAGCCACTCTCACCAACGATATCTCTTTTCCTCTGAGTCGCTTCATCTTGCGATCCTCGATCCATAACGGCAACGTCTCCATAATTAGATTCTCTCTAACTTGGACTTCATCCCTCTGAATCACGTGAGACGGATCATGCACATACTTCCAAAGTTGCGACACGTGAAACACGTCATGCAAGTTCGAAAGCTGCGGCGGCAACACCACCCTATAAGCCACAACACCAATCCTCTGCAATATCTGATATTGTCCGATAAACTTTGGATCCAAATTCTTGGACTTCAAGGCACGTCCAACACCCATCACTGGGTTAACCCTCAAGAATAGATGGTCACCCACACTGAATTCCAACTCTTTCCTGCAGTTATCATAATAACTCTTCTGCCGATCCTGAGATGCTTTCATCTTTTCACGGATCATCTGCACTGTCTCAGTAGTCTGCTGTACCAACTTTGGTCCCAACACAACACGCTCACCCGACTCATACCAACACAAAGGAGTCCTGCACCTCCTACCATAAAGAGCCTCAAAGGGTGCCATCCCGATACTGGAATGGTAACTGTTATTGTACGTGAACTCTACCAAAGGCAAATGAGTATCCCACGTACCACCTTTCTCCAACACACAAGCCCGCAACAAATCCTCCAAGGTCTGAATAGTCCGCTCCGACTTCCCATCCGTCTGCGGATGATAAGCTGAACTCAGCTTCAACTCAGTACCCAAAGCCTCTTGTAAACTCTTCTAAAACACAGAAGTGAACCTCAGATCTCTATCCGACACAATACTCAACGGTATACCGTGCAGCTTCACAATTACCCGAATATAAATCTCTGCAAGCTTCTCCAACGGAAAGCTAATACTGATCGGTACAAAGTGTGCAGACTTCGTAAGCCGATCCACAATCACCCAAATAGCGTCAAATCCTCTCGCCGTATTCGGCAAACCTGTAACAAAGTCCATAGCAATACAATCCCACTTCCAAACTGGAATCTCTAACGGTTGCATCATCCCAGAAGGTCTCTGATGCTCCACTTTCGATTTCTGTCAAACCAAACAAGCATAGACATATCGAGCAATATCCTTTTTCATGCCCGACCACCAAAACAACTTCTTCAAGTCCTGATACATCTTCGTAGCTCCTGGATGAACACTCAGGCTACTACGATGTCCTTCGTCCAAAATCGACTTCTTCAACTCATCATTATCCGGCATGCAAACTCTGCCCCAAAACCTCAACACACCCGCACTATCCAACCTGAAATCACTACCGGAGTCACTTCCGGCTTCTCGCGTCAAATCCACAAGTTTCACATCCAATTTCTGATGTTCCTTAATCATGTCCAAGAAATCATTCTTTACTTGCAATTTACCCAACGTCACACCATCCAATGTAAACTCACAAACCATGCTCAAATCTCGAAACTGCTCAATAAGCTCCATTACTTTTACCATCAATGTCGACATATGAATTATCTTTCTGCTCAACGCATCCGCAACCACATTCGCTTTCCCTGGGTGATAACTCAAACTAAAATCATAATCCTTCAAGAATTCCAACCATCTCCTCTGCCACATATTCAACTCCTTCTGATCAAACAAATATTTCAAACTCTTGTGATCACTGAATACCTCAAACCTCGAACCATATAAATAATGTCGTAAAATCTTCAACACAAAAACTACCGCAGCCAATTCAAGGTCATGAGTAGGATAGTTACGCTCATGCACCCTCAATTTCCGCGAAGCATAGGCTACCACTTTTCCATCCTGCATAAGAACTCCGCCCAATCCCATTTTGAACGCATCACAATATACCACAAAAGCCTCACACGGATTCGGTAACACCAACACCGGCGCTGAAGTTAATCTCTTTTTCAGTTCCTCAAAACTCTCTTCACAAGCCGCATCCCACACAAACACTTGATCTTTCCTTGTCAACTGAGTCAATGGCAAAACCAATCTAGAAAAGCCTTCAATGAATCTTCGGTAATACCCTGCTAAGCCCAAAAAGCTTCTGACCTCTGTTACCGTCTTTGGTGGTTCCCACTATAACACCGCACTCACCTTAGATGGATCCACATAAACACCATCACCCGAAATAACATGCCCCAGAAAACTCACCGTCTTCAACCAGAACTCATACTTCGATAACTTAGCAAACAACTTGTTATCCTTCAACACTTGTAAAGCGATTCTTAAATGTTCCACATGCTCTTCCTCAGACTTAGAATAAACCAGAATGTCATCAATGAACACGACAATAAACTGATCCAAATAAGAATGGAAGATACAGTTCATATATTCCATAAACACACCCGACGCATTAGACACTCCGAAAGGCATTACTGCATACTCATAATGTCCATATCGAGTCCTAAACGCCGTCTTCTGAATATCACCTTCTCTCACTCTTATCTGATGATAACCCGACCTCAAGTCAATCTTACTGAACACACGAGCTCCCACCAACTGATCCATTAAATCATCGATCCTTGGAAGAGGATATTTGTTCTTGATGGTCACTTTGTTCAACTGTCGGTAATCAATGCACAAACGCATGCTACTGTCCTTCTTCTTCACTAACAATACTGGAGCTCCCCATGGCGACACACTTGGTCTAATAAACTTTCTATCCAACAACTCTCCAATCTGAGTCTTCAACTCGGCCAACTCCACTGCCGACATCCTGTACGGAGCCATAGAAATAGGCCTCGTACCAGGAACAAGATCAATGCTAAACTCAACCTCTCTCTTCGAAAGCAACTCAGTAATATCATCCGGGAACACCTCCAGAAACTCATTCACCACAGCTAACTCATCCAACATTGCCTTGTTGTCAACAGACAGTGATGCAAATAAAGCAAACACCTACGCTTCATCTTCCAACAAGGTTCTCAATTCCTTACCAGACAAGGAATCTGCCAACGCTTCCTCTTCAGGAGTCAAAAACAGTAAGACTTTCCGAAAACAATCGATGTATACTCGGTTGAACTCCAACCAGTTCATACCAAGTATAACATCCAAACTACCAAGTGGCAAACATATTAAATCCACACCGAAGTCTCGGCCAAAGATAGTCAGTGGACACTTCAAACACACAAGTGAAATAGTCACTGAACCAATCGAGGGAATTTCAATAGTCATCCGCCGCTCAAGAGTAGTCGGCGCCAAACCTAACCTCTTCACACAATCAACAGAGATAAACGAGTGGGTCACACCCGTATCAATCATAGCAGTCAAAGGAATGTTATTGATAAAACAAGTACCTTTGATCGAACGTTCTCCATCTTCTGCTTGAGTTCCCACAACTGTAAATACTTTACCCGCCACTTGAGGCGCCTGATCCCTCCTCGGCTTCTCACAATGAGTACTAATGTGGCCCTTCTCACCACAGTTATAACAAGTAGGCATATTAGTCCTACAATCCTCCATCATATGGCCCAGCTTCCCACACTTGAAACACTTTTTCGCATCAGGAAGACAATCATTGGCACGATGGCCCATGCCACTGCACCGAAAACACTTCATACCAGCCAACGCCCTACCCTCTCTGGGCTTCCTATCAACAACACCCTTGAACTTCCCCTTACCAGTCGGAACACTGTAAGGAGTACCACCGAACCTTTGTTTACCCTTACGATCACTCACCGCCTTGTAGTGTGCGATCCTCGCACGGTTATCGTTATCATAGATACGGCTCCTACTCACCAACTCAGAATAGCTCTTGATTTTCTGACATGCAATTCCCATCTTGATCTCTGGCCTCAGCCCATTCTCAAATTTCAGACACTTCAAAGTCATAGCTTCCTCAGTATTGTAATGAGGACAATACTAAGCCAGCTCCTCAAACCTAGCCGTATACTCGGCTACCGACATACTGCCCTGTTTCAATTCCAAAAATTCCACCTCTCTAGCACTTCTGACATCTTCTGGAAAATACTTCTCCAGAAATCCATACCGAACCACCTCCCAAGTAATCGGAGTCTCCAAAGCTTCCATCCTCTGACGACAATTATCCCACCAAGCCTCGGCCTCCCCCTCGAGCATGTGAGTACCGAACCTCACCTTCTGCTCGTCACTGCATCCCATGGTTCTGAAGATCTTCTCTATTGCCTTCAGCCATTTCTGTGCAGCTATCGGATCCAGAATTCCACCTTCAAACTTTGGTGGCTTGTTGCTCTGGAACTGCGTCAAATATCTAAACTGAGCTCCCGCAACCAGATTCTGGTTGGCCACCACTTGTGCCATAGCCCGCATCGCTGCAGCCAACGCCGTGTCATTTCTCCCAGCCATTATGCTCAACAATAATCCAGGTTAACAGAAAACAAGCAACTATATCCTATAGACAGACTCAACATACTACACTGACCGGACGGACCAACCAGGCTCTAATACCAACTTGTAACACCCCGTTCCCAAAATAAAATAAAACAAAAAATTAAAACACATATCAGAGTTTCTCTCCCAAACGGGATGCCACAAGACACATCAAAATTTCCACAAGTATTTTTTCCAAATAATTTAACAGAATTTTTCAATAAAATTGCAGCGGAAAAAGATATGGTATGTCATAACACAAAATATTATATACATACATCATCCATATCCATCATCATCATCATATATACAATAACAGCCATCTGCCCCAAAATACACAACATCAACAAACATCACTACACATATACAAAAGACAGATATGCCATAGGGGCACACATATCAACATCGACAGTAAAACTCCTAAAACGCCCCGGTGTTACGTATCAGAGTAGCCCTATGGAGACACCACAATACAAAAAGCTAAACACCTAGATTGTCTGTACTTCCGAATAAGCACAGACCACAACAACAACAAAGGGGTGAGAATTACGATTAAATAATAATGGTATGATAGTACATGAAATAAAAGGCAGAAATCATAATAATACTATTTCATATACATATCATTCGGACTCACGGTCCCACCATCAACCACAATGAACAATCACGCAACAAATGCATTCTCATAACTATAACATACGATACCGACTCACAATTCACGATGGGCACCGGGCCATCAACCCTCCTTACAGGAGCACATATCACTGATGGGCACTCGACCATCAACCCTCCACTCAGGGAGCACACCACACTGATGGGCAACTGGCCATCAACCCTCCACAATGGGAGCACCACAATAATACTGATGGACACCTGGCCATCACCCTCCACAACGGGAGCACATCTCCTATAGACACCTGACCATCACCCTCCACAACGGGAGCACATCTCCGATAGACACCTGGCCATCACCCTCCACTACAGGAGCACCTCATCAACATCGATGGACACATGGCTATCACCCTCCTCACCGGGAGCACAACACATTAACATCGATGAACACATGGCCATCACCCTCCTCACCGGGAGCACAACCACAATACCGATGGCCACTAGGCCATCACCCTCCTCTACGGGAGCACACAACAATACCGATGGTCACTGGGCCATCACCCTCCTCTACAGGAGCACACAACAATATTCACACGCATCAACATCTCGCATACCAAGTGCACACCGATCCTATTGATCCATAACATATACATATACACGACGCACAAGGCGTACCGATCCCACGGATCCATTCACATCATAAAATACATACATAACAAGTACACAAGTGCGTCGATCCCACGGATCCGCTCACCACACAATTTATCACATACTATGCACATAAGGCATGTCGGTCCTACTGACCCAATACCTCACATAACAGCATACAAATGCAGCGCATAATAAGCGTACTGATCCTCACGGATCCATTCACCACAGCACACCAACACAACACACTCAAGGCGCAACGATCGAGCTGATCCTCATATCTCACACACAGCACACACAAGGTGCATACGTCTCACGTACACATCCACACTAGTTCATACATAACGCATAATTCAATGATTATGCCACTAGCGATAAACACCGGCCAAACAACCTTATAACCACCAACATACGCCCGCATCCGCTCTCCAGTAAGCCTCCCATCACACATGACCAACGAGGGTCCAAGTCCTCAGAGGAACAACACCAGACAGCAGCAAAAACACAACCTGTTGTCGGGCTCGCTGGCGCATTCGCCCGGCGAAGCCCCGCAGCGAACACTCGCTGCCATTCGCCTGGCGAAGCCAGACAGAAGCTTCTGCCAGCACTCGCTGGCTAGTTCGCCCGGCGAAGCCTGGCGAAGGCTCGCCCCCATTCGCCCAGCGAACACCTGCGTATTCAGAAAAATTCTGCGTACCAGAATCATCATCCACTCCCGATTCTGCTCGATTAAATCGAAATTCATAACTAACAACATGCTACAACTAAGCTACGGGTCTATTACCGATTCTATCCGCTAAAACGCATCATCTGCTAAAATTACCGACTTCCGGCATAACTCCGAAACTACTCAAAAACCCCAAATTCATTCCACTCAATATTCTCATCACATGCAAGCATAATCTAACGACTTAATCTCAACAATAGTCACATGAATTCATCATCAAACAATAATAATCAATGGGGTTGGGGATTTTCCCCCGTTTCTACCGATTTCATGCAAAAACCAATTAACCGTAAAATTCTCCCCCCCCTTACCTCAATTTTGTGTTGATGATGAACAAGCTCCTCAATCCGCATGAAATCCGCTTGTTCAATCTTCTGATCTTGATGCTTCAGCCTTGCTCAAACCGTGTTCTTGCTCGCTTGCTTCTTCACGTGTTCCTCTTTTCAATTCTCCTTCTTCCCAATTCCAAAAACACCCTTAATACCCCAAAAATACATTTTATTCCAAATAAATATAATTCTCTTAATTCTTTTATTTCAAAAATCCAATTAATAACATTTTCTCATTTATATTAATATTAGCAATAATAATGATAATAATTAATAATAATTTTTACATTACTATCAATTATCACATTTTATCATAATTTATTAATATTATGAGCTCTTGACCTTCCACAATAATTCTCAAAATACCCCCGCGAATAAAATAATCATAGAAACCAAAAATAATTAAAATGGGCGTTACAGTAGCCACTCCTCCTTTGGCAAAACATTCAACAGGTCACAGCAGCAGAAACATAGAATCCTTAAAGTCCACAAGCAGCAGCTCAAACATTTAGCAAGATCATCAAATCACCAGAAAGCATCTCCCAAGATCTCATCCAGAACAGACAGGATGCCTGCTCTAATACCAATTGAAATTCTGGTATGCAAATCTCAGATGTCCCAAGAACATTGATCTCTGCTCAAACAAGGACGAAGGCAGATCATGACTAATTTAAATTCCTTTAAATTTTCTCAATGTCGTGATCAATGTCATGATGTCTGTTGTAACATCTGCAGTCTGACAGAACTATTTATCTCACCATTTAAGTTGTGCAGAATTGTAAATGCTGAAAGATAAATAACACAATGAATTATTAACCCAGTTCGGTGCAACATCACCTACATTTGGGGGCTACCAAGCCAGAAAGGAAATCCATTATTAGCAGAATTAATTCAGAGCTAAACTCCCCCGTTTACAACCCCTCACTTAATCTCTACCCAATGCAATTTCTTCCTAGAGACACTCTAGACAAGAGTATACCCATTCACTCCCCCTCAGTCATAACAGTGATATACAATTCAACACAAAAGAAATACTTTAGAAGACACTCTTCAAAGTCACAATACTTGATTTTTCTTAACAGCTTCAATCAAGGACAATGAACACAATAGTTCATACACACTAACCAAAGCAATTATACAGCATATAATTGCTTGGCACACAAGGAATCCTAAGACTCCTAGACACACGTGAAGAGCAAACCTCTTCACTCACAAATACACTCTTGCTTAAAAGCTTTGAGTGGACAATTAGCATTGTCCTAACAACAGCCTAAACATGTCTACCACTGTGCATCAAAAGATACAAAAGGTGACTTACACACACAAGGGACTCTCAAACCCTAGACCTTTATTTTACACTCAAGTTGTTCTTGATGTGAGTGCTTAACTTCCCTTGCTTCTGCTCCTCCTTAAATAGCAATGCAAACTGGGCTTGGGCTGGTCACAAGTAACAAACTTTAGGTTAAACCAAGTTAAGCCACTTTCCATAATTCAAGATGCTGCCAAATTAGGTCACAACTGCTTCATGTTATGTCCAACCCTGACTAGAATCTAGCTTGAGATAACTAAGGAGTCATAACAGGTTTCCTGAAATCTAGCCTGAGATATATCAGGTATCATAACAGAAAAACAAACCCTGCACGCCTGATGTCATACGATCAATGTCATAACATTCAGTCGTGACATTCAGCTTCACAATAGTAGAAACAAGCATATTATAGTTTCCTAAAAAGTATCAAAGATCCTTTTTATGAACACCAATTAAATCTACACTTTGTTCCTAATGAATCACTTTGGCCTGCACATACTAATGAGGTGTATCCAAAGCACTTTTGTCAAGTGATAAAACAGCAGCACCTGCTGTACCAGACAACGATGTCATGACATTCAGTATGACATCCATGATAGCATTTCTGTCATCAGCTCCTGCTAGCTTCTACTGCACCAGACAGCAATGTCATGACATTAGTAATGACATCCTGTTTAAAACACATGACATCAGTTCTGTCATCAGCTCCTGCTATACCAGACAATAATGCCATGACATTGGTAATGACATCCTGATTAAAATACATTACAACAGTTCTGTTACCACACCAGATGGATGTCACGACATTCATATTAAAACACTCCACAACAGTTGTGTCACCACAGCAGATGGAGATGTTATAACATTCAGCTTAACATCAATGTAGAATCGTGTTTTACCTAAATTTAGCCAATCATAGGGCCATGGATAATCATGGAACTAACACCAACTTTTGGTTAGTAGCTTGTGTCCCAATCTTTGGGTGGGATTCTATCCCTTGCAATCGTTATTCCAACTTTTGGTTGGTAGTCTGTCGCTTGTTAGGCATTATCCCAACTTTTGGTTGGTAATTCCTAGATGTGTCCAAAGCCTTGTTGATGTTATTCCAACTTTTGGTTGGTAGTCTTCCTTTCATGGATTTCGTTATTCCAACTTTTGGTTGGTAATCCTTGGGTGGTGGTATGTTTATCCCAACTTTTGGTTGGTAGTCCTCCTCTATTCCCCGTCGAAGTTGTCATTCCAACTTTTGGTTGGTAGCTTTGTCTGATTCCAACCTTTGGTTGGTGAGATTTTGTGGAAGTAATTCCAACTTTCGGTTGGTAGCTTGTGGTCGTTGTGTTTCATCGGGTGTTTTCAACTTTTGGTTGATAGTTTAGGTTCAACTTTGTTCGGTATTGTGGACATTCCAACTTTTGGTTGGTAGTTTGTGTTCATTACCTTTTGTGGCATTCTGACTTTTGGTCAGTGTATTCCCCAGTGATGTAGTCCCGCCATTTCACCGTCGGTCAGTGTTGTGGTGATTCCAAATCTTGGTTGGTAGCGTTTGTTTTATCCCCAGAGAGTATCCCGTATCCCATCTTTTGGATGCTACCCTTTGATTATTGTCTTTTGATGGATGTTTATCCCGTGCAGAGTTGTCTGGTTAATCTACTATTTCCCCAGTGAGGTAATCATAAAACTGCTGGGGTATTTTCCTCTTTTTGCTCCCCGGCGGAGTCGGTATCCCAACTCTTGGTTGGTATCTTTGGTTGTATCCCAACTCTTGGTTGGTACTCATTTTCTGGTCATCCCATCTTTGGGATGTTGTCCTTTGATTGTTATTTGGTAGACACGAGGTCCCCACAGGGTGGTCTGGTATAAGATTTTCTCTTATTTTCCCCAGCGGAGTTTTTTCTTGTCCTCAGGTCGTAAGGCTATTGCTTGTACGTCCTGCAGATTCATGGAATTCTTGTTTCATCCCAACTCTTGGTTGGTATCCGAGGATTGTTATCCTAACTCTTGGTTGGTATCTTTTGGTTGATGTTTCATATTGGATTGTTATCCTTAGCGTGTCGCATTCCAACTTTTGGTTGGTATTCGCTGTGTTGCATCCCCGAAGTTTATGAATTTCCAGGTTCTTTTGGTATTCAATCGCCTTCTACCTTGAATGTTTAAAAGTTGATGCTTTTCATCCCTTCAGGTCCAAGTCGATTGAATAGGGGTAGCTGTAGCACCCCAAAATTTGCCTTTCTGTTTTAACCTGGACTGGCTCTTGTTTCTTTGCATTTTGCATTTATACATATCATAGCATCTGTTCTTGAGACACGGTATCAAGGTTTTCGTGTGGCTCAGGGTTTTCTTTAGTGCGAGAGACCAAACGACGAGCATCAGAGGCTCCGACATTTATTTTGCCTGACGATCGAGCGGTCGATTTTATTTTATTTCGTAGGTTATTTTCAGCTCAGGAGGCAGCATTCAGGCTATCTCAAGCATTCTCATGGTTGTAATATTCAAGGGCAAGTTTCAGAGGCTGGACAGGGCTTAAAACGGATGAAAACGGACAAATGTGCAAATTTCCCTCCAAAAGGCGCCAAAATTCAAATTTTCAAGGTGTTAACCGATTAACCAAGTCAAAATCAGGTCAAATTGGAATTTTTAAAGGTGTTAATCGATTAACCCATATGGTTAACTGATTAACCAAGGCAAAAACCAGCTCTGCAAGTGAATTTTCAAAGGCAGCCACTTTGGGGTCCAATTTTGATCACTTGTGAATTGATTTTACACCAAAGGAGGGATCTAGAACCACTTTGAATTTTGATTAACTTTCAAATTAATTCAAGTTCACTCCAAATTCCCATTCCTAATCCCAAACCAATTTTCACAAACCACACTCCAAACCACCATATTTGGATCCAAACCAAGAACATATTTAAATGATTTGCTCCAAACCTCACACAGACAATCCTCATAGTTCCATTTCATTTTCAGAATTCAAGATCACTCTTGAATTTTGCTCTTAACACTTTTACTCCCAAACTTCACCAAAATCTCTTCTCACCTTGAATTCTTTGATTCTACATCGGAATCATTGAATTCTAGAGTTAAAACCTTCACCCTTCATCCATATCATCTCCAATTCTCCATTCAATTTTTGTACTAGTTTGGATATGATCTTGGAAGCTGGTTTGGAAGAGCTTATTTGGATTATTCTTGCTTAATTTTGGTGGATCTTAATTTCTACTACAAGTAATCACTTAGATCTTGAAGGATTTCAGGATTTCTTGCTTAGATCTGCTAAATTGAGGTTGAATAAACAATTACCAAAGCAAATATCCGCTTTGTAGCTTGGAAATTCTAGATCTGATTTTGTTTTTGAGCTTATTTTGCATATTCAATGTGGATCTTTATTTTTGATTGACTTTTGGTTGATTTGATCCATGTGATTGGTGATCTTGCTGTTTTGATGTGTTTACATGTTGATTGGATCACTGTTTTCTGGTTTAATTTCGTGCATAATTGATTATACAATCATCTGGATTATTGGAGAAGTGATTAATTGTTGAAAAGTGCTTTTGAGCTGCTGTTTTCTGCTGCTGGTACAATGTTAATCGATTAACCAGCGCGAATGTTCAAATTTTCAAACATTTTTCAATGGTTAATCGATTAACCCCTGGTGTTAACCGATTAACATTGTGCCAGCAGGCTTGTTTTGCTATTTTTCAAGGTTGTTTTGGTGCTCTCTCACTTTGAATCTTCATGGATCGATATGATGCATTTGGAGTGAGATGTTTTGGATATTGTATTGTTGTTCTTGATTGTTTAATCATGATTTCTTCGACACGCGTGTTCGATTTCCACTTGAATGCATGCTTATGGATGTGGTTCAAAGTGATGATCATTTGCATTGTTCCCTTTGCTTGCATTGCTTGGTTGAGATGTGCTTGTGGTGGCTGTTGTCCCACACTTTTCCTCCACTTTTCCTTTGTGCTTGCATTTCATGTTGCATTTTATCTTCCATTTCTTTCTACTTGTGATTGATTTATCTTGTGTTTTCTTGGTCTTTTTCCATGATCCCTTAGGATTCCTAGTTCCTTTAGGAGTATGAGAGACATTAAGTGTTCAATCCAAGCATGCTAAAATTAGGGTAGATTTTCCCCTTTCAATCCCAACTTTAGGACCACTTTGCATGACAACGTTAGGGCCGAGTTTCCCTTAGACCTTCTGTGCGTCTCTTTTCTCATCTCAAAACACATTCTAACTCATCTAATAAATACGATGAATGTTGTACGCTACGAACCTTAAGCACATGAGAAATGATGAGTGAGGGGTCTCCTCTCGCTTGTCTAGAGTGTTTAGTGTACGTCCCGTTTGGGGGCGATATGCGACGCATTCGTTCCTATGTCATCGTCTTTAGTGCAACGTGAATCACAAATCAAACTAACTCACTTCACTAAAAAACACAAAACAAAACTCAAACCATTTTATCCTTCGGGATTAATTGAAAACCATTTTCAGAAAAGAGTGTTGTTAACTTTTGGTTCTATCGCAAACAGGTAACGCCTAAGTCTCCAATGGTCACGCAGCAATACACCTAACTGCTAGAACTAAGGTTTAACCCTACTTGATTAAAAAAATTAATCAACCTGTGGTTTCGTGTTAGCCCGAACTACGTTTGCTCTGATTTCTCGTACCAGACGATGATACGTAGGCACAAGACGACGATGTCTTGGCGAGCAACCTTCCCACCTTCACCCGTAGTTTTTCAAATTACGTTACCTCTGACTTTCCCATTGCACGAGGGAATACGTAGACTTAGAGCGGCGATGCTTTATCGATTCTCTTTTATTTTCTTTTGTCTTGTGAGCCTGTAGCTTAGATAGATAAACACACCCTTCGATTAGACAACAAGCGTGGATCCCGTTGAGTACAACGGACGTGGGGGGTGATAATACATTCCCCTTGCGTAACCGACTCCCGAACCCAAGATTTGGTTGCGATGACCTTGTCTATTCCCTTTTCGTCAGGTTTTCTTCGATCGTTTCTTTTCGCTCTCTTTGGGATAAATAACGATCGGTGGCGACTCTTCTGTTTTTCCGCCGGGTGTTTTCGCAGTTGCGACAGTACCCTACTCATTCCAGGATTTTTCCTTCAACATATATTCATTTTGATCAAAATGAATAATAATCTTATTCACATAGCTAGCAAATCCGAGAGTGATGATTCTTCTTTTTTGAGAGTGGGAATGTCTGTTAGTTGAAACCCCTTTCCCTTTATCTATAATCTCTTGGGCCATGAGGTTGTATCCTTAATTGATGGTTCTGATTCGGAAATGGCATTTGGGGACTCCAGGATGAAAGAGCTTCCTCTAGGGATTTTTCTTTCTTTTCCCTCTTGTCAGTTAATGACACTGATGAGCGTTATATGGTTGTTTCCCTGCCCCATTTTTCTTGAATGGCAAGAACTTTGACTTCTCTCATTATGTCCATACTACTACAAAAACACATCTTACCTCGGGCGTGAAGTAGATGTTACCTCTGTTACACATGCTAGGTAACGAAAGGGAGACATAAAAACTTGTCACTTTACTCGTCGATTTTTGAATAACTGATGGATAAAGTGGCAATGGTCATGAGTTTGATCCCCACTACGATCCTTTAAGGAATTTTAATTGCGAGAAAACCTATCCCTTTGTTTTGAAATATAACTGACGGATAAAACAAGCTTGAGATTATTATATCTAATGTGGAATGCCTGTATCATTTAACCTTAGCTAAACATATAACTTTTCAAATTGGTTATAAAAGAATTATATAAACAATTATATTTGAAGAATAAATTACGCTAATTAATGATTTTTTAGCATTTTGCAACTCATCATTCATCTCACATTACTTAATGGTTAAAATCTCTCCAATGCTTCTTGTTTTCGTTCGACGTTATTCCATACTCTTTCCATGAACAAGTATGAAATAAATTTGAATTAAAATTAGAAGCGTTTAAGATATTTTAACCATTAAAGAACATGAGATGAATGTGTTAGAACAAGATTTATTCATGACATATATCATTTAGATTTTGATGATAACAAAATATTGAAAGAACAATGGTGTTATTTAATGTGTGTTCCAAGTATGCAGGTTCTAAATCTTGAAGAGAAGGCATTCAGAATATAATATAAGGACGCATATGAGAGGAGCTGAATTACTAGCTTCTGGTGGATCAGAATCTGAAAAACACACCCTAAGTGATGTCTGGCGTAGACTCTGAAGCTGAAAGTCTCAGCATCAGAAGAGCAACATATTGTCTCTACACTAAGTTAATGTATCTGCGTCTGGTGAACATTCAAAATTAGTAATAAAGTTTGAGTTATCTGTACCACAAAAAGCAAGTTGCATTGTGAAATCAGTTTGTCAGCTAGAGTCTATGTTCACAAGGCTCAAGAAGAGTTAACATGTTTTATGAATATCTACTCTCAATGAATCTATAATACAATATTACATAAAAGACGCAATGGTTAAACATGTTACACAATGGATTAAGATTTTTTGGTGTATCTATCTTCAATGTCTCTTGTACTATGGGAAAATAAAAACACATGTTCAAGTTGTCTCTTCCAACAACTAATCTTTTACAATTGTTATATAAGTTGCTGAAGATTCAAACTCAAGTCTTCCATAAGGAACAAAAGGGAAACATGATTGTTCTACACTTATGTCTGGATAGAGGAATAACAAAATCAATAATAAGCAACACAATCGAGTATGCAAAATTTTTGTTATATGTTGAAAATTGTAATAAGCCTTAATATTTCTTGAATATTAGATATCTTAGAAATCTTAAGTGCTTAAGGTCTTTGTTATGGTGATTACCATGTACCTCTGATTTTATATCCAGTACACCTGGTTCTCTATTATGCTAAACATGATTGTTTAGTAATTTAGATAAAGTCACTTACTATGTGCTTGAGCCCCAAAGTCTCTTGCTGAGAAACTTGAGCCAAGTAAGTCTCCTACTATGTGGTAGAGCATTGAAAGTCTTGATTAGTTTTTGATTAAGCAAAAATTCTTAGACTATGAGTCTGAGCAAAAGTATTATACTTGAGAGTATGAGCAAAAGTTTTAGGTTCGTGGAACTTGAGCAAGGAAGTCTTGAGTTCGTGGAACTTAAGAAAGAAAGTCTTAGGCCTAAGGGGCTTGAGCAGAAGTCTTGGACTGAGGGTCTGAGCAAAAGTCTTGTGTCTCAGGGGCTTAAGCATGAAGTCTTGGGTTCGTGGAACCTAAGCATAAGTCTTCGACCTGAGGGGTTTAAGTAGGAAGTCCCAAGCTGAAGATCTAAGCATAGAAAATTCTTAAGCTTAACTGCATAAGCGATTGTAATCATGTTTTAGTTATAGTGAAAATCTCTTGTGCTGCAAAGGGACTAGACTACTCTTATTTGGGAGGAACCAATATAAATCTATGTGTGTTCTTTATCTTTCATTTGCTTCTGTTAACATTCCACTGCAATGTATAATCAGAATCTGAACACCAGTTTAGATTTTGAACTCTAATTAGAGGCAAAGTTAAGAAAAGGAAAGCACAATTCAACCCCCCTTGTGTATTTTTCTCACCTTCAGAATGATGAGTTGCATAATGCTCAAAAAATATTGATTGGTGTAAGATGTTTTTAAAATACAACATAAGTTTTCATATTATTATTTCGAATTGTTTTTTAATAGATTATATGTTCAAAGAGGGGTTAGTGAAACAAATAATCGAAATTAGATATAATAAACTCAATTGTATTTTTGTCATTATAACATCCTCTTGACATGTTCAGAGGAACAAGACGAGAGATACACAAAGAATCACAAAAAACGTAATCTTAGTCTCAAACTCAACGAAAAAATTAAACCTACATAACTTTGCCAATTACAACAACTAGACAACCACAACATTAACATTGTCTCAATCTAAACAACAACTAAAGAAAACCATCTCTAAACAAAAATATAGTGGCACCAACAATAAACCTATAAGTTCAATCTCAATGAAAATATAATGTATTTATTACAACAAAAACAACAACATATAATATAAATCTAAAGTATGCATCTTTTAAAGCTGGAAGAGAAGGCATTCAGAATATGATATAAGGACGCATGTGAGAGGAGCTGAGTTACTAGCTTCTGGTGGATCAGAACCTGAAAAACACTCCCTAAGTGATGTCTGACGTAGACTCTGAAGCTGAAGGCCTCAACATCAGAAGAGCAACATATTGTCTCTACACTAAGTTAATATATTAGCTTCTGGTGAACATTCAGAGTTAGTAATAAAGCTTGAATTATCTGTACTATAGAAAGCAAGTTGCATTGTCAAATCAGTTTGTTAGCTAGAGTCTATGTTCATAAGGTTCAAGAAGAGTTGACATGCTTTATGGATATCTACTCTCAACAGATCTATAGTACAAGATTACATAAAAGATGCAATGGTTAAACATGTTTCACAATGAATTAAGATCTTTTGGTGTATTTATCTTCAACGTCTCTTGTACTATGGAAAAACAAAAACATGTGTTCAAGTTATCTCTTCCAACGACTAGTCTTCTACAACTGCTATATAAGCTGCTGAAGATTCAAATTGAAGTCTTCAACAAGGAACAAAATGGAAAATAGAGAAGGGAAGTCAAGAAGGATATAAGTGTTCTACACTTATGTCTGGATGGAGAAATAACAAAATCAACAATAAGCAACACAATCAAGTATGCAGAATCTTTGTTATATGTTGAAAATTGTAATAAGTCTTAAGATTTCTTAAACATTGGATATCATAGAAATCTTAAGTGCTTAAGGTCTTTGTTATGGTGATTACCCTGTACCTCTGATTTTGTATCAAGTACACCAAGTTCTCTATTCTGCTAAACATGATTGTTTATTAATTTAGATAAAGTCTCTTGCTATGTGCTTGAGCACCAAAGTCTCTTGTTGAGAAACTTGAGTCAAGTAAGTCTCCTAATATGTGCTAGAGCATTAAAAGTATTGATCATTTTTTGATTAAGCAGAAAGTCTTAGACTGTGAGTCTGAGCAGAAGTCTTGTACTTGAGAGTATGAGCAGAAGTCTTAGGTTCGTGGAACCTAATCAAGGAAGTCGTGAGTTCGTGGAACTTAAGTAAGGAAGTCTTGGGCCTAAGGGGCTTGAGCAGAAGTCTTGGATTCGTGGAATCTAAATAGGGAAGTCTTGGATTCGTGGAATCTAAATAGGGAAGTCTTGGACCGAGGGTCTGAGCAGAAGTCTTGAGTCTCAGAGGCTTAAGCATGAGGTCTTGGGTTCGTGGAACCTAAGCAGAAGTCTTGGACCTGAGGGGTTTAAGCAGGAAGTCTCGGGCTGAGGGTCTGAGCATAGAAAAGTCTTAAGCTTAATTGCATAAGCGATTGTAATCATGTTTTGGTTATAGTGAAAATCTCTTGTGCTGCAAATGGACTAGACTACTCTCATTTTAGAGGAACCAGTATAAATATTTGTGTGTTCTTTATCTTTATTTTGGTTCTATTAACATTCCACTACAACGTATAATCATAATCTGAACACCAGTTTGGATTCTTAACTCTAATCGTAGGCAAAGTTAAGAAACAGAAAACACAATTCAACCCCTCTTCTTGTGTATTTTTCTCACCTTCGGAATGATGAGTTGCATAATGCTCGAAAAATATTGATTGGTGTAAGATGTTTTTAAAATACAACATAATTTTTTATATCATTATTTCCAAAAACAATTTAATATATTATATGTTCAAAGAGGGGTTAATGAAACAAATAATTTCTAAATTAGATATAATATACTCAATTGTATTTTTTGTCACTATAACGTCCTCTTGACATGTTCAAAGGAACAAGATGAGAAATACACATAGAATCATAAAAAACATAATCTTAGTCTCAAACTCAAACTCAAACTCAATGAAAAACTGAACCTACATATAGATTTCAAAACTTTGATAAGTACAACAACTAGACAACCACAACAATAAATAACAACAATATTAACATTGTCTCAATCTAAACAACAACTAAAGAAAACAATCTCTGAAATAAAATACAGCAGCATCAACAATAGGCTTATAAGTTCAATCTCAATGAACCTATAATGTATTTATTACAACAAAAATAACAACATATAATATAAATCTCATTTTAAACAACAATAACAACAACAAAAACAAGATTAAACCTCTAATGTTTTGGGTTTCAACAACAACAACAATAACATCAACAATAAAAAAATAACTAACAACAATAACTAACAACAACAATAATAAGATTAATGTAACATGAATAATGATGTTAGACATACCAGATCTACTAAAAAAAGATCTACAAAGAAGAAGAAGAAGAAGAAGAAGAAGAAGAAGAAGAATCCTAAACACATGTCATCTTCGTATTACCTTACTTTTTCAGGAGTTTGAGGATTATATGTGTAATGTGTTTAGGATTCTCGTTGTTTAGAGCTCTTCGTTAGGATTATGTAGGGTTTGTTTTATTATATATTTTTTAGGTAAGTGAAACTAAACTCTCTCTCTCTCTCTCTCTCTCTCTCTCTCTCTCTCTCTCTCTCTCTCTCTCTCTCTCTCTCTCTCTCTCTCTCTCTATATATATATATATATATATATATATATATATATATATATATATATATATATATATATATATATATATATATATATATATATATATATATATATATATATATATATATATATATATATATATATATATAGTAAATAATTTCATCTCAATTTTTAAAAAAATCGAGATAAAAATTGGCATTTGACCCCTCGGTTTTATAAAAGAAATGAGGTAATATATTATTTGGAAAAAAATGGTGAATGGTAAAAAATTGAAAAGTAATATGTATTGTTTTCTTTTTTAATTTATTATCATTCATTACTTTCTTTATATGTTTAGGAATAAGTTTCTCAATGTTGCCAACCCAGGAAAGCAATAAATTATGGAATTTTTTCTTTGGTTGACAATATTGGAAGGTTATTCCAAAATACAACAATGGCTTTGTAAGAGGTGAAAACAACAACAACACTATTATTTGAGATGGATTGCAAGACCTGAAAAAATGTTTTGTTTAAGGTTTCTATTAGAAAAACAACATACAACACAAAACCTTAAAGATTTTTCTGTCTTGTAATCCATCTCAAAGAATATTATGTACGAGTCTAGAGCGACTATATATGAGTTAGGTTTAGGGTAAATCTGAATGAGTGTGTGATTTTATAGTAAAATATGATTATCTAAACCCTCGGTTATATAAGAAACCAAATGAATAGATAATTTAATTTACAAATAAAATAAAGTAAAAAGAAAGACACCACTTATCAATAAATTAAAATATAAACTGCATATACTGGGATTCGAAGCATGTTCTGAATTATTTTTCCCCTCGATTATATTCTTAAGCCGAGGAAATAGATGACATTATTTAAAAAATAGAAAGTAAAACATGGCGCGTCTTAGTATTATACCTCGAATTTTTGGTCTGTGATGTGAAAGATTTGTCATAAAATATATAATTTGTAGTAATGCTGCTTAGGAAATGCACATTGCTAAGCTGAGGAGAGAACACCAAAGAATTTCATTCAGGTCCAATGGAAAACCTACAAACCCAAACGACGTTGAAATCAAGACCCACATGGAGTACAACAGTATACCAGATGTAGTTTCTTAGCTCTAGACTGGGGAGCATTTTTAAAATGAATAGTTTATCCCTGAAAAGGGTGACATTGGTAAAGTCGACTATCGCGATTACGTATAGTTGGGTGGCTCTAGAAGTGATGGGGACCATGCAAATTTTAAATACTGAGATGGTCATAGACTTAATTTACATTATGGTTGGAAATCCATCATATTGGTTTGTTTTTCCTATGGGGTCCTAGGCCTTCATGAAGGTGTTTCATTTTTGGGCCGAGCACAGGTGTTGGAAGCCTTCTCCGCAATTGTTCTTCAATTTGTTATACATTGTGGGCACCTCTCAAAGGACATTCATCACCAAGGGAATATCAAATCCACCTAGAATGTGCTTGGTTCATCCCTTTCAGCAACGTTTGAGGCAGTTTTGTGTGGAAATTCATACTCGTGAAACCCCTTACTCCGGAGGCTCATTCCCATTCTATAGATTTTTGAAGTGTTGGTCTTAACCTCATTTCCGTTCTATATCCCATTTGTACTGCATCAAACTAGCTTTCATCTTCTCTAAAGAGGTTATGATGGGGGAGAATATAGAGTTTCTGCACTGAAGTCTTGGTTACGTAAAAGGTTTCGCCCCTAGAGAAATTTCATCTTCCTTATAGAGAAAGAAATGAATTGATATACTATGACAAATAACACTTTTTATGATGAAACTTTCACCTCGAATATGCCAAAACCGAGCGTATAGGTCCTAGGAGCGACATGTTTGATTATTTAAAAAAATAACTTTTTCCCTCGGCTTTATAAAAAACCAATGTAATATAGCTATAAGTGAAGGCCATATTTTTCTCCATAATAATAATGATAAACCTATTACCTCGGTGTTTTTGAAAAGGGGGGAAATATAACTATAAGGGAACACGCTTCGAATCCTTGTAAGTACATTTAAGGTTTTTTTCAATGATTTCTCACTTAGAGCCTTCCAATCTTCCCTTTTTTTTCTTTGTTTTATTTTATTTTTTTTCTTGTTAATTAGTAATTCTCAAAAAAAAAAAATCAATAAAAGCGAATAGACAATAATATGAAAGGAAATATTTCATTAACTGAAAACAGGACAACAAATAACTATTCCACATTTTCAAATTTCTGACTCCACTCAACTTCAATAGTAACACTATTAACTATCTCTAACTAAGAGAAAAGTTCAGAAAGAACTCTTCCATATGGTGCGAAGAAAGTTATTTCCTCCATAAAGATGATTTTCATTTCTTTTAAGAAGTCAAAAATGATAAGAGGAAGATTAATTCTGATGTTCTTGGTAAGGAATAACAAGAGATGCTTGTTATTTTGATCAGAGGTGTCTTAGATAGCCCTTCGCTTCAGTGTTATTAGTAGTCTTGGTGATTTTCTTCCACATATTCTTTCCTTCCTAGGGTGCAATGATTTTTGTTCCATGAGAGTGAGCTATAGATTTATTGAAGGTCAAATAATTTGCGCTATCATGTAGGTCTGAATTTGGTCAATGGAGTTTAGGTGGTTCAATTACACTAAATCAAAAGTAATCACGGAAAATACACTGCCTGTGAGGTATCTCGTTAGCGCTTTTATCAGTGGTGTATACTGGAGAAGTCACTGAATGTTCCATATTTGAGATTCTCATTATTTTTTTAGCTTTTTGGTTGTCTTAGTGCCCTATGATCTTTGTTTCTTAACTCATTGTCAAATTGTCGCGTGAAGGAGGTGTTCCAATGAAGGACCGCAGCTGGTTACAACAATGTTGTAGATCTCAATGGTGGTAATAAGATGTGGTAGAGTAAAATCATAATATCTACAACTTCACGCCACAGAGGAGTATTTTGTAGCTCGTGACGATTATTACCTAAATCATTGTTAACTCTACATTCTGAGTTTGGTTTACTTTGTCACGATCTAAGAATTATGGTGGAGTATGATCTCTGTCTATCGTTCGTAGATTTTTCACCACACATAAAAGATACTCTGAAAGCGGATTTACGCTTAAGTTATTGCATATTTTTCGTACCTTCAAAAGCTATAATTGAATGTAACTGTTAGCGTAATTTAATAGTGTAATATAGATGATCTCTTTGCATGAGTTTATATATATATATATATATATATATATATATATATATATATATATATATATATATATATATATATATATATATATATATATATATATATATATATATATATATATATATATATATATATATATATATATATATATATATATATATATATATATATATATATATATATATATATATATATATATATATATATATATATATATATATATATATATATATATATATATATATATATATATATATATATATATATAATCATACACAAATGGCATTTATTTAGTGGTTGGGTGTGTTTTTATATGATATGATCACAAAACCTTTGTAGATTCTGAACTCTGATTAGATGCATAGTTAAGAAATGAAAAATACAATCCAACCCCCTTTATTATGTAATTTTTTCACCTTCAGTTGGTATCAGAGTCTGGTCTGTGCATAACACTTAACAGTGGTGCAGATAATGATCCAATGAGAAAAAATATGTCTTCTAAAGAATTTCCTTCAAGAAGGAGTTAAGTACCACGAGAAAAATATTACACTACTAATCCTATCATATTCAAATGGTGATTCTGCTAAATTTAAATGATGGATTAAGAAAAATATATTTTTAATTTATTGGTCTTAATAAAGGGTTTTGATGAAGGTATATAGAATACTCTTGAGAATGATATTACTATAGAAGTCGATGGTGTATGGATGATCAAACTCTGAAAGTCTCTTACACCAGCTCAGAAGAAGTTTATTGAAAATATCTTTAGAGTTAGATGCATTATGCTAGGTGCTCTATCTCATTCTCAGTATATTAGTATCATGGATATGTCTAATGCTCAAGACTATCTTTAAATCCTTGTTTTTTTATTTAAAGGAAATCAGGTTGAAGCTTATTAAGTTACACTTCATCTAAATTTTCAAGCAAATTCTAAGAAGTCTGCTTGCTAATATTAAACCATAAAGTCACATCTACTCAGGAAGTCAAAAGTTTGAGTAGATTGTGTCTTGAAAGGTTTGATATCATTTTTAGAAGAAAATAAATGGAATTAGATGATGAAAAGATGTCAACTAGATCATCCTTCCTCGAGCATGTTGAAGAAAATTCCCTTGGAATGTTTGATGATGAGGAATTAACCTTCCCTATCAAAGGACCCTTTCAACTGGCTGAATGGAATGTGGTATTTGTTGATAGAAGAGTAAATTTATAAGCTTCTTATATATTCTTATTTCAACTAATTTTCCAAATCTTAAGAACAAGTACAAACACTACCAGAAAAACCCAAAAAGAAAAAATTTAGAGATCTTCAAAGTCTATTCTAATGAAGCTAACATAGTTGAGGATTTAAAATCTGATGAAGAATGTAATCAGGCATTGTTGTTCATTACTTTTTCTGAAGAACCAATATGATTCCAGGAATAAAAATCAATTATTAAAGAGAAAGATATAATTCAAATCTATCATGCTTCAATATAAGGAGTCTGCATCTAAAGATAATATATTAAGTGACTTTGGAAATTTAAGACTATCATTGAATTTGTGTTAAAGGAAAATTCTATGAGAAACCTTTTATTTCTTCTTCTGTTCCTGGAATTACTATGACAGTGTTGTAAATTTATTATATGCCAATCTCTGATAGCAAACACTATCTGAATCTATGCTTGTCAAATTTCAAAGTCAAAAGATTTAATCCAAGACAAGAAATCAAAGACTATGCTAAGAACAAGATTTTGTTAGTACCATTACTCATCCTAAACTCATACTTTGGAATGAGTCATGGTACTGATATCAAGTTTAGGCATAAAACAAGAAGAAGCCTATGAAGACTAACACTTTTAGACTCATAGAAATATGAGTACCAATATCCATATTTGTATTTTCTGCAAATATGACAGAAGAAAGGTGAAAGGCATCTTCCATGGTTATTTACAAAATTTGATGGAAGAAGAGCCTACATCCCAGACTCAATTACTAAAATCTTGAAGTTTAATGGAGAAAGTGGAATAATTGTTGTAAAAGCCAATGAATCAGAACCCACTCAAGATAGTAGTCACATTACATGGTCAGATCTAAATACTCGTCTAGAGCACGACCAAGAAAACAAAAAAAAAAGGTATGTTATGTTCTTTCTTTGAAAATTTCTTGACTCAATGAAATATTTATATACGAGTAAATACAAAGTCTCTGTTAGATCTCTAAATAAATTCTTTTAAGAACCTTCAAAGATCTTTAAAAGAAACTATGTTGTATTTGTCTATGCTGAATATGTCATTAACTATGTGATGATCATATTTATGGAATCAGTACCTTCACCTTTTGTGATGATATTGTTGCTAGTTAGATGTCAAAGAAACCAATTTAATATTCATTAATCAAGCTTGACTCTAGTTCCAAAAGAAAAGGTTTAAATCTAAATAGAATATCAAAGATTGATGACTAACAGCAGATGTCTCGTTCAAAGTCTAATCCTACTAGACTCTGATGATAGATAGCCTCTGAAAAACTGTCAGTCTCTGAGATTCAGAAAAGGAATCTCTGCTAATGATAAAGCAATTTAAGTAAAAATCTTTTTTAAAAATTTTGTTTACTTAAAACTCCATAAAATTAATTATCATCTTGTGGCTGCAAGAAATCTGCTGGGTAAGAATCTTAGGGTAATGATGTTTTCTTTTATATATTTCTATTATCTTTATCGCTTACCTTTGTGAAACATCATTTTGTGTCTTCCTTCTGTTCTTCAGACAAGATTCTTATTCCTTTAGAGTCTTGTTCAATTTCTTTTTTTATTGCTTTCTTCTGTACTTGAGATGAATTCTTTAGTTAATTCTCCTTTAAAACAGCTAGTTAACATCAATAAAAAGTTTGTGGATTTCGATTAGCTACTTAAACTTGGTTTTAACTTTCAAAAGAATGTGTCTGAACAAGCTTAGAATGGATACTTTGATATGCTCTGTGGTTTCACTTATACAAGTCTTGTCAAAGAGTTTTTGATATATGCCTCCATTGTTGACCTAAGTTCCAAGTGTGCTATTCTTTCCAAATTTTATGGTGTTTCTATAATAGTAACCTCTAAGATGATTGCCAATGTAATCAACTGTGAGTATATTGGATAAATTCCAGATACTCTTGTTTGGGAATACTATCTTTCTACTTGGTGTACTTTTGTGGATCCATCAAACATCTCTCAGGTCTCAAATCTTTGTCCTAATATAATTATTTGGAATCAGATTCTGAACTCAAACTTGCTACCTAATGATAAATATCTAGACATTGTGAACCCTATTGAAAAATATTTGCTACTTTTTCTCAATTCAAATCTGCAGATTGATCTTCCTCAAGTTATGTTTGACTATCTGAAGGAGACTCTTTCATCCTTTCTCAAGGAAATACATTCTTCATTCCTTATGGACGAGTTCTTTCAGAATTACTGACCCAACAGGGAGTTATCATAAGTTCAAAGGATGTTTCTTCTAAAATCTAGAGAGAAAAGCTTGAAGCTATCTATGAGAGTTTTTGATGTTTGGTTTCTGCAAATATATGCCTTGTAATTATTAAAAATATTGTAATAAGCAGTCTTGTTATTAAAAATTATTCTTGTTCTTATTCATATTCTTGTTCAAGCTCTTGTTTATCTTAATTGTTATATATATGTTTATCATTTTGTTAAAAAAAAATAATAAATATGATTAACACTAAAAAAAATGCATCATTCTTATTGAAAGATTGGGAGCTATTACATTTTCTTAACTAAACATTTTAGATATTTGGATATGTCTTAAGGTATTCCCTAGGCTCATCTGACATATCCAAATTGTTTAAATAATCTTTCCAATCTTCTCGAGAAAAATCAATAGCCTCCTTCCTCAAATGATTCCTGCGTTTTGACCTAGAAGTTTTTCTTCTTCTTTGTGTCTCAACAAAGGTTGCTAAAGAAGTACTAGCTTCTGAAGTTGTCTGCTTGTTTGTAGACCCTTCCGTTGCTGCATTCTTTGTGCTTGCTTGAGCTGTTGCATTCATCATTGTTGTCTTTTTGAAATCTCTCTTTGGAACCCAAATTTGTTTCTGCTTATACATTTTTGTGTTTAGAAGATTAAGTGATTAGGAAAGTCTATTTGCTAATGGTTTTATAGAGTCTATTCATCCAAGAACCTTGAGTATTTAATTGTTTTAATTTTGATTAGTCAAATCAATCTTTTAACATTTTGACTCTTGCAAAATGATGCCTAGCATTCAGTCCTATTAAGATTCTTTTAACAACTGTAAATTTTATTATTAATAAGTTAATTGTTGTTTCTGTTCATCTTATTACTTCATTTATGCTTTTGTCGGAAAATCATAGAAAAAAATTAAAATAGTGAAAATGCAAAATAAAACTGATCCAAACAACTTTTTCATTAATAAAATTTTAAAGGATTTCAACAAAAAAGGATTGGAAGAAACTGAGATTATTCTAATCTAACTCTTCCATGACCTTATAACATACCCAATTTTCCCAACTGATGTCAGACTCATCTTCATCCACATCCTCATCTTCTACTTCTGGGATAACCAACTGATAAAACATCTCGTTTACCTTTTTCTTCTTTCTCTTCTTTATTGATTTGATTCTCGATTTCAACTCAGTGGCAGATGGACCTTCTTCAGTAGATCTCTGAGGTGACAAAGATAAACCCTCGTCAGAAGTATTTAGTGTAAAGGATAAAGGACCAGTTGCAAACACCTCAAAATCTGCTGGCTTCTGAAGACCTTGTGTCTTCAGACTAGTAGAGTTCTCTGAGACTTCTGTCACAACTAAGATGTTGACACTTTCAGCCTAGGGCTCCATGGCATTTTATTGTATGTTGATGAAAATAGCATAGACTTCAGTTACTTTTATAATGGATTCTAGATAACCCAAACATTGAAATAAAATCCTTTGCTTGATTCTTGGAACTGTTACGACCAATAGATAATAAGCATGTATTGTATAACTCTTTAATGATCTCTGTTACTTGATCGTTTTCTCTTCCTTGAAAACTGGTCACGTAATAATGCTCTGTTATATATTTATGACTGTAATTCTTTTCTTTTTTTCTTTTTTTAATTATTTTTTATGTGACAAAAGGGGGAGAAAGATATAATAGTATTTAATAAAAAAAATTGAACCCTTCAGATTTAATGTTGTTCATTTATAATTAATGTACTTTTAAATTTACGTTATTTTTTTTTGTTATTTTAGTCTTTTTTGTTTTTGTGATCTTTCCCAGGTGATACATTTTATTATTCTTGAACATAGAACTAAGGGGTAGCTTACAAACCTCAATCTTGGACTATTAGACTTAGAGGGAGCTTACAAGTCTTAGACTCTAATGTTGCTTAAAGAATTAAAATATTTTTTCTTGAATATAGTACTTTGGGTGAGTTTACAGAACTCAACCTTGGACGATTACAATTAGAGGGAGCTTACAAATCTCATAACTTGATGTTGCCAAGAAAATTATAACTATCCAGCATTGTTCTTTAAATACTTATGTTTGTCAAAATGAATAAGGGGGAGATTGCTAGAACAAGATTTGTTCGTGACATATATCTCTTAGGATTTGATGATAACAAAGTATTGAAAGAATAACGGTGTTATCTAATATGTTTTCCAAGTATGTAGGTTCTAAAACTTGAAGAGAAGGCATTCAGAATCTGATATAAAGACGCATTTGAGAGGAGCTGAGATACTAGCTTTAGGTGGATCAGAACCTGAAGAAAACTCTCTAAGTAATGTCAGGCGTAGACTCTGAAGCTGAAGGCCTCAATATTAGAAGAACAACATATTGTTTCTATACTAAGTTAATGTATCAGTTTTTGGTGAACATTCAGAGTTAGTAATAAAGCTTGAGTTATTCGTAGCGCAGAAAGAAAACTGCATTGTCAAATCAGTTTGTCAGCTAAAGTCTATGTTTGCAAGGCTCAAGAATAGTTAACATGCTTTATGGATATCTACTCTCAACGGATCTATAGTACAATATTACATAGACGACACAATGGTTAAATATGTTACACAATGAATTAAGATTGTTAGGTGTATCTATCTTCAACATCTCTTGTACTATGGAAAAACAAAGACACTTATTCAAGTTATCTCTTCCAACGACTAGTCTTCTACAATTGCTATATAACCTGCAGAAGATTCAAACTGAAGTCTTCAACAATGAACAAAAGGGAAAATAGATAAGGAAAGCCAAGAAGGATAGAAGTTTTCTACACTTCTGTCTATATGGAGGAATAACAAGATCAATAATAAGCAACACAATCGAGTATGCAGAATTTCCGTTATATGTTGTAAATTATAATAACCCTTAAGATTTATTAAACATTGAATATCTTAGAAATCTTAAGTACTTAAGGTATTTTTTATGGTGATTACCCTGTACCTATAATTTTGTATCAAGTACACCTTATTCTTTATTCTGCTAAACATGATGGTTTAGTAGTTTAGATAAAGTATCTTGCTATGTGCTTGAGCACCAATGTCTCTTGATGAGAAACTTGAGCCAAGTAAGTCTCCTGCTATAGAGCATTGAAAGTCTTGATCAGTTGTTGATTAAGAAGAAAGTCTTTGACTGTGAGTTTGAGCAGAAGTCTTGTACTTGAGAGAATGAACAAAAGTCTTGGGTTCGTGGAAACTGAGCTATAAAGTATTGAGTTTATGGAACTTAAGCAAGGAAGTCTTGAGCCTAAGGAGCTTGAGCAGAAATCATAGATTCATGGAATCTAAGTAGAGAAGTCTTGGACTGAGGGTCTGAGCAGAAGTCTTAAGTCTCAAGGGCTTAAGCAGGAAGTCTTGGGTTCGTGGAACCTAAGCAGAAGTCTTAGACCTGAGGGGGTTTAAGAAGGAAGTTTCGAGATGAGAGTCTGAGTAAAGAAAAGTCTTATGCTTAAGTGCATAAGCGATTGTAATCATGTTTTGGTTATAGTAAAAATCTCTTGTGCTGTAAAGAGACTGGACTACTCTCATTTAGAAGAAACCAATATTAATCTTTGTGTGTTCTTTATCTTTTATTTACTTTTGTTAATATTCCTCTGCAACGTAAAATCAAAATCTAAACACCAGTTTTGATTCTGAACCCTGATCAATGGCAAAGTTAAGAAATGAAAAACACAATTCAACCCCTTCTTATGTATTTTTCTCACCTTCAGAATGATGAGTTACATAATACTCAAAAAACATTAATTAGTGTAAGATGTTGTTAAAATACAACATATTTTTTTTCATATTATTATTTCCTAAAACAATTTAATATATTATATGTTCAAAAAGGGGTTAATGAAAAAAATAATCGAAATTAGATATAATAAACTCAACTGTATTTTTTGTCACTGTAACGTCCTCTCGACATATTCAGAGGAACAAGATGAGAGATAAACAAAAAATCACAAAAAACATAATCTTAGTCTTAAACTTAAACTCAAACTCAATAAAAAAATTAAATCATAAACATATAGATTTCAGAACTTTGTTAAGTACAATAACTAGAAAACCACAACAATAAATAACAACAACATTAACATTGTCTCAATCTAAACAACAACTAAAAAGAATCTCTCAACAAAAATACAGCAACATCAACACTAAACCTATAAGTTTAATCTCAATAGAGCTAAAATGTATTTATTACAACAAAAACAACAACATATAATATAAATCTTATTTTAAACAACAACAACAACAAGAAGATTAAACCTTTAATGTTTTGGGTTTCAATAATAATAACAAACAATAATAATAACATCAACAATAACAAACAATAATAATAACATCAACAATAAACAAGAACAAATAACAATAAACAACAACAATAATAACAACATTAGCGTAACATGAATAATGATGTTAGACATATCAGATATACGAAAAAGAAGAAGAAGCGAACAAAAGCCCTAAATGTTGGTGCAAAGGTGAATAAATGATGAACAAAGAAAGGAAATATTCTATTAAGAATGACGGCTACAAAAACATGATAATAGTTACAATGATTGTCACCCTATTTATAAGCTAAAACTAGGGTTACTAGAATAAGATAAAATACTAAAATACCCTCTAACAAACTTAGGGGCTAAGAAAATAGTATAACTAAATAAATATGAATTACTATTAATATTCTAATACCATCCCTTAATTCATATTCCATCAAAACTTGTAACACCAATTCCATCTCTTAGTCTGAGAAATTGATCAGTTTTGATAGCTTTCGTCAGAACATCTGTCAACTGCTTCTGAGTGCTGCAGTGTACAACTTCTAACACTCAACTCTGAACTTGGTGTCTCAGAAAATGATACTTGGTCTCAATATGCTTGCTTCTCCCATGCAACACTGGGTTTCTGGCAAGATTGATTGCAGACTTATTGTCAATCATCAACTTCAGAGGTTTGTCTACTTTAATCTTCAGATCCTGCAACAAATTCAGAATCCACACAGCTTGGCATGCAGTAACAGCACCTGCAATGTATTCAGCTTCACAGGTTGACAACGCCACAACAGGTTGCTTCTTGGAACACCAAGAAATGGAACCTCCCAGAAATTTGAACAAGTACCCAGATGTACTTCTTCTGTCAACTCTGTCTCCACACCAATCAGAGTCTGAATAACTCAGAAGTTTTGACTCATTATTTCCTCCAGAGGGAAATAACACTCCATACTTCAGAGTTCCTTTGATATACCTCAGAATCCTGACAGCAGCTTAGTAATGGGACCACTTAGGTTTACTCATGAACCTACTAACCATCCCAACTGAGTAGAAAATATCAGGTCTGGTATTGCACAGATACCTCAGAGAACCAACCAACTATTTGAAGGTTGTAGCGTCCACATCCTTTCCTTCAGAGTCTGAATCCAGTTTCTGATTTGTATCAGAAGGTGTGACAGCCATCTTACAATTCTTTGTCGCTTGCGCGAAAATAAGGTGCCGGCATGACAGAAGAGTCGCCACCTTTCGTTATTTATCCCTCAGAGCGGGAAAGGAAACGATCGGAAAAACCTGACGAAAAAGGGTAAGACAAGGTCATCGCAACCATTGTCTGGGTTCGGGAGTCGGTTACGCAAGGGGAAGGTATTAGCACCCCTCACGTCCGTCGTACTCGACGGGATCCTCGCTTGTTTGTTTACTTGGACGGGTTGGTTTTATTCTATCTACCTATCAAGGCTGGCTGAAAAAGAAAAAAAATGACTCGGCAAAGCGTCGCACTTTATGCCTACGTATTCTCATCAGAGAATGAGAAATCAGAGTCAACGTAGTTCAGCCTACGAAGGATTACGGGGGAAAGGTTGAAGGTTGCTCGCTATGACGTCGCATCCTATGCCTACGTACTTCCACACTGTATGGAAGATCAGAGCAAACGTAGTTCGGGAAACTACGGGTTATTTCCTGAAAGAAGTGTTTTTTATTGTGTTTGCGATTTCGACCGCACTAGAGACTATGACCTGAGAGTGAATGCGTCGCATGTCACCCAAAGGGTACCATACTAAACATCCAACCTCGGATAGCTTAAGGCTCGTAACGTACGAAAGAAATCATTCATGATTACTGTATCTTAAACTGTTTTGAGATGAGAAGAGAACAGGCCCAACTAGGAGGGAGACTATCAAGTCCTACTGTTATCATGCCATGGATTCATCCTATGGTTGAGGTTTGAACGGGGAACTCCTAGATGTTGTCATGCATAGGTTTCAACCTAAAAGTCTATCATCAAATCCTTATCAAAGGAAATGAGAGTCCTAAGGGATCATGTCAATGATACACCAAAACAGACAAAGCATCAGCTTAACAGTAAAATGCATGCAATGCAAGTGAGGGAGGAAATGTGTGTGGGGCTTCAGCCTCCACAAGCTCATCTCAACCTCAAGCCAGTCATGAAATAACAGTAATCATACTGAAAAATAAACAACTTGCTTATCAAGCACTAAACAGTAAACTGCAATCATACAGAGAAAAGAAATGAAATGCCATCAGGCAAACAAACCACATGCTTGAGAAAGAATCACCTACATCTAATCTCTAATCCTAACCCTAACAAAATGCTGACCAAATCTAAGCAAAGCCCTAAAGCAAAACCCTAAACAAGAGAAAACAATCCCAGTCTTCAAGCTTCAAAACAAGCTTACCAAAGAAAGGGAGCTAAGTAAGCAGACTCGTAGTGTCTTCCTCAGGAAAGCACTAGGAGGCTTATACTCAGGAGTCATATCCTATGTGGCTCAACAACTGTGATCAGTTTACATTCCTCCTCAGGAGAAATTAAACTCACATGTTGGCTCCAACATCACTGGATATTTAGGAAATCCTACCTGAACTAGTAGAACTAAGTGAATAGACCCCTAGGACCTTCCTCAGGAAAGTACTAGGAGGCTTCCACTTAGGAACTGTATCCCATGTGGCTCAACAACTGTGATCAGTTTACATTCCTCCTCAGGAGAAATTAAACTCACATGTTGGCTCCAACATCATTGGATACTTAAGAAATCCTAGATGAACTAGTGGAACTAAGTGAATAGACCCCTAGGACCTTCCTCAGGAAAGTACTAGGAGGCTTCCACTTAGGAACTGTATCCCATGTGGCTCAACAACTGTGATCAGTTTACATTCCTCCTCAGGAGAAATTAAACTCACAAGTTGGCTCCAACATCATTGGATACTTAAGAAAGAGGTGAGAAGAAAGAATGAAAGTCATTCATAGTGCCTTCCTCAGGAAAGTACCATGAATTCCCCTCAAACTTCAGGATCTCAAACCTCACAGACAGGGAACAAGTTCCAAACTCTGGGTCTCTGAGTCTTGATCTTCAATCTCCTTCACCATGCTCCTTCAACAAGCTCTTCAAGACAAACCAAGCCCCACAACAAATTCCCAGAAATAAACCCCAGAGACAAACAGATAACCACAGAACAAGCAAAACCATCATCCAACTTCAGAAAATACCTAAAAATACTAAAACAAGAGGGAAAATTCTAACAATCATTCACAAGGGTCTATAACATCTACCCATATCATCCCTATATACCCATACCCAAAAATCAAATCAAAACTCTCCACAGAAAATGAATTATTTCACCTCTGCATCCTTAAACCCTAATTATGATTCCCTAATGCTAGCCTAATTAGACTAATAAAATTTAATCTAAAAATCATGAATTAAATCCCATGGGGAACTATGATTCAATATCTAACCACACCAAAAGGAATGAATTAAAAAGACTAAGGGAAGGTCCTAAAAGAAATTCTACAAAATTGAGTATCAAACTAAACATATTTAAAAGCTATTCAAATGAAAAATATGCTAAAAATATTAAAATAGAATAAAATGCTAATTTTATTTATTTATAATTTTCTAGACAAGATTATGAACATGTGAAAAAAACAAGCATTAAAAAATATTAATTTTTGGATTTTATATGAATTTTTTAATATGCAATAAAATATAAAGGGAATTAAAAATAAAAGAAATAAAAGAAAAAGGGGAGGGGGTGCCATTAGAAGCTACGCCTAGTTGTTTTATGAGATGGGCCAAATCAGGGGGGTGGGAATAGCGCGCGCTCTGAGGCCCAGGCGTTATTCAGAAAAAACAATTAAATGAATTCAAAGAAAAAAAGAAGGAAACGGTGCGAATAACAGTAGTTTTTAGTTAAAAATGGGATTGGGACGTGCGAAGGGGGTGCAGATAGAAAAAAGTTCGCTGAGCCCAGCTGCTGCGTTTAATGAAACGCAGCGTTCCAGCCTTCAGCTTTCCCTCTCAATTGCTTTTGAATCGTGGCCGTCGGATCCCTCTCTCAGTCAACGGTCTATGCTTGCATCCAACGGCGCTGGACTTGTCTTCAACCTTGGGTTCTTTCTAGGGTTTGCAGTGGGAACTCCATGCATGAGCTTCAACCGTAAACTTCCTCTCACTCGTATCAACTCATAACAGCACCGAATTCAATTCTTTAAGACCCTAAAGTGATCTACTCATCAAGCTTAACGCAACTACAGTCCTAGTTTTCATTGGAATGGCCTACAACTGGAAACCCGATGGCATCAACTTCCATGATTACTCCAACATCAACCTTCGTGCTTTGCCAACTTCTTGATATTAAAATAACCTACTCATGGCACTGATCAACCTGAGCTATAACACTAAGATTAATGCTCAATATACAAAGAGTTCTTGCTCATTAAAGTCATTATGTCCAATTCTCAAACTTCACAGATGGCTCTTAAATTTTCCAGCAATGATCCTTACATGGTCACTAATAATCCTATGCTAACCACATGGCCTAAAAGTGCTTAAATAAAGAGATGGAATAGATTTTGCAAAACCTGTTCTTGATGATGGCAGGGGTAGTTCTACTCCTCTTCAAGCCTTGAAACCCTTCATGATTACTCTTTTCTCGATGATATTCTTTCTGTTTGCAAAAAGTGTGGTGTTGCAAGCTTGAATCTTGAGTTTGAGTGCAATTTGCATTCTTTGCAACTTCTTCACCAAAGCTTCAAATCTCCATGGATCTTCCTCTAACTTGATATGCCCTTGTTCATCATGATCAGAATGAAAGGTTTGTGGAGAAGAGAAGAATGAAAATGGAAGAGAATGAGAGTTTGTTATGATTTTGCAAATGGAGGAATTTCACTTACTTGCACTCTAATCTCACTACTCACTATTAACCATCACCAACCATAATCTCATGGTGATTCACTCTTTAAATAACGATCAAAAGAGCTTTCTAGAATCATCTAGAAAGCCCTAGAAAATCATGGAAAATCTCATGTAGTGGCATGTTGTAACATCTCATATCTCATGTGCCAAGCCTTTGAATTTGCTTTAAAATCTCCTTACAAGAGATATTGAGAAGGAATATGATGAGAAACAAGCATTGCCTTTGCTTTATGTGAAGTTTCTCAAGTTGCCTTATGATGCAAGAATCAAAATTACAAAGCAACATCCATTTTAAGACCTCAAATCAAAATTCTACTTGAACCATTGTTTTTAAAATGATGTTTGGATTCAAAATGACATATTGGATGACCTATTTTGGATTTGTGGATCTCTCAAACCAAAATCCCATTTCAACTTTTTAACTTATAAGCCATTTTTAGGTCATTTTTACCCAATCATGAAAATCCTTGCTACAAGCTTTTTCAATAACTCATGACCTCTTTTATAGGCTTAAAATCCCATTTTGAACAACTTTGATGTTTTGAGTTTTTTCATTTGAGGCTTGGAAATAGGAGATATGGCCTTTGCTTAAAATGACCTATAACTGCTAAATGACCAAAATACCCCTGTCTTACTCAAACCATAAGTTGAGTTCTACAAATCCTATCAAGGACTTCTAGTACTCTATAGAAAGCTAAGAAGATGCTCTTCAACATTCATGTTGACCAAGAGATCATAGGAATCATCCTACTAGGGCAAAAGTTGTCTGCAAGTTGGGTGACTTTCAAGGACCCAGATTCACACACCTCAGCTGACCTGTAATTTGTCAAAACCATAACTTGAGCTATGCATATCCTATCAAGGACTTCTACCACTCAAATTAAATCTAAGAACAATCTCTACAACATTCATGTTGTGGGGAAGATGAGATATCAATCACATCTTGAGCTAAAACGGCCTGGAAGATTGGGATCAAATTAGGGTTTTTTCACTGACAATCCCTGGAAACCCTAACTCAAAATTTCTCAAACTCCTCAATCATGATGAGTTGGTCTAGGAATCATCTTTATAACATCTCCTTACATCATTCCATTATCTCATGGCCCTTGGATTAAGTCTCAACCCTCTCCAAATCTTCAGCTGATCTAGGATTGACCCAGTCAAAACCCTAATTCTACCATTCATGGTTGAATCTTCTGAATTCTTGCACAATGACCTCTCTGGGCTTCATGATGGCTCTCCAGACATCTCATAACCTTTCTCAAAGCTTCGAGTTCATTCTCAATGTCTCAGCATCAACTGAGTAGCCCTCACAACTCTCAAGTTATGAGACACACAACCCTAGTTTCACCCAATTCCTCTGAGGATCTCCTGAACTTTCTGATGAAGGTATCAACTTTCAAACACTTAATGAGTAAATAATTGTTGGTGAAATTTTGGGGTGCAACAGCTGCCCCTATTCAAACGGCTTGAACCTGATTGGGTGAGAAGCGAACGACTCTCAGCCAATCAAGGTGCGAGACGATTGAATACCGGTAAACCCGAAAATTTGCCAACTGCACGACCACATGATACTCTACGGAGAACAAACCCTCGAACACTGCAACACTAGCTGCTCAACAACTAGATGGAGAAATATCGATCTGACATCGCCGTCAGTTATCGACGTTAACTTCTTCTGATATTGCCTTCAGACAACCACAACACCCAACCTCGCCGCTGGAAGATTAAACCATCTGACATCGCTGCCGGAAACAAACATCATTCTGAGAGACACTCGACATCGCCGCCGTTCAAACATCATCTCTGCTGGGGATTTAAAGAGTCTGACCTCGCCGTCGAACAAACATCCAACCTCACCGTCGAACAAACATAATCTGACCTCGCCGCCAAATCCAAACATAATCTGACCTCGCCGCCAAATAAACATTCAACCTCGCCGTCGAACACAACACTGAACAATTCTGACCTGGGGTTCACCCCTGGTAAATGGAGCAAAAGGTACACTTGCGTATTTGAAGCTACTCCGCTGGGAATGAGAGACTCAACCAAGCACGCTCTGATCTGGGGTTCACCCTCAGAACCATAACGAACATCCGAATACTACTGCACACTGCCCACCGTAGAACTTCAACATCAAAGACATATGAAACCCTGGCCCCTAGCCACTTCCAGCTTCAGCTAGAAAAGATCTTCAAGTATTTCTGAAGATAAGCATCCTTGGCCTTCAAGGATGTAAACTTTTGCCTGTCGGCAACTCTGCAGGAGGTATCTTCGACTTCAGTCTGAAGAAATGGTCCTTGGCCTTCAAGGATACATGGACCTGCCTTCAAGCAACTCCGCCTCTGCTATAGAGTATCCGAGACTTCAGTCAGGGATATACTTCGGCCTTCAGTCCGAAAAAATGAATCCTAGGTCATTCATGACCTTGGGGATAACCTTGCCCTTAGGCACCTTCGCTTCAGCTTGGGGAAATCTGTGACTTTAGTCAGAGAAGTGGTATCCTGAGCCATTCATGACTCTGCGGGGATTCAAACACTTTGCCTTCAGGCAAACTCCGCTTCAGCTGGAGAAACATCTTCGACTTCAGTCAGAAGAAACACTATTCATTCGATCGCGATCAATCATCACCTCAGGATAACTGACTTGGTCTTCAGGCCAACACGGATCACCTTGCAAACAAAAGCTGCATCTACAAACTTTTGAACTCTGTCTTCAGACACACGTTAATTCATCAACAAGGAAATCTGAATCCACAGGAACATTCTGATATCGCCTTCAGGCGTTTACGAAGTCAATCTTCAGATTAGACATCACTGTTGGGGCAGACATATCACGCTGCTAAGGACTTCAAGAATCAACTTGAACAGACAACTCCGTCGGGCACCTTCAAGAATCATCTCGAACTGCTGACCTTTCTGGAGACTTTTATTCCGCTAGGGATATTCCAGGAATCCTCCTGGGCAACTCTTGCTGGGGACGCTACTGGGGAGCTCCAGAATCATCCTAAGCAAACAACTCGGGAAATTGCGCTGAGGTCTTAAGAATCATCTTAAGCAACCGGCCCTGCTGAGGAATTCAAGAGTCGTTTTGAACTGAAGCCTTCGCTGGGGATCTCAAGAATCATCTTGAGCGAGCGACTGTGGGAGTTACATCGGGGTCTTCAAGAATCATCTCAAGAAAGCGACCTCGTTGGGGAGAACGTCAGGAATCATCCTGAGCAACTGGTCTTTTGGTGGAACACCTGTAAAACAAGAATGATAATAACCTAGATCATGCGTATGATGCCTATGCTTCGGCGCTTATGCCCCACACGGTGGGAATGCTATACGTAAATGCTAAATGCTATGCAATCATGCACAATGCTATGCAATCCCGTCAGCAAAATAAATGCCGAAGGGGGATCCTCCTGTCAAGGAGAAGGGACTACTCAGATAGAGGAATCATCCTGCTGAGGAGAACATGGATACGCCAATATCAATCGGACTCTGTCTGGGGAAATGATCTTTGGTTGACTACTGCAGGGGAAACGACTTCAGTTGATTTCTACAGGGAATGAAGCTTCACGAGAACCTGGACTTGCTGATATCAATCGCGAGAATAAATTGCGCGGCCGTCATGGCTACTCTTCTGGGGGGATAACTCTATGGGAAAACAACTCCAGCTGCTCAACACTCCACTGAGAAAAAACCAATCATGATCTAATCAACTTCTAAGGACTCAGCTTTCTTGGACATCTGCAAACTCGGCTGGGGAAGGAGAAATCATTCTACTTCGCTGGAGAGAGTACGACTCTGGGGAAGATACGGCATCGGCTGTTCAATACTCTGCTAGGGAAAATCCACTCATGGTCCCAACTGCTTCCAAGGATTAGGCTCTCCTGGGGTCTGCGGACTCAGCCGGGGAGAGAGAAATTATTCTACTTCACTGGAGAGTACAACTCTGATGAGGAATTTCAATTCCGCTGGGGAAGAAAGAATCATCTGACTTCGGGGGAGAGTATAACTCTGCAGGGGAATACAACATCAGCTGTTCCAACACTCTACTGGGGAAGGATAAGTCATTCTACTTCGGGAGAGAATACGGCTCTGGTGGGGAATCTCAATTCCACTGGAGACTTCAGTCTGGCACCATCAGTTACTGCCTCCTTCGGCATACGAACAGCTTCCTACAAGACTTGCACTTGTGACCCGGTGCTGGGGGAGACACCTGCTGCGGCGACTTTACTGGGGAAACACGAGCTTCGGCACCCGAACACTCCTCTGAAATCTGCACTTGTGACCCGGTGCTGGGGACATACGAGCTTCGGCGCGCGACTCAGCTGATGAGGTGACGTTCTTTCAAGATGCGTCTGCTTGGGGAAGAGAATCATCTCTGCCTGGGGAGACATATCAATGCTTACTATCTTGCGTTCAGATTCTGCGGTGGAGAGACCACTGAACTCTGCTGGAGAAGGAGGACTCGCCCAGCTTCGGGGATGCGCACGACACATCTTCTGGGAGGTGCTACACCTGCAACAACACAAACAAACAGACAAGATACCCTCCTCAAAGGGGCCTATCAAGGTTATCATCTCGTGACAATATTCAGGTGATTAATTGTTTCAACAATCGATGGGCCTAGGCCCGTAAGTTTATGTATGCGCATTTTATCAAAAACATCGGCGTTTTTATTCGCAAACAAAACAGATAAATGCTCAATAGGCAAGCAGAATTGCTGAATAATATGCATTTTATTGGTGGTGAACCCCTGAATGGGAAAAAATGTTTTACAACAGAGGCAAACTCCTGGAATGAGGAAGCCGCACAAAAATAAAACATAAATGTACATCGGTATATACAAATGTCGGCAACGAGGCGTAGACGAACACCATGAGTTGATCCCTCTAAGACCCACTCGACTTCGATACTTCTCCGACGCTTCAGCTTCAGAAGAGATTGATTCAGGTAAACGACCCTCAGGTCCTCCAAACCACTAAACAATGAAAGTCCACACGCGGAACGCAGTCATTTGCTTATTCAAATCCCTAACTTTTGCGTGAACCGCCCTTTACGGGTTTTCAGTTCACCGGGATACCCTTTTTTGCCGAAGCCGCCCAGTGTAGGTTTTCGACTTCGCGGGTGTACATTTTTTCAATATATCCCTAATTTTTGCCCGAACCTTTTATTCTGTTTTTGGTTCGCCGGGATGCCCCTTTTTTGCCTGGACTCTTTCTTTTTTGTCCAGCGGGTCTCTTTCAAGCAAAGTATTTTTTAACTGCGTCCGCGTTCACCGGGGATGCAAAATCTTCACCATCCATCGTGGATAACAACAAAGCTCCTCCCGAGAAGACCTTGCTGACGACATACGGCCCTTCGTAATTCGGAGTCCACTTGCCCCGGTGATCGGAGTGTGGCGGAAGAATCTTCTTCAGGACGAGATCACCCGTCTGAAAGTTTCTGGGACGCACCTTCTTATCATAAGCTTTCTTCATTCGGCTTTGGTACAGGCGACCAAATGCAATCGATGCTAACCTCTTCTCGTCCATCAGGCTGAGTTGGTTCAAACGATTCGTAATCCATTCTGCCTCGTCGAGTTTCACATCAACCAAAACTCGCAAAGAAGGAATCTCCACTTCTAACGGTAGGACAGCTTCCATACCGTACACCAAGGAGAAAGGAGTTGCCCCGGTCGACGTACGCACCGTCGTACGATAACCGTGCAAGGCAAACGGCAGCATCTCGTGCCAATCTTTGTACGTCACAACCATCTTCTGAACAATCTTCTTAATGTTCTTGTTGGCGGCTTCGACGACGCCATTCATCTTCGGTCGATAAGGAGATGAGTTGTGGTGTTCAATCTTGAAGCTCTGGCACAGCTCCTTCATCATCTTGTTATTCAAATTCGAACCATTATCAGTAATGATCCGCTCGGGAATTCCATAGCGACAGATGATGTCCTTCTTTATGAATTTAGCTACCACCTGCTTGGTCACATTAGCGTACGAGGCTGCCTCCACCCATTTGGTGAAGTAGTCGATAGCTACCAGAATGAAACGATGACCATTGGACACGCTGGGCTCGATCTTGCCTATCATGTCGATGCCCCACATGGAGAACGACCAAGGGGAGGACATGACATTCAATGGGCACGGCGGCACATGAACTTTATCAGCATAAATCTGGCATTTATGACATTTCTTCGCGAATCTGAAGCAATCCGACTCCATAGTCAGCCAGTAATACCCTGCTCTCAGGATCTTTCTCGTCATGGCATGCCCGCCGGCGTGCGTACCAAATGTGCCCTCATGAACTTCTTCCATGAGCATACTTGCCTCCTTCTCATCTACACATCTGAGTAGCACGAGATCATGGTTTCTCTTATACAACACTCCATCAGGATTGAGATAAAAGTTTCCAGATAGCCTCCTTAGAGTCTTCTTATCCTGGGTTGACGCACCCGCAGGATACTCCTTAGTCATAAGGAAGGTCTGGATATCGTGGAACCATGGCTTGCCGTCGGCGGCATCCTCGACTGCAAAGACAAATGCCTGTCTGTCAAGACGCGAAAGCACAATTCTTGGAGCCTCATTCCAAAAATTGACCTTGTACATTGAAGCCAACGTGGCTAAGGCATCAACCATCTGATTTTCAGCCCTGGGTACATGATGAAGTTCCACTCGATCGAAGAACGGAAGCAGCCTCCTGGCATAATTCATGTACGGCACCAAATTCGCTTGACGAGTTTCCCACTCCCCTTTAATTTGATTGATTACAAGCGCTGAGTCACCATATACGTCTAGATTCTTGATTCTCAAATCAATTGCCTCTTCTAGACCCATAATACATGCTTCATACTCTGCTTCATTGTTGGTAACTGGAAACGTCAGTCTCGCAGTGAACGGGATGTGGGATCCGTGAGGAGTCGTGATGATAGCCCCAATACCACTTCCATAGGAATTAACCGCTCCGTCGAATATCAACTTCCACTGAGACTTCCTATCTGGCCCCTCATCGGGCAATGGCTCATCGCAATCCTTCGCTTTGAGAAACATGATATCCTCGTCAGGGAATTCGAACTTCATCGGCTGGTAGTCTTCGATTGGCTGTTCGGCAAGGTAATCAGATAATACGCTTCCCTTAATGGCTTTCTGGGAGACATACTAAATATCATATTCTGTTAACACCATCTGCCATCTGGCAATCCTGCCCGAAAGAGCCTGCTTCTTGAAGACGTACTTGATCGGATCCATCTTCGAAATTAGCATAGTGGTGTGATTGAGCATATACTGTCGTAGACGTTTGGCGGCCCAAGCTAATGCACAACACGTCTTCTCCAGCATCGAGTATCGAGATTCACACTCAGTGAACTTTTTACTCAAATAATAAATGGCATGCTCTTTTCTGCCCGTCTCGTCGTGCTGACCGAGAACACACCCCATACTATTCTCCAGGACCGTCAGGTACATGATTAATGGCCGTCCAACCACTGGGGGTATCAAGATTGGAGGTTCTTGAAGATACTGCTTTATTTTGTCAAATGCCTTCTGGCAATCCTCATTCCAAGTAATTGCCTGATCTTTCTTTAAAAGCTTGAACATCGGTTCACAAGTGGCCATGAGCTGAGAAATAAACCTTGCAATGTAGTTTATTCGGCCCAAGAAACCACGAACTTCTTTTTCTGTTTTCGGCGCTGGCATTTCTTGAATAGCTTTTATTTTTGCAGGATCAACTTCGATATCTCGTTCACTAACGATAAACCCCAATAACTTTCCGAACCGCACTCCAAAAGTGCACTTGTTAGGATTCAGCCTCAGCCTGAATTTCCTAAGCCTCTCAAAAAGCTTCAATAAGTTGACCAGATGCTCTTCCTCCGTTTGGGACTTTGCAATCATGTCATCAACATAGACCTCGATCTCATGATGAATCATATCATGAAACAAAGTTACCATTGCTCGCTGGTAAGTGGCCCCTGCGTTCTTCAGACCGAAAGGCATTACCTTATAGCAAAATGTTCCCCAGGGGGTGATACACGTCGTTTTCTCCATGTCCTCCGGTGCCATCTTAATCTGATTGTAACCGGAGAAGCCATCCATGAACGAAAACACGGAAAACTGGGCTGTGTTGTCGACCAACACATCGATATGAGGCAACGGGAAATCATCCTTAGGGCTCGCCCTATTCAAATCCCGATAATCGACGCACATGCGTACCTTACCGTCCTTCTTCGGTACAGGCACTATGTTGGCAACCCACGGAGGGTAGGTGGTAACGGCTAGAAATCCTGCGTCCAACTACTTCTGGACTTCTTCCTTGATTTTTACAGCCATATCTGGTCTCGTCCTCCTAAGCTTCTGCTTGACTGGAGGGCAATCTTCTCGCAATGGCAAGCGATGAACCACGATGTCTGTGTCAAGTCCGGGCATATCTTCGTATGACCAAGCAAAGACGTCACTATACTCTCGAAGCATCTCGACCAGTCTATGCTTGACGTCATTCTGCAGCGCAGCCCCTACTCTGACATTTCTGACGAGCTCTTCAGAACCCAGATTTACGATCTCAATATCCTCCTCGTGAGGCAGAATAACCTTTTCCTCTTGTCTCAACAAGCGGGCCAACTCTTCCGGAAGGTCTTCGTCTTCATCAATCTCATCCTCGGCTTGATAGATCGGGCAATCGAAGTCGTAGTGAGCCGTAGAGGGTCCATAGTCGATGTCATCTGTTATGTGGATCCTGCAATAACAAGGGTTAAGTTTAAAGCAAGAATATGCAGGTTAGCACAAACCCCGTTGCCATTTTGCTATTTTTTCGAAATAAACATAAAACAGGAATAACAGAGAACACAATATTTGAGTACGAAGAAAACGCCTTTTATTTACTAACAAAATGCATGTACATAATCCAACAAGGCCTTGACAATAAAACCACTATGCCCCGGGCAGGACATAGGGTTGTACAAAGATTGTAAAAAGCAAATCATTACTCTTCACTTGTCAGCTGGATAATCTCCTTGATGGTCCAATTGTTGAGGCGCTCGCCCGGCTTGCTTGGCTGAATCCAGGCATCCAGATCACAATCGATATCCCCGCTCTCCTCAGACGCTGCGTTGATGCTTTCGAAAATTACTCCGCCCTTGGTGAAGATGATCGACCCCTTCCCACGAGACGAAGACGAAGAAGATGAAGCTTCAGCTTCAGGAGAATACCCCAATCCAAACTTATCCTGCTTGATTGGTATATCCAAAACATGCCCCCAGCCTGGGGTGGAACCGGCTTCGACAACGGCCCGAGCTTCTTTGAACGAGGAGAGATTCATCTCTTGCTTCTCTACGACGACAGGAGCTACCTCTTTCACCTTGACGGTTTCAAATGCTTGGCAGAGAGTTTCATGGATTTCGCCGTCCATTTCAACATATTTAAAGGATGACAGATGGCTCACCATAATGTCCTCCTCACCACAGACGGTTACTATGCTGCCCCCGACAGCATATTTGAGCTTCTGATGCAGCGTGGACGTCACGGCACCAGCAGCATGGATCCATGGCCGACCTAAGAGGCAACTGTAGGCAGGCATGATATCCATGATATAGAAAACCGTATTGAACGTCTCCGAACCAACTTGAATCGGCAGGGTCAACTCTCCGAAAACGTGGCGCTTAGTTCCATCAAATGCTTTCACCACCAGATCACTGGGCGTGCAAAGCAATCCACGAGTGTCCAACTTCATTAACGCCTTCTTCGGAAGCACATTAAGCGACGAACCCGTATCCACCAGGACATGCGACATGATCGTGCCTCTGCACTCTATCGAGACGTGCAAGGCGCTGTTGTGATCTCTCCCTTTAGGAGTCAGCTCTAAATCCGTGAATCCCAGCCCGTTACCAGTGTTAACATGGGCTACCACCTCCTCTAGCTGATTTACTGATATCTCCTGCGGCACGTATGCAGCGTTCAATACCTTCAGTAACGCGTTGCGGTGTGCTTCAGAACACAGCAACAAGTTAAGAATAGAGATCTTTGACGGAGTCTGATGAAGATGATCTACAATCTTGTAGTCGCTCTTCTTGATTAATCGCATGAACTCTTCAGCATCTTTAACTAGCAAGTCTTTTTCTGCCCCAGAAGGGACCTCTTCGACAGCTCTGCCTTTACCCTTATCAGCAGCATCAACCCTGACCACCTTTTCTGCCACAACCTCTGCTGGCGCGAACACTCTACCGCTTCGAGTAATGCCACTGACTCCGACAAGATTCTGCACAGTCGACCCGAACGGCTCAAGCTCTATCTTCTGACCATTGCAATAAACTTCGGCGCCGTAATGCCATGGGACGACGTTAGTGCTTTCGAATGGGATTGGCCCGGCCCTGGTGATAGTGATAGTAGGCGGTCAGGGCGCAAAAATAGTAATAGGGTGACGAGGAATAGTAATGGTAGCGACTTCATCTGCCTGCTTCAGCATGACCTCCCCTGAGGCACTTTCGACGCTCCGGCTGAACTGCAAAATACCCTCAGAAATCAGACTTTGGATACCTTCTACCAGCTGCTCACACCCATCAGGAAGTGTAGCACAAGCCATACATAACTCTCCGCATCCAGGAAAGAAGCCCTTCTTCAGCAACTTAGCCTTGACAAAACTAAGTGGCGTCTTCAAATCTTTGACATCAGTCAGCAAGTCTGAACTCTCCTCGGTGATAACGGCGTTCACTCCGCCTCCCCTATGGTGAGGCATAGGGTTCTTGGTAACGTTGGGCACGCTATCAGAAAAGTTAATAACCTTGGCGTCCACCAAGTCCTGCACTTTGTGCTTAAAAGCTTTACAATTCTCAATCGTATGGCCTGGTGCCCCAGTATGGAAATCACAAGTAGCATTGGCGTCATACCCCGGTGGTGGTGCCCCTGTCAAGGGAGCCAACGTCCTCTTTTGAACTAGCTGAAGCTGCAACAAAGTTTGTAGAAGCTGCGCATACGACATAGGTGGAGCTTCAAAATGACGATTTGCCAAAGGAGCCCGATTATGATATTTCCTATACCCCTGTTGATTCTGCTGCTGAGGCTGCTGCTGCTGCTGCGGTGGAGCAGCTGGGATATTTATGCTAGCAATCTGCTGCTGAGGGACCTTGCCCTTTCTCCGAGCATTAGTGACGGCACTTGCATCTCCTTCTCGACGCTTGCCAGCGTAGGGTTTCTTACCACCTCCTCCAGCCGAGGATGATTCGCCTTGAATTTTTCCAATCTTTATACCGTTCTCGACATGCTCGCCCATAGTGATGAGAGCCGAGAATGTTCTAGACATGCCACTAACCAGCTTTTCATAGTAGACTCCAGGAAGGGTAGCCACGAACATTTGCACTAACTCACGCTCAACCATCGGCGGTTGAACCCGAGCAGCCAATTCACGCCACCGCTGGGCGTACTCTTTAAAGCTTTCATTGTTCCGCTGTGAAAGATTCTGAAGCTGAACTCGGTTGGGGGCCAAGTCGCTATTGTATTGATAGTGGAGGACGAACGCTTCAGCGAGGTATTTCCAGGTACGCACAGTAGCGGGCTCCAAACCCATATACCATTCGAGTGATGGACCAGAAAGACTATCTTGGAAGAAGTGCATCAGCAACTTCTCATCGTCAGAATAAGCAGACATCTTTCTATAATAAGATCGGAGGTGGACCCGGGGGCAAGTAGTACCCTTATACTTCTCGAAGGCAGGCACCTTGAATTTATGAGGTACCTTAAAATCAACAATCAACCCGAGCTTGGACATATCAACGCCCAATGTATTCTGATTTTCAATGTCTCTCATCTTGTCTTCCAGCGCTTTGAACCTGAGTCGAGCTTCAGCATTCAACTCTGCATCTACACCTCTCTGAGAAAATACGTCGTCCTGATGGTCCTCCAGCCACGGTTGGGGCACCATCAGATTTCCAACACCAGCGTTGCCGTTGACCGGCCCTACGTTAACATTGGCTCCCAGACTACCATTGCCGACGCCTGCCGCATTAAGTCCGATATTAGTCATTAGATTGCCGTTAGCACTGCCGTTGCCCCCGGCAACAGGGACAACATTCTGTGGAGCATCCACTGGAGGAGGAGTAGGCACGGCCCCGCCGTGAAGTATGCCATTACTGTCAACCCTGGAGATTAGAGGTTGAACCAAAGTACGAAGCTGGTCCTGACCATTCGCGACCACTTGCATCAGCTCCATAAAACGATCCATCCGTTCACGAAGCTCTTGAACATCTGACTGCACCTGGTCCATTATCCTTGTCTGATTAGCGCGAGTTGAGTAACGGTGAATGAGTCTTTGATCAATCCTGGAGAACGGAGACAGCTCGGAACCTGTGTACTTGAAAAACCTGTCAACATTAAAGGTTAGGAAAAGCAACAGAATGTATGTCATGCAAAAATGCTTCATGCAGATGTATGCGTGTGTCTGTGTGCTTGAGAGATTTCCCCCGATCCTGGCGCCTTAGTACCAGTGCTGACAATAATAAGGAGGGGAATCTGGGCCCAATCATGGAAACAATAATCTCATATATACATAGTATCAGTGATAGTCAACTCCGACACATCAGGGATCGTGAACTCGTACGCAACAGTCTTCTTGAGAGAGGCTGTAGTAATACAATAAGAGGCGAGAGATCCTGGATCAGGGAAACGGTACCTGTCACAGACACACGTCAATGGCATGCGAATGATCATGCGAACTAATGCAAAATGCAGGCATGCAACAATATATCCAGGTGGCTGCTGTGGAGATTCGGTATCGACAATCACTGATGAGAAGGAAACCCCAGTGCAAGACCACTAATCCGATCCGCTGAGAATAACCATCTGATGGGATCGAGATCAAAATTCTGCTCTGTCAAGAGTAAGTGCCTGATAATAAGGACCCGGGATGTATGATCAGAAAACGTCCGCTGATGAAGTCTTCAGACCCCAAATCAAAAATCTGCCCTATCAAGAACAAACACACAGCTGCTGATGAGATCTTCAGACCCCACTCAAAATCTGCCCTATCAAGAACAAACAACATCTGTTGATGAGATCTTCAGACCCCACTCAAAATCTGCTCCATCCAGGACAAACCTCTAATGACAATACTCTGATCGAAACCTGCTCTATCAAGAACAGACATACACCCGATGATAAAATCCTCTGATCAAAAACTTGCTCTGTCAAGAACAGTCAAATCTGCGACTGAGAACCCTGATACCAACATAACTGATTCACTGTCAAGAAAACCAGGTAGTCTGGAGGTATAAGTTTCCTGCAATATCCCAATCCCACTCACAGGTATGGACCTAATCCACGGACAAAGGTACGGCATCCTATGCGGTCATCAGCGTCACAGACTTTCACGAGTGACGATACGATTCCCAAAAGGAGTGGCATCATCAAGTCATGAAGAGGCCTCACTTAGCTGACTTCCAAATGATCGGTCCCCAGAGTCGACAATCCTCACGTCTGGACTCCCCTCAGATCCTAAGGACCGGAAAGGAGCACCTCGGCGAGAACCTCGTCTGAGCGTAGATTTCGTAGGGAACTGTGCCTGCTCAGCAGAAAGGTTCGTCTACTACTCTCCACAACTATGTCTAGGTGCATACTCAAGCCCAGGTCCGGCTTCTCACTCATAGTAACATCCCTCTCCCACAGCAGCACAGATAATCATATCAAACTGGAAATAAAATGCGGGAAGTAAAAATGCGATAAATAAACGCAACCCAACAAGCAAACATACACGCGCTAGGATTGACTCTCATAGGGAACCGAAGAACCAGAGATTCTGGGTTCGGTCCCCAGCAGAGTCGCCAGCTATCGCTTGCGCGAAAATAAGGTGTCGGCATGACAGAAGAGTCGCCACCTTTCGTTATTTATCCCTCAGAGCGGGAAAGGAAACGATCGGAAAAACCTGACGAAAAAGGGTAAGACAAGGTCATCGCAACCATTGTCTGGGTTCGGGAGTCGGTTACGCAAGGGGAAGGTATTAGCACCCCTCACGTCCGTCGTACTCGACGGGATCCACGCTTGTTTGTTTACTTGGACGGGTTGGTTTTATTCTATCTACCTATCAAGGCTGGCTGAAAAAGAAAAAAAAATGACTCGGCAAAGCGTCGCACTTTATGCCTACGTATTCTCATCAGAGAATGAGAAATCAGAGTCAACGTAGTTCGGCCTACGAAGGATTACGGGGGAAAGGTTGAAGGTTGATCGCTAGGACGTCGCATCCTATGCCTACGTACTTCCACACTGTATGGAAGATCAGAGCAAACGTAGTTCGGGAAACTACGGGTTATTTCCTGAAAGAAGTGTTTTTTATTGTGTTTGCAATTTCGACCGCACTAGAGACTATGACCTGAGAGTGAATGCGTCGCATGTCACCCAAAGGGTACCATACTAAACATCCAACCTCGGATAGCTTAAGGCTCGTAACGTACGAAAGAAATCATTCATGATTACTGTATCTTAAACTGTTTTGAGATGAGAAGAGAACAGGCGCAACTAGGAGGGAGACTATCAAGTCCTACTGTTATCATGCCATGGATTCATCCTATGGTTGAGGTTTGAACGGGGAACTCCTAGATGTTGTCATGCATAGGTTTCAACCTAAAAGTCTATCATCAAATCCTTATCAAAGGAAATGAGAGTCCTAAGGGATCATGTCAATGATACACCAAAACAGACAAAGCATCAGCTTAACAGTAAAATGCATGCAATGCAAGTGAGGGAGGAAATGTGTGTGGGGCTTCAGCCTCCACAAGCTCATCTCAACCTCAAGCCAGTCATGAAATAACAGTAATTATACTGAAAAATAAACAACTTGCTTATCAAGCACTAAACAGTAAACTGCAATCATACAGAGAAAAGAAATGAAATGCCATCAGGCAAACAAACCACATGCTTGAGAAAGAATCACCTACATCTAATCTCTAATCCTAACCCTAACAAAATGCTGACCAAATCTAAGCAAAGCCCTAAAGCAAAACCCTAAACAAGAGAAAACAATCCCAGTCTTCAAGCTTCAAAACAAGCTTACCAAAGAAAGGGAGCTAAGTAAGCAGACTCGTAGTGTCTTCCTCAGGAAAGCACTAGGAGGCTTATACTCAGGAGTCATATCCTATGTGGCTCAACAACTGTGATCAGTTTACATTCCTCCTCAGGAGAAATTAAACTCACATGTTGGCTCCAACATCACTGGATATTTAGGAAATCCTACCTGAACTAGTAGAACTAAGTGAATAGACCCCTAGGACCTTCCTCAGGAAAGTACTAGGAGGCTTCCACTTAGGAACTGTATCCCATGTGGCTCAACAACTGTGATCAGTTTACATTCCTCCTCAGGAGAAATTAAACTCACATGTTGGCTCCAACATCATTGGATACTTAAGAAATCCTAGATGAACTAGTGGAACTAAGTGAATAGACCCCTAGGACCTTCCTCAGGAAAGTACTAGGAGGCTTCCACTTAGGAACTGTATCCCATGTGGCTCAACAACTGTGATCAGTTTACATTCCTCCTCAGGAGAAATTAAACTCACAAGTTGGCTCCAACATCATTGGATACTTAAGAAAGAGGTGAGAAGAAAGAATGAAAGTCATTCATAGTGCCTTCCTCAGGAAAGTACCATGAATTCCCCTCAAACTTCAGGATCTCAAACCTCACAGACAGGGAACAAGTTCCAAACTCTGGGTCTCTGAGTCTTGATCTTCAATCTCCTTCACCATGCTCCTTCAACAAGCTCTTCAAGACAAACCAAGCCCCACAACAAATTCCCAGAAATAAACCCCAGAGACAAACAGATAACCACAGAACAAGCAAAACCATCATCCAACTTCAGAAAATACCTAAAAATACTAAAACAAGAGGGAAAATTCTAACAATCATTCACAAGGGTCTATAACATCTACCCATATCATCCCTATATACCCATACCCAAAAATCAAATCAAAACTCTCCACAGAAAATGAATTATTTCACCTCTGCATCCTTAAACCCTAATTATGATTCCCTAATGCTAGCCTAATTAGACTAATAAAATTTAATCTAAAAATCATGAATTAAATCCCATGGGGAACTATGATTCAATATCTAACCACACCAAAAGGAATGAATTAAAAAGACTAAGGGAAGGTCCTAAAAGAAATTCTACAAAATTGAGTATCAAACTAAACATATTTAAAAGCTATTCAAATGAAAAATATGCTAAAAATATTAAAAGAGAATAAAATGCTAATTTTATTTATTTATAATTTTCTAGACAAGATTATGAACATGTGAAAAAAACAAGCATTAAAAAATATTAATTTTTGGATTTTATATGAATTTTTTAATATGCAATAAAATATAAAGGGAATTAAAAATAAAAGAAATAAAAGAAAAAGGGGAGGGGGTGCCATTAGAAGCTACGCCTAGTTGTTTTATGAGATGGGCCAAATCAGGGGGGTGGGAATAGCGCGCGCTCTGAGGCCCAGGCGTTATTCATAAAAAACAATTAAATGAATTCAAAGAAAAAAAGAAGGAAACGGTGCGAATAGCAGTAGTTTTTAGTTAAAAATGGGATTGGGCCGTGCGAAGGGGGTGCGGATAGAAAAAAGTTCGCTGAGCCCAGCTGCTGCGTTTAATGAAACGCAGCGTTCCAGCCTTCAGCTTTCCCTTTCAATTGCTTTTGAATCGTGGCCGTCGGATCCCTCTCTCAGTCAACGGTCTATGCTTGCATCCAACGGCGCTGGACTTGTCTTCAACCTTGGGTTCTTTCTAGGGTTTGCAGTGGGAACTCCATGCACGAGCTTCAACCGTAAACTTCCTCTCACTCGTATCAACTCATAATAGCACCGAATTCAATTCTTTAAGACCCTAAAGTGATCTACTCATCAAGCTTAACGCAACTACAGTCCTAGTTTTCATTGGAATGGCCTACAACTGGAAACCCGATGGCATCAACTTCCATGATTACTCCAACATCAACCTTCGTGCTTTGCCAACTTCTTGCTATTAAAATAACCTACTCATGGAACTGATCAACCTGAGCTATAACACTAAGATTAATGCTCAATATACAAAGAGTTCTTGCTCATTAAAGTCATTATGTCCAATTCTCAAACTTCACAGATGGCTCTTAAATTTTCCAGCAATGATCCTTACATGGTCACTAATAATCCTATGCTAACCACATGGCCTAAAAGTGATTAAATAAAGAGATGGAATAGCTTTTGCAAAACCTGTTCTTGATGATGGCAGGGGTAGTTCTACTCCTCTTCAAGCCTTGAAACCCTTCATGATTACCCTTTTCTCGATGATATTCTTTCTGTTTGCAAAAAGTGTGGTGTTACAAGCTTGAATCTTGAGTTTGAGTGCAATTTGCATTCTTTGCAACTTCTTCACCAAAGCTTCAAATCTCCATGGATCTTCCTCTAACTTGATATGCCCTTGTTCATCATGATCAGAATGAAAGGTTTGTGGAGAAGAGAAGAATGAAAATGGAAGAGAATGAGAGTTTGTTATGATTTTGCAAATGGAGGAATTTCACTTACTTGCACTCTAATCTCACCACTCACTATTAACCATCACCAACCATAATCTCATGGTGATTCACTCTTTAAATAACGATCAAAAGAGCTTTCTAGAATCATCTAGAAAGCCCTAGAAAATCATGGAAAATCTCATGTAGTGGCATGTTGTAACATCTCATATCTCATGTGCAAAGCCTTTGAATTTGCTTTAAAATCTCCTTACAAGAGATATTGAGAAGGAATATGATGAGAAACAAGCATTGCCTTTGCTTTATGTGAAGTTTCTCAAGTTGCCTTATGATGCAAGAATCAAAATTACAAAGCAACATCCATTTTAAGACCTCAAATCAAAATTCTACTTGAACCATTGTTTTTAAAATGATGTTTGGATTCAAAATGACATATTGGATGACCTATTTTGGATTTGTGGATCTCTCAAACCAAAATCCCATTTCAACTTTTTAACTTATAAGCCATTTTTAGGTCATTTTTACCCAATCATGAACAACTTTGATGTTTTGAGTTTTTTCATTTTAGGCTTGGAAATAGGAGATATGGCCTTTGCTTAAAATGACCTATAACTGCCAAATGACCAAAATACCCCTGTCTTGCTCAAACCATAAGTTGAGTTCTACAAATCCTATCAAGTACTTCTAGTACTCTATAGAAAGCTAAGAAGATGCTCTTCAACATTCATGTTGACCAAGAGATCATAGGAATCATCCTACTAGGGCAAAAGTTGTCTGCAAGTTGGGTGACTTTCAAGGACCCAGATTCACACACCTCAGCTGACCTGTAATTTGTCAAAACCATAACTTGAGCTCTGCACATCCTATCAAGTACTTCTACCACTCAAATTAAAGCTAAGAACAAGCTCTACAACATTCATGTTGTGGGGAAGATGAGATATCAATCACATCTTGAGCTAAAACTGCCTGGAAGATTGGGATCAAATTAGGGTTTTTTCACTGACAATCCCTGGAAACCCTAACTCAAAATTTCTCAAACTCCTCAATCATGATGAGTTGGTCTAGGAATCATCTTTATAACATCTCCATACATCATTCCATGATCTCATGGCCCTTGGATTAAGTCTCAACCCTATCCAAATCTTCAGCTGATCTAGGATTGACCCAGTCAAAACCCTAATTCTACCATTCATGGTTGAATCTTCTGAATTCTTGCACAATGACCTCTCTGGGCTTCATGATGGCTCTCCAGACATCTCATAACCTTTCTCAAAGCTTCGAGTTCATTCTCAATGTCTCAGTATTAACTGAGTAGCCCTCACAACTCTCAAGTTATGAGACACACAACCCTGGTTTCACCCAATTCCTCTGAGGATCTCTTGAACTTTCTGATGAAGGTATCAACTTTCAAACACTTAATGAGTAAATAATTGTTGGTCAAATTTTGGGGTGCAACATTCTTCAGATCAAATCTCTTCAGAAGTTCTAATTCATACTTGAGCTGATGCAAAATGATACCTTTCTCAGAATATTTGAACTCCATCCCTAGAAAGTATGTCATTTTGCCTAGATCAGTCATTTCAAATTCATTCATTAGAACCTTCTTGAACTTGGTTATCTCCTGTTCAGAACTTCCAGTCAGCAGTATATCATCAACATATAAACATACCAGAGTCATATTGCCTTCAGAAGTATGCTGAACATAGACACCGTACTCCATCTCACATTTCTGAAAGCCTTGCTTCTTGAAAAATGAATCAATCTTCTGATTCCAAGCTCTGGGCGCTTGTTTCAATCCATATAGAGCTTTGTATAATCTGTACACCATCCCTTCCTGATTCTTTTTCACAAATCAATGAGGTTGTGACACGTAAACTTCTTCTTCTAATGGACTATTCAGAAATGCAGATTTTACATCTAAATGCATCAGAGGCCAATTCCTGTTAGCAGCTATTGCAATCACCATTCTGATTGTTTCATGTCTTGCTACAGGTGCAAACACTTCAGAATAATCCAGCCCAGGTTTCTGTAGAAATCCTCTGGCTACCAACCTTGCTTTATGTTTGCCAATTGAACCATCTGGCTTTAACTTCTGCTTGAAAACCCATCTGACGCTGATGGCTTTCTTGTCTTTTGGAAGTTCTGTCAGCTTCCAAGTCTTGTTTCTCTCTATAGCATCAAGTTCTTCTTTCATGGCCTTCAGCTAGAGCTTCTGCTTAAGATCCTCCTCTGTACTTATAGGTTCAGAGTCTACTAACATGGCACACTAAATAACTTCTCCTTCAGAGTCTACTTCAGTGTCTTGCAGCATGTCAAATTCTGCAAATCTTCTGGGAACGCTTCTGATTCTTTGTGGTCTCTGAACTTGTTCAGAGTCTTGGGCTTCAGATGATTGACTTTCTCCAGAGCTTTGACCATCTTCAAGATCTGACATATTTTCAGAGTCTTGGCCATCTTCAGAGTCTGAATTTCTACCAGAATCTGAATTACCATCAGAGTCTAGATCATCAGAGTCACCTTCATCTTCTGAGTCTTCTCCAGAGTCAGAATCACTATCAGAGTCAGAATCAACGTCAAAGTTTACTTCAACTTCAGAAATTCTTAACTCTGACCTTTCTTCAGAAGTTCTAACATCAGAATCAGATTGAGATTTATCCCAATTCCAAACTTCTGATTCCTTCACAATCACATCTCTGTTGAATTCAATTTTATTGGTTTCTGGACAATAGAGCTTGTATGCACCTGTACTGTGGTACCCTATCAGAATCATCACTTTGCTTCTATCATCCAGCGTCTGTCTTCTGGCTTCTGGAACATGTTTATAGCAAACAGAACCAAATACCTTCAGATGACTAACACTTTGCTTGTCTCCAGTCCACTTCTGCATAGGAACTATTTCCTTCAACTTCTTCGTAGGACATCTGTTGAGTATATACGTTGCAGTGGCAACAGCTTCTCCCCAGAGCTTCTGAGGAAGCTTCTTCTCCTTTAGCATGCTTCTCACCATATCAAGCAAAGTACGGTTTCTTCTTTCAGCAAGACCATTGTGTTGAGGGGTATAAGGAGTAGTAACCTCATGCTCAATTCCATTCTCCTCACAGAACTTCTGGAACTCTTTGGAGTTATACTCACCTCCACCATCAGTTCTAAGAATCTTCAACTTCTGACCACTCTGATTCTCAGCCTTCATTCTGAACTTCTTGAATTCATCAAACACCTCATGTTTAAATTTAATAAGGGATACCCATGTCATTCTTGTGAATTCATCAACAAACAACACAAAGTACTTATTCCCTCCAATTGATGCTACTGGAAATGGACCACACACATCAGAATGTACAACTCCCAAGGCATGTTTTGCTCTTGGAGCAACTTCTGACGCAAATGGCAAACGTGGTTGTTTTCCTTCCATGCAAACTTTGCATGACTTCTCAGGCTTCTTAATTGCAAGAATTCCATGTACCAGCTTCTTTGAATTCAGATGTTTTAGGCTTCTGAAATTCAAATGACCAAATCTTCTGTGCCACAACTCACTCTCCTTCTCAGCACATGTTGCACTAAGACATTCTGAGTCTGCAGTTCTGACATTCACCATGAATGTTCTATTCCTTCCCTGTTCTGACTCCATAATCAACTTCTGATTATAGTCATACAACTTCAGAAGATTGTCCTTCATGGTAACTGAAAAACCTTTCTCAATTAATTGTCCCACACTCATCAGATTGCTTCTAATGCCAGGTACATACCACACGTTCTGAATCAATGTTGTTTTCCCATTGTTCAGAGTCACTCTGACATTTCCCATACCTTCTGCATTAAGATATTTGTCATCAGCACATCTGATCTTTGTCCTCTTTTCAGAGTCAAAGTCAACCAGCCATTTCTTGTTTCTAGTAAGATGATTTGAACAGCCAGTGTCCATATACCACCAGTCTGTCAGATCATCAGATTCAGAGGCCATCAATAGCACAAATTCGTCATCAGAACTTCTGGCTATATTTGCTTCTTCTGATTTCTTCTCCTTGTTTGACCAACAATCTCTAGCAAAGTGACCAAACTTCTTACAACAGTAACATTGGATCTTCTTCTTGTCATACTTCTCTTTTCCCTTCTGAGCATTCTTTTGTCTATCAGAGGTTGAGCTTTCTGACTTCTGACCACCATCAGATCTTCTCTTGGCTTTTGACTGCTTCTGATACCTCCTATCAGAAGTTGCTTTCAGAGCCTGCTGCTCTACTTCCCTTTCAAAAGTTCTCTCAGTCAAACACAACTCTTGCGCTTCTAAACTGCTCTGCAGCTCTTCAATTCTCATGGTACTCAGATCTTTGGAATGTTCTATTGCTACCATAATGTAATCAAATTGAGAGGTAAGGGATCTCAATACCTTCTCCATGATTGTTTCTTCAGAAAGAGTTTCTCCACACGCCTTCATCTCATTAGTGATCAGAATCACTCTGGAGATGTATTCAGAAACTTTCTCATTATTCTTCATGTTGAGATTCTCATATTGCTTTCTCAAGGACTGAAGCTTCACCTTCTTCACTGATGCGTCACCACCATAACATCTAACCAGTGTGTCCCACGCAGCCTTTGTTGTCGTTGAATCTGCAATCTTCTCAAACACATTTACATCAACACATTGATGAATAAAGAATAATGCTTTCTGATCCTTCTTCCTTACTTCCTTCTGCGCGTTTTTCTGTTCATCTGTTGCATCTGCTGCTACCGGAACATAACCATCAGTGACAAGATCTAAAACATCTTGAGCACCAAATAGTACACGCATTTGGATCATCCAACGATTCCAGTTTTTACCGTCAAATACTGGAAGCTTGGTGTTCATGTTGCCGTTTCCGTTCATCTTCACCTTGCACAATACACTCAGATTTCTCACACAGTGTTTCCCAACCCACAGAATAAAATTCTGATCAGATTTTATTCAAGATTCAACACGAATCTAAGAATCAAAATCAAACACACAAGACCTCACGTTCACTCGTGTTTCCCGTGTTTCCCAATGAATCTGAACCGGAGCTCTAGATACCAATTGTTGGTGCAAAGGTGAATAAATGATGAACAAAGAAAGGAAATATTCTATTAAGAATGACGGCTACAAAAACATGATAATAGTTACAAAAACTAGGGTTACTAGAATAAGATAAAATACTAAAATACCCTCTAACAAACTTAGGGGCTAAGAAAATAGTATAACTAAATAAATATGAATTACTATTAATATTCTAATACTAAACACATATCATCTTCATATTACCTTACTTTTTCAGGATTTGAAGAATGATATGTGTAATGTGTTTAGGATTCTCGTAGTTTAGAGTTCTTCGTTAGGATTATGTAAGAGTTGTTTTATTATATGTTTTTTAGGTAAGTGAAACTGAACTCTACAAGATAAGCTATATATATATATATATATATATATATATATATATATATATATATATATATATATATATATATGTGTGTGTGTGTGTGTGTGTGTGTGTGTGTGTGTGTGTGTGTGTGTGTGTGTGTGTGTGTGTGTGTGTGTGTGTGTGTGTGTGTGTGTGTGTGTGTGTGTGTGTGTGTGTGTGTGTGTGTGTGTGTGTGTGTGTGTGTGTGTGTGTGTGTGTGTGTGTGTGTGTGTGTGTGTGTGTGTGTGTGTGTGTGTGTGTGTGTGTGTGTGTGTGTGTGTGTGTGTGTGTGTGTGTGTGTGTGTGTGTGTGTGTGTGTGTGTGTGTGTGTGTGTGTGTGTGTGTGTGTGTGTGTGTGTGTGTGTGTGTGTGTGTGTGTGTGTGTGTGTGTGTGTGTGTGTGTGTGTGTGTGTGTGTGTGTGTGTGTGTGTGTGTGTGTGTGTGTGTGTGTGTGTGTGTGTGTGTGTGTGTGTGTGTGTGTGTGTGTGTGTGTGTGTGTGTGTGTGTGTGTGTGTGTGTGTGTGTGTGTGTGTGTGTGTGTGTGTGTGTGTGTGTGTGTGTGTGTGTGTGTGTGTGTGTGTGTGTGTGTGTGTGTGTGTGTGTGTGTGTAAATAATTTCACCTTAATTTTCAAACAAAATCGAGATGAAAAGTCACATTTGACCCCTCGGTTTTATAAAAGAATTGAGGTAATATATTATTTGAAAAAAATGGTGAATGGTAAAAAATTGAAAAGTAACATGTGTTGTTTCCTTTTTCAATTTATTATCATTCACTACTTTCTTTATATGTTTAGGAATAAATTTCTCAATGTTTCCAACCCACGAAAGTAATAAATTATGGAGTTTTTTTTTGGTTGACAATATTGAGAGGTTATTCTAAAATATAACAATGGTCTTGCAAGAGATGGAAACAACAACAACACCATTATGTGAGATGGATTGCAAGACCTAGAAAAAAATGTTTTGTTCAAGGTTGGTATTAGAAGAACAACACACAACACAAAACCTGGAAATTTTTTTCTATCTTGCAATCCATCTCAAATAATATTATGTACGAGTCTGAAACGACTATATATGAGTTAGGTTTTGGGTAAATCTTAATGAATTAGTACTTTTATAGTAAAATATGATCATCTAACCACTCAGTTATATAAGAAATCAAATGAATAGATAATTTAATTTACAAAAACAAATAAAAAACAAAAAAGAAAGACACCACTTATAAGGAAATAAAAATATAAACTGTGTATACTGGGACTCAAAGCATGTTATGAATTATTTTTCTCCTCAATTATATTCATAAACCAAGGAAATATATGATATTATTTTAAAAATAAAAAGTAAAACATGGAGCATCCTAGTATTATACATCGGTTTTTTTTCCGGTGAGGTGAAAGCTTTGTTATGAAATATATTATTTGTAGTAATGTTGCATCAGAGATGCACATTGCTAAGCTGAGGAGAGAACACCAGGGAATTTCATCCAGGTTCAGGGGAAGACCTACAATCACGACCCTAACAATGTTGAAATCAAGATCCACATAGAGTACAGGGGTAAACCAATGTAGTTTCTTAGCTCAAGACTGGTGAGCATTTTAAAGTCGATGAGTTGCCCCTGAAGAGGGCAACATTGATGAAGTCGACTGGTGCAATTACGTATAGTTGGGTGGCTGCAGAAGTGATGGGGACCATGCCAATTTTAAATATTGAGATGGCCGTAGGCCCGATTGACATTGTGGTTGGTAATCCATCATATTAATTTCTTTTTCCTATGAGGTCCTAGACCTTCATGAAGGTGTTTCAGTTTTGGGACGAGCACAGGTGTTGGAAGCCTTCTCCATGATTGTTCTTCAATTTGTTATACATTGTGGGAACCTCCCAAAATGACATTCATGACTAAGGGAATATCAACTCCACCTATAATTTTCTTGGTTCATCCCTTTCAGCAACTTTTGGGGCGATTTTTTGAGGCAATTCATACTCGTGAAGCCTCTTACTCCGAAGGCTCATTCACATTCTATAGATTTCTGAAGTATTGTTCTTAATCTTATTTTCGTTCTATATTCTATTTGTACCGCATCAAACTAGCTTCCATCTTTCCTAAAGAGGTTATGATGAGGGGGAATATAGAGGCTCTGCACTAAAGTCTTGGTTACCTGGAAGGTTTCACCCCTAGAGAAGTTTCATCTTCCTTATAGAGCAAGAAATGAATTGTTACACTATGAAATAACACTTTTTATGACGAAGCTTTCACCTCGAACATGTCAAAACCGAGCGTATAGGTCCTAGAAGCGACATGTTCAATTATTTATAAAAAAACAACCTTTTCCCTCGGTTTTATAAAAAAACGAGGTAATATAGCTATCAGTGAGCGCCCGATTTTCTCCATAAAAATAATAATAAACCTATTACCTTAGTGTTTTTGAAAACCGAGAAAATATAGCTATAAGGGAACATGATTCGAATCCTTGTAAATATATTTAAGGATTTTTTTTCCAATGATTTCTCACTTAGCGTCTTCCAATCTTCCTTTTTTTTCTTAGTTAAGTTTTTTTTTTCATTTTTTTCTTGTTAATTAGTAATTCTTAAAAATATAGTTATCAATAAAAATGAATAGACAATAATATTAATGAAAATATTTCATTAATTAAAAATAGGATAACAAATTAATATTCCACATATTCAAATTTCTGACTCCACCCAACTTCAATAGTATCACTATTAATTATTTCTAACTGAGAAAAAATTTCAGAAAAAACTCTTCCATATGGTATGAGGAAAGTCATTTCCTCCGTAAAGATGATTATCATTTCCTTCAAGAAGTTAAAAATGGTAAGAGGAAGATTAACTCTGATGTTCTTGGTAAGGAATAACAAGAGATGCTTGTCATTCTGATCAAAGGTGTCTTAAATAGCCCTTCGCTTCACTATTATTAATAGCCTGGGTGATTTACTTCTGCATATTCTTTCCTTCCTAGGGTCCAATCGTTTTTGTTCCACGAGAATGCACTATGGAGTTACTGAAGGTCAAAGAATCTACCCTATGATGTACGTTCAAAATTTGGTTGGTAGAGATCAAGTGGTTCATTTACGGTGGATCAAAAGTTATCACAGGGAATACACTGCCTATGAGGTATCTCGCTAGCGCTTCTATCAGTGGTGTAGACTGGAGAAGTCACCGATAGTTCCATATTCGAGATTCTAATTATTTCTTAGCCTTTTGGTTGTCTTAGTGCGTTATGATCTTTGTTTCTTGACTCATTGTCAAATTATGGCACGAAGGAGGTGTTCTAATGAAGGATCACAACTGGTTACAATAATGTTGTAGATCTCAATGGTGCTAATAAGATGTGGTAGAGTAAAATCAGAATATCTAACACTTCACGCCACATAGGAGTATTTTGTAGCTCGGGACAATTATTACCTCAATTGTTGGTAACTCTACATTCTGAGTTTGGTTTACTTTGTTAAGATCTAAGAATTTTGGTGCAATATAATCTTTGCCTATTGTTTGGAGATTTTTTGCCACATATAGAAGATACTCCGAAAGCGGATTTATGCCGAAGTTGTTGCATATTTTTCGTACCTTCAAAAGCTATAATTTAATGTAACTATTAATGTAACTTAGTAGTGTAATACAAATAATCTATTTGCATGAGTTTATATATATATATATATATATATATATATATATATATATATATATATATATATATATATATATATATATATATATATATATATATATATATATATATATATATATATATATATATATATATATATATATATATATATATATATATATATATATATATATATATATATATATATATATATATATATATATATATATATATATATATATATATATATATATATATATATATATATATATATATATATATATATATATATATATATATATATATATATATATATATATATATATATATATATATATATATATATATATATATATATATATATATATATATATATAGTGCAATTGTTTGGCTCACATACCTTTGGTGTTAATGAGCTTCTTCTTTATCCCAAATAGGATCACCTCGTTGCTTGATTCTTCCTACCCATTCTTCTGTGGGTGGACGACTAAATTGAACTTTATTTATATTTCCAATTGATGACAAGATTTCACCATTGTTGTGTTGGTGAATTGAGTTTTGTTATCTGAGACAATACTATTCGGAAAACCAAACTTGAAAATGAGTTGCTTTTATTAGAGATTTTATACTCTTTATGTTGTGATTTTTGACATGACTTTAGCTCGTATCCACTTCGTGAAGTAGTTAGCTCTTGTGATCAAGAACTTCAACTAACTTGGCACTAAATGGGGGACCCAGGTTGTCCATACCCCTATAGTAAAACGGCCAGGGAGACGTGACAGAATGGAGAGTCTCAACCAACGAATAAAGAAGATTGTAACGTATTTGACATTTTTCACATTTTTTGCAGATCTCTACGCCATTATTCATCAAGGTTAGCCAATAGTAATAAGTCCTTAATAATTTGTTAGCAAATGATCACCCATCAATATGACTTTTGTAGACCTCTTCATGGACCTTTATGAGGACCAAAGCGGTCCCATCCTCGTACAAGTACCTTTGCATGAATGATGCCCTTCTCATCTTGTACAACTTCCCTCTTTCCATAGTATACTTCACGAATAACCTTTTGATCATTTTTTCTTTGACTTCATCTGAAGGAAACTCTTATACTGTCATGTAGCACATTATATAGGTCACCCAATTTTGGGTTTCAATGACATTTATGGAATTGACTTTCATCGTTTTTCTGTTGGGTGTGTATATTGTTTCATGTATCATTATTCTGTTATGACGTGGTTTCTTCGTCCTGGAGAGCTGTAATAAGAGATCCTTTAGGGTGTTCACATCTTTAGATATATAAATTATTTCAAAAGATTTGAAATTATTAGCTAAATCTTGAACTCTTTAGAGTTAGTTAATGAGTTGAGATTCTTTCAGTTGATACTCATCATCTCCCTCATTAAAGATCAATTGAGAGTCTATTTGTGCTATGAGATTCAAAGTACCCATGTCTACGGCGAGTTTCATTTTGGTGATGAGGGCTTCATATTCAGCTTGTTTATTATTGGACATGTGACTTCACACACAAGAAGGGGTGAATTATGTGTTTCAGAAAAGTTTGAATTTGAAAAACTTTTAGAGTTAAAAACAAATTTTGAATACATTTTTAGAAAAATATTATAGTTATACATCGGAGAATAAACTGGTAGAATATAAAATGCGAGAATATAAAGACTTTAAGGGAAGAGATAAGATACTAGAAGTTATAGAGGTTCGTTCAAAAGAGAAAAATACTTAATCCTCCCCCCAAGAATTGTTATTGAGAATATCCAATAAACTTAAGAGATAATAGTAGGTCGAACTCTCAAAACCCCTTATACAAGGAAAAATGAAGTTTGTGGCTAACTTCCAACCAAATAGAAAACACGTGAGAGAAGCAATGAGTCTTCCTTCCAAACGATGGATCGAAGTGGTTAATCTCATTTCCCCAAGAAACTTGGAGCGGCTAGTCATTAAGCTTCAAACAAATATTTTATCATGGGATAATCTTGAACCTCGAGAGCTTTTAACACCAGGTCGAGATCGTGAACTGAAACATGGTTTTATACCATGCTAACCAAGAACCCGTGAGATTTTACCACCGGGTTGATCTCAAATCGAAACAAGATTCTATCACGGGTTGAGCTTGGTTATATCACGGGCTAACCAAGAACCAAAGCAGAGACTATATTAGACAATCCTTAAACAAAATCTTTTCACGGGTTTAACTTCAAACCCAAACAAACAATCCTTAAATGGATAAAAAATTTAACCAAGGTAAAAATAAACTTCCTTGCTGAACTTACAAGACTAATCATCCAGAGTTACAACTTCCTCACTCGTAAAATGACTTTCTCAAAAAGCGCTACAACTAAACTTTTACTGAGAGAAACTAAACAAAAGATTTTTTTTAGAGAGAGACTGAAAAGTGAAAAATGGAATCATGTTTTTGGATGTTAAAAAGAGTAGGAATGGATCTTTATTTATAGGCTGGAGGTTGACGCAAATAAGGAAAATATTTTATTGCTTTTTCTGACTTGCCAATTGATTAGCAACATACTCCAATCAATTGGTAGCCTTCAAATTAATCGATTATTAGGTTAAAATGGAAAGGAAATATATTTACCCGTTAAACCTCATTAAGATTTTGTACTAATCGCTTAAGGCACATTTTTTAACCGAGTTAATCGATTGGGTTAAGGTGTTAATCAATTGGCCAAGACAAAAATTTAACCAGAACTTTTTTATAACTCCTAACTCATCTGACACAAATTCAAGGCATTTTTGAAAATCTTTTCTTGAGAAAAATAAGTTTGAAAACTAGTTTATATGTGTGTGTGATTTAGCCATGTACTATTATGAGAAAGCCCTTATGCTTTTACAATGTATTCACTTAGGCATATCGAGGTAGAGCTTTCATACTTTCATATACTTCAAGACTTGTTAGATGCTTTATATTTATAGAAATTTTCTTGAGTTAGAGATGAGGCTTGAGATATATTCCATGTGGTTGTCATCATCAGAGTGTTAAGTCCATTAAACCCTAACGATATGGTTTCATCTTTAACCGTTCTTTGGTTATCATCAAGGACAAGTTCATCTTTAATAGTTTACATCATCAAAAGAAAATTCTATAACCTTCAAAACAAGGTTCCACATTCTCCCCTTTTTTATTATGACAATGCATATCTCAAGGAAATGGTAAAACAAATAACAAGTAATTGCTCGAAATAATTAAACTCCCTATGAATTAATTAGAGAGTATACTCTACTCCCTCTAAGAGTACACTTCTCCCTCTTTGTCGAAATTAAAAAGGCGGGTAAATATGCATTACGATAAATTTAAATATGCAAACATGGGCAAATAAACATTCATGAGGGGTAAAAGATATCATTTATTTCATAAAGGAAAAAGTAAAAACAAAGGCAAATGTTAAGGAATGTAAGCAAGATAAGCAAGTAAGAAACAATTAGTTCATCTCATCATCATCATCCTCACTTGAAGGCATTGAAGAAATGAGGTTTCTTCTCTCCATTCTTTCAATGAGTCTGTTAATATTTTAACTTATTGCCCTTTGCTCATCACAGATGTCACTAAGAGTGTTTGAGGAAGATGGAGGAAGGTCATTGCTTCTTTGCTGCCTTGTTTTTCTTGGAGGTAATGGAAAAAGTTCTCTTCCTTGAATATCATATCCTATTTTATTTATAACCCTTTTTCATATCTTTGTATGCATGAAATTTGGTTCTTCCTCTCTGAAATCATAGCCGGTGTAGGTAAAAAAATTTGTGATTAGTTGGGCATAGGGTATAATAATGTTTTTCTTTTTGCTATCTAGCATGTGTTGAAATACGAAGTCAGCCCAATTTTTCTCAACTTGGTTTTCCAAAACCACACTACATGAAACATTTGATTTTTAGGTGGTGCTATAGTTTATTTTTCTTGGAAAAAACACATGATTCATTGTAAGTGAATCAATCTACAATCAGGGTGTATGAGGCCGACAATGAAAGGATATACAATTCCAGAAGAGGGACCAATGAGGAGAGTGTGAATATAAATATTAAAGTTAAATTCATTACCTTCAAGACCAGTTTGATCATAATCTGGTTTAGTGAAAGGCATGTTGCAAACTCGTGCAAAATATTCAAGGGACAGGGCGATGAGGTGTTTCTTGAATTTAGATTTTATGATGCCATCTTTGTAAGTGATATTTACATAAAACATTCTTACCAACTCAGGATATCTTTCTTGAGGTTTTTCAAATACGAAGTCCTTTGGGCCAACAATTCTTGAAGAAGTCTTCATCCAAGTAGTGGGAGATATGAAATTTTTTATCTGCATAGTACTTGTTAAAGTTGTTATTTTGAGCTTTAGTGGAGAAAAATTCGGAGATATGGGATGATGAATGTTTGGAGAATCAGATTCTTTTTTAAGCCATTTAAGGCGATGATGGATGATTAAGAGAGATAAAGTATTTCTAATGCAATGCAAAATTGAGAGTATGATGGGATGAAAATAATGAGGAAGTTACCTCTATATATAACTCCTATCTAATAAAATGGAAAGCTCTTCCAATCGATTGGTGACCTTAAAAATTGCGAGTTATCCATTGCAAGTAGTTGTTGCATTTATGTCTCACCCAACTAGCTTTTGTGGTGAGCTCCAACGTTCGAATGTCTGATTTTTGAGATGATCTAATTGATTAGATACTAGTGCCCATTGATTGGTGGGGTTATGTGTTTCACTTTTTTTTGGGTCTTATTTGCACCCCCTTTCTATGAAACATTTGAAAACTCATATTTTGGGTCAGTGAGAATATTTTGTCGAGATGAGCAAAATTAAAACCATTATTTAAGGGATTAATCAGAGTTTTCCGGTCATTTCAACCTCAAAATAGTGTACTACCATTCATCTCAAATGGCTTTGATAAAAAAACTTATCTTAAAAGGAAACACCAAACATATTATGCTGTATCCTTCTCTACACATGATTGGATGCAAGAGTTAGTATAAACAGCGAGATGAACAAGTCCATTACAAACATATCTCCTTGAGTGATCTATGAGGATAATAAACCTAAGATATTTTCAAAACACTTGGTTTGATCACTATGGTTGATATTTTCCATCATCTTACATTCTTGGATCAAAGACTTCAAAAAAATTGTATACTTATAAGTATACCCTTGCTTTGCACACCTCCATTAATAATTGTTAAAGCTTCGAGTTGCAAAGTATACCTGCAATTGTAAAACTCTAAGGTTTCACCTTTGGCACCCACATCTTCTTGGACCTAGGTGCATTAGTTCTAGAAGATCTAAGATTGTTGCCTTTAGGTCTTTTCAATTTATCAAAACAAAAAGGCTTTAAATGGCCAACTCTTTTAAAGTGTGTGCATTTATAAACTGGACAATCTTTTTCCTTATGATCTATACATTTACTATGTTTTCTATCCTTTTTAAATCCTAGTTCATTTTTGTTTAAGGAAGGTCTTTGACTTTATAAGATCAAGTCAAGTTTTTCTTTCCCTTGCGTAAACTTACTTAAGATGTCATGCAAATTAATTACTTCCTTTTTTAGGGAGACACAAGTCTTACAAGTTTCTCTTGAATTTCTAATTTTAGTTATTTCTATATTGAATGATTTATTGATTTCTTCAAGAGATCTTAAATATTCCTTAAGAACTAAGTTGCATTCTCTCAGTTTATCATTTTCTTTAACTAACTAAGCACTCATTCTAAATAGTTGTTCGCAAGGCGGTTTAGTTACTTAAATAATATCTACCTTGTAGGAATCCTTTTAGAAAAATTCATCTTCTTTGTTGGAATAAGGTTCTTTTATGTTTCTCCCCGAGGTTGTTGTTTCACCTCCTTTTCTTCTTTCGAAGATTTCACTTGAAGATACTTCTTCTTCATAATTTTTTGAACACGAGGTTCCTTCATTTTAATCTTTCGAAGATCATTGAACTATCGAGTATATTCTTTTGAAGGATTTCACCGGAGCTATCATATGAGTGTGATGAAGTTGATGATTCTTCAATTTTTGTTTCTTCATCTTTGAGCAATTGAACTATTTCGTTCAATTTCTTTATGATTTTCTTCTTTGTTGATTTTTCATGAAATTCATGAAGGCTCCTATCTTTTGATTTAAATATTAGATTAGACTTCCAATTCTTAACTCTTAGACATTAGTTAGTGACAAACTTTCTAATATAATTTTTAATGTTTCTAAATTTTGAGAATAACTTAAGGATAATATCTTCGTCTTCTTTGCCTCGTGTGTTCATTTTCTCTTTATATATACTTTGAGAAACTTCATATATTATTTCAAGAGTATCCATATTTCCTTACCAATTTAGTAATGAACGTAGAAAAATTTACTATCATCTAGAGACATTGGTATAAAACTCTTAGTTTTGAAATCTATTTCAAATTTTCTCTTTTCCTCTTTGGTCCACAAGGAATCAAGTTTATCTATTAATTTTCTGTTTACTTTGTAAGTAGGGATAAATGGACCATTGAATATAGTTTCACATAATTCATGTTTTATAATTTGAATAAAAACTCTAAACCTAACTTGTCATATATAAGATTTACTACTATCAAAACATGGCGGTGTGTTAGAAAAAATCTTCGCCTTAGATGTGTGTTTGAAGTCATCTTCCTCCTAGGACGATTAGTCATTAATCATTAGTTAGGCTATGGTGGAACTTGTTGGGCATGTGACTTCACACACAAAAGGGGAGGGATGAATTGTGTGTTTCAGAAAAGTTTGGATTTGAAAAAGTTTTAGAGTTAGAATCAGAGTTTGAAAATATTTTTAGAAAAATTCTAAAGTTATTAAGCAGAGAGTAAACTTGCAGAATATAAAATATGAAAATATAAAGAGTTTAAGGGAAGAGAGAAGACACTAGAAGTTATAAAGATTCGGTCAAAAGAGAAAAAGACTTAATCCTCTTCCCCAAGAATTTTTCTTGAGAGTATCAAATAAACCTTTTAGTAGGTTGAACTCCCGAACCCCCTTATATAAGGAAAAATGAAATTTTTAGCTAATTTCCAACCAAAGAATAAACATTGGAGAGAAGCGACGAATCTTTCTTCCAAACTATGGATCGAAGCGGTTAGTCTCCTTTTCCCAAGAAACTTGATGCGATAAATCTTCAAGCTTCAAACAAATATTTTATCACAGATTAATCTTGAACCTTGGGAGCTTTTAACACTAGGATGAGATTGCAAAATGAAACTTGGTTTTATACCGATATAACGAAGAACCTGTGAGATTTTACCACCGAGTTGATCTCCAACCGAAATAAGATTTTATCATGGGTTGAGCTTGAACCTAAACTTGGTTTTATCACTAGATAACGAAGAACCTACATGGAGACTTGATCATACAATCCCCAAACAAAATTTTTCATGGGCTTAGCTTCAAACCCAAACAAACAATCCTTAAATGGATAAATTGTCCAGCCAAGGTAAAAACTAACTTTCTTGGTGAACTTATAAAACTAACCTTCCAAAGTTACAAATTCCTCATTCGGGAAATGACTTTCTTGAAAAGCACTAAGGATAAACTTTTAGTGAGAGAATGTAAAGAAAATATTTTTTTAGAGAGAGAGAGAGTTAGAAGTGAGAAATCAAATCACATTTTTTTATGTTAAAAAAAGTGTGGGAAGAGACCTCTATTTATAGGCTAGAGATTGACATAAAAAGGAAAAAATTTTATGGCTTTTTATGACTTGCCAATCGATTAACAACATACTCCAATCGATTGGTTGCCTTCAAATTAATCGATTACTAGGTAAAAATGGAATGGAAAAATATTTTGTCGTTACACCTCATTAAGATGTTGTACTGATCGCTTAGGGCGTAGAACTAACCAATTAATTAGGTTTAGGTGCCAATAAATTGGCCAAGGTAAAAAAATTTCCTAGAGCTTTTATGACAACTCCTAACTCATCTGGCACAACTTCAAGGCGTTTTTGAAAATGTTTTCTTGAGAAAAATAAGTTTGAAAACATGTGTGTGTGTGTGTGTGTGTGTGTGTGTGTGTGTGTGTGTGTGTGTGTGTGTGTGTGTGTGTGTGTGTGTGTGTGTGTGTGTGTGTGTGTGCACGTGTGTGTGCATGTGTGTGATTTAGCCATGTACTTTTATGATAATTCCCTTATTCTTTTACAATGTATTCACTCAGACGCATCGAGGTAGGGCTTTCATACTTTCATATACTTCAAGACTTGTCAGATGTTGTATCTTTATAGACACTTGCTTGAGTTAAATGTGAAGTTTGAGATATATTCCATCTGGTTGCCATCATTAGAGAGTCAAGTCCATCAAACCCTAATAATCTGGTTTTATTTTTAACCGCTCTTTGGTTATCATCAAGGTCAAGTTCATCTTTAATAGTTATCATCATCAAAAGCAAATTTTATAACATGCAAAACATGGTTCCACAATTATTACTGGCTTTGAACTTGAACCTGAAGGATTTCTCTATAAGGTTATTACTTAAGCCTTTGAGACGCTAGTGCATATAAAGTTTGAGGTTCCATTTATAGAGAAGATGCATGTGTGTGTGACATCCTCGTTCACTAGGGAGATAAACTCTACAAAGAAGTCCGCCAGAACCTGAGCTTTGATGCTACCTCTTGATATGAAATTGATATCATATTCTGATAGCTCTACTGACCAAGACACAATCCTGCCTACTAAATTGAGCTTTTTTAGACTTTGATGGATAAGATAATTCACCTTTACCACCATGTGGTGCCCCTGAAAGTAGGGCCTCAACTTCCTTGTTGTTATCATGTTTGCCATTGCTAGTCTCTCTATCTTTTGGCATCTCAGATTTGTGCCCTTAAGCACTTTATTGAAGAAGTAGACTACTTGTCCAGTATTTTCTTCTTGGGAAAATATAGAGCTCACCGCTCTATCTGTTAATGGCAAATATAAGTATAGTGGCACACCTTCCTACGGGCGTGTTAGTACTAGATAGGCGGCCAAAAAAATTTTTAGATATGAAAACACCTCCTAAGAATCACTCATCCACTCAAACTTCTTCTTCTTCTTCTTCAGATTAGCAAAGAGTGAAAGGCTATATCATCCGCGCGGGAAAGAAGCCTAGACAAGGTGGCTAATGGCCACGTTAGTTGTTGAACTTCCTTCACTAAGGTGTGGCTTCTCAAACCAATGATGGTCTGGAACTTCTCGGGGATTGCCTTTATTCCCCATCTAATCAACATGAATCTTAAAAACATTTTCTCTTGAGCCCCAAAAGAACATTTGGTGAGGTTCAAGTCCATGTTATAAATCATGAATGGCTTTAGGATTTCTTCTAGGTCATTTTAGTGATTTCCTTCTTCTGGGATCTTTTCGACCATGTCATCAATGCACACATATAGGGTGCACCCTATTTGATTGGAGAATACAACATCCATTAACCTCTGATAGGTAGTGCGTGCATTCTTCAATCTAAAAGGTATACTATTGTAGTAGTAATTACAATAGTTTGACACAAAGGTCATTTTGGAAACGTACAATATGTAAGAGCACAGATTGTGTCTCAGTAATATCTCTATGTTTTGATGATAACATTAATGATAATTTGTATACAAGAATTATGCTCTCTAAATTTGTTCTAAACTGTTTTCTACAGGCACAAAAGATTTTAATCTTAAAGAGCAAATTTGATGTGAACAATAAATTCTGAATGGCTCAAGAGCATCTGAAGATTAGAAGAATCTGAAGTATAAGAGCTTAGTCATCAAGATTCTGAAGATACAACACGCTGCATATATTATCAAGAATCTGAATGAAAGAAGACTCTGAGTGAAGAGACTCTGAATGAGAGAAGACTCTGATCTGAGTGAAGACTCTGATCTAAGAGCATGTTACGCTTCAAGCACACAGCTGCACCAGACTCTGATTCATCAACATCTGAAGAACATCTTAGGCTCTGAAGTTTCCAGAAGAATCTGAAGACTGAAGACTCTGATATTGATTGTTGATCTGAACTATCTGAAGAATTATTTGAAGAAGATTATTTTAATATATCCGTTGGAATATGCCAGCAAATCTTTCCTTAATTGGGATAGACAAAATTCTCTGCAAGAATATTATTCCTCTGGTACATTCCACATATGGTAAAATCACAGCTCAGCAGACAATTGCTACACCCACATTTTGTGCGCCGTCTCTCTGCTGCAATAGTACAAAGGACAGTACTATTTGATATTGGAAATATCTTCTCCAACGGTAAAATATTCTCTCCAATATTCAAGTGGCTATATAAAGGATATCATAGCTCATTCTTCAAGTGACGAATTTAAAAAACTTTCTCTCAAGCGAAGAAACTCTCAAGCACTCATATTCTTTGCTGTTCATACATTGTTCTAAACTTAGAGAAATAACACAGTTGTGTTTATAGCTTTCATAGAAGCATTTCTTACTCTTACATTGTATTACATTAATTTGTAAAGGAAGTTTTCCTTAAGAGGATCTAGGTTAGATCAGTAGCTCTTGAGAAGACTAAGAACAGTTGTTCTTAGGTGTTGCTATTTGTAATCAGTTGATTTGAATAGTGGATTAAGTCCTTGTTGAGAAAGGCAAATCACTCTTGAAAAGGGTGGACTGGAGTAGTTGAGTTCAACGAACCAGGATAAAAATACTTGTGTTTTTATCTTTGATTATTTTCTGTCATACTTATTCAACCCCCCCTTCTAAGTATTTTCTCACCTTCAGTTGGTATCAGAGCTCCGGTTCTGAGTGTGCATTCGCTTAACCGTGACAGATAAAGATCCAGTGAGAAAAATACTCTGTTATTTATTTGGTTGCTAATATGGGTGATATTCCTACATCAAGCAACAAATATGAAGGAGACAGAATCAGCACCAAACCTCCAATGTTTGATGGAGAAAAATTTGATTATTGGAAAGATAGACTTGAAAGTTTTTTCTTGGGGTATGATGCTGATCTCTGGGATTTAGTCATTGATGGGTATGAACATCCTACTAAGGATGGCAAAAAGATTGATAGAAAATCAATGACTGAGGAGCAGAAGAAAGAATTCAAGAATCATCACAAAGCCAGAACCATACTTCTTAATGCAATCTCGCATACAGAGTATGAGAAGATTACCAACAGAGACACTGCTCATGATATGTTTGAGTCTCTCAAAATGACTCATGAGGGAAATTCTCAGGTGAAAGAAACAAAGGCTCTGGCGCTGATACAGAAGTATGAAGCGTTCAAAATGGAAGAATCTGAGAACATTGAGACTATGTTTTCCAGATTTCAGATTCTAACAGCTGGGTTGAAAGTTCTGGACAAGGGCTACTCAACATCTGATCATGTCAAGAAAATCATCAGAAGTCTTCCTACCAGATGGAGACCTATGGTGACTGCATTGAAGCTGGCCAAGGATCTGAACAAAATCTCATTAGAAGAACTCATCAGTTCTTTGAGAAGTCATGAGATTGAGCTGGAGGAAGATGAACCCCAGAAGAAAGATAAAGGTAAATCCTTAGCTTTTAAATCTAACAAATCTGTTAAAGCTTTGCAGGTTAATGAAGAAAGCTCTGAGGAATCTTCTTCTGAAGAAGAAGATGAACTATCTATGTTGTCCAGAAGGATCAACAAACTCTGGAAGCACAAAGGGAAGAAGTTCAACAACTTCAGAAGATCTGATCAAAAGAGAGAATCTTCTGGACACAGAAGATCTGGCAAGAAAGAGGTCACTTGCTTTGAATGTAAAGAACCTGGACACTACAAGAGTGAATGTCCCAAACTTCAAAAGGAAAAACCCAAAAGGAAGTTTGATAAAAAGAAAAAGGTTCTGATGGCTACATGGGATGACTCAGATGAATCTGAATCATCTTCTGAATCTGAGGAAGAATGTGCAAATGTTGCACTGATGGCCAACACAAATGATCAAGATGAAGGAACGTCATCATCTGAATCTGAGTCAGAATCAGACTCTGACTCTGAAGAGGTATTTTCTGAACTCTCCAGAGCTGAACTTGTTGAAAGTTTATCTGACATGTTGGAAAGCTACAGCAAGATTAAACTCAAATACAAGAAGCTGAAAAGCAATCTTGAATCTGAGATTGATCTTCTGAGAACAGAACTTGTTGAGCAAAAAGAAATAAATTTAAAACTCAAAAATGATTTAGAAACAACTCAACAAGAATCTGATACTGAAACAGAGTCAAGTGAAAATATTTTAGAAAAATATGACTCCAGTTTCAGAAGATTCCTCACTAAAAGCATAGACAGAAGCAAAATGGCTTCTATGATCTATGGTGTTAGTGGGAACAACAGAAGAGGCATTGGATGTGAATCCTCCTCTGGAAGCAATCCAAAGTCTGTTGATAAACTCTTCATCAAGAAGACTCCTCTGTATTCTCATTTTAAGTTTGGTCATCTGAATGATATTAAACATACAAGCTCTGAAAAGAGTACTTATGTGTTTAAGCCAAGGGTTAGCCAGAATAAACACTATGTTGAAAAACAGAAGTTTAGGCAAAACCACAGAACATCTAACCCCAAAGGACCCAAGAAGATCTGGGTACCTAAAAGTCAAATAATACCTGTTGCAGATGTTCTTAGCAGCAAAATCCAGACACCAATCATGGTACCTGGACTCTGGATGCTCACGACATATGACGGGCGAAAGGTCTATGTTCCAAAGCCTGGAACTTAGATCTGGAGGGGACGTGAAATTTGGAGGGAACCAGAAGGGCAAGATCATTGGCTCTGGTACAATAGGTAATGGTAACCTACCCTCTATTTCTAATGTTCTGTTAGTTGAAGGATTGAAACATAATCTATTGTCCATAAGTCAATTAAGTGACAATGGTTATGATATCATCTTTAATCAAAAATGTTGCAAAGCTGTATGTCAAAAGAATGGTTCAATCCTATTCAGTGGAAAGAGGAAAAACAACATTTACAAAATTAACCTTTCAGAACTTAAAGTTCAAAATGTAAAATGCCTTTTATCTGTGAATGATGAGCAATGGGTCTGGCATAGAAGATTGGGACATATTAATATGAGACGTATATCTCAGATTAATAAACTCAATCTGGTCAGAGGACTCCCTAATCTGAAGTTCAATTCAGATGCTCTGTGTGGCGCATGTCAAAAGGGTAAATTTTCAAAATCTCATTTTAAACCAAAAAATGTTGTTTCCACCTCTAGACCATTGGAATTACTTCATATTGATCTGTTTGGACCAGTGAAAACTGCATCCATCAGAGGCAAGAAGTATGGGTTAGTCATTGTAGATGACTACAGCAGATGGACATGGGTAAAGTTTCTAAAACACAAGGATGAGTCTCATTCTGTGTTCATTGACTTCTGCAATCAAGTCCAGACTGAAAAAGAGTGCAAAATTATTAAAGTCAGAAGTGATCATGGTGGTGAATTTGAAAACAAATATTTTGAAAAATATTTTTCTGAAAAAGGAATTGCACATGATTTCTCCTGTCCTAGAACTCCACAACAAAATGGAGTTGTAGAGAGGAAAAATATAACATTGCAAGAAATGGCCAGAACCATGATCAACGAGACAAATCTGGCAAAACATTTTTGGGCAGAAGCAATAAATACAGCATGTTATATTCAGAACAGAGTGTCTGTAAGACCTCTTCTGGAAAAGACTCCCTATGAATTATGGAGAAACAGAAAGCCCAACATTGCTTATTTTCATCCATTTGGATGTATTTGTTATATGCTTAACACTAAAGATCATCTGAACAAGTTTGATTCCAAAGCACAGAAGTGTTTCATGCTTGGTTATTCTGAACGCTCTAAAGGCTACAGAGTATTCAATACTGAAACACAGATTGTGGAAGAATCTATTCATGTTAGATTTGATGATAAGCTTGGCTCTGAAAAGCCAAAGCAAGTTGAAAGTTCTGCAGATAGAGAAGTTATTCTCACAGAATCTGAAGGCTCAGAGGCAGACAAGACTGAAGACAAAGACTCTGAAGCAAATCCAGATGCTACGCCTCTAACTTCCCAACTTGACAATCTGCATATTTCTGAAAGACCAACAGTCAGAGGATCTTCTTCCAGAATGAAAGCTTCTCATCCAGAGGATGTGATAATTGGAAAGAAAGATGATCCAATAAGGACAAGAGCATTTCTCAGAACTTCTGAATCTTCCTTCTGTGGCTTAGTGTCAATTATAGAACCAACATCTGTTGATGAGGCTCTGGAAGATAATGAATGGATTTTAGCTATGCAAGAGGAGCTGAATCAATTCACAAGGAATGAAGTCTGGGATCTGGTTCCAAGACCTAAAGGTTTCAATGTCATGGGAACAAAATGGGTTTTCAGAAATAAACTGAATGAAAAAGGAGAAGTTGAAAGGAACAAAGCAAGACTGGTTGCTCAAGGCTACAGTCAACAAGAAGGCATAGACTACACAGAAACATATGCTCCTGTTGCAAGGTTATAGTCTATACGCTTGCTTATTTCATTTGCTGCACAACATAACATCACTCTTTATCAGATGGATGTTAAAAGTGCTTTTCTTAATGGAATTATAGAAGAGGAAGTGTATGTCCACCAACCTCCTGGTTTTGAAAATGAAAATTTTCCAGATCATGTTTACAAACTGAAAAAATCTCTTTATGGACTAAAACAAGCTCCCAGAGCTTGGTATGAGAGGTTGAGTAATTTTCTTCTGAAGAAAAATTTCATCAGAGGAAAAGTGGATACCACACTATTTTGTAAAACCATTAAGAAAGATTTGTTGATTTGTCAAATTTATGTAGATGATATTATTTTTGGATCAACAAATATTATGCTTGGAAAGGAGTTTGCTAAATGTATGCAGGAAGAATTTGAGATGAGCATGATGGGAGAATTGAGATTCTTTCTGGGAATCCAAGTAAATCAGACTCCAGAGTGCACCTACATACATCAGACCAAGTATGTTAAAGAGCTTCTGAAGAAGTTTAACATGTTGGATAGCAAAATGGCAAAGACTCCAATGCATCCTACAAGCACTCTAGGTAAGGAAGAGGTAAGTAAGAAGGTAGATCAGAAACTCTACAGAGGTATGATAGGATCTCTTCTTTATTTGACTGCTTCTAGACCAGACATTCTGTTTAGTGTTTGTTTATGTGCTAGATTCCAATCAGATCCTAGAGAATCACACTTAACTGCTGTTAAGAGGATTCTAAGGTATCTGAAAGGTACTGCTAATGTTGGTTTGTGTTACAGAAGATCTGACAAATATTCACTAGTTGGATTCTGTGATGCTGACTATGCTGGAGATAGAGTTGAGCGCAAAAGTACTTCTGGAAGCTGTCAGTTTCTTGGAAGTCATCTGATCTCGTGGTACAGCAAGAAGCAACCAACAATTGCACTATCAACCACAGAGGCAGAATACATTGCTGTTGCTGGGTGTTCCACTCAGATGCTCTGGATGAAGAGTCAACTAGAAGATTATCAAATCTATGAGAGTAATCTTTCTATCTTCTGTGATAATACTTCTGCTATATGTTTATCCAAAAATCCAATTTTACACTCTAAGGCCAAACATATAGAGATTAAACATCATTTCATCAGAGACTATGTTCAGAAGGGTGTAATAAATTTAGCCTTTGTTGATACAGATCATCAATGGGCAGATATTTTCACAAAACCCCTTGCTGAAGATAGGTTTAAGTTTATTCTGAAAAATATTTGTATGGATTTTTGTCCAGAGTAATATTTCTCAGAGTCAACTTCTCAGATGCTAAGTGTTTAACACTCTGAAGTATTTCATCTGTCTTGCTTGTTTAATTTATTTGTGAATTATTTTTTTTGTGTGAAACTCTGTACTGACCATCTCAGAGGATCTGAAAGTTGAAAACGTTTCATTTCTTAAGAGTTACAGAATCACATGCAAGCAAACACGTGTCACTCAGAATCTGAAAAGATGGAGTACACCTACTGATTATGACGTTTAAGGTATTGCTTTGAAAATCTCAATCTGTCTTGATTTTCCCCCCAAATGTCATATCATAATTAAAAATGATTACTTTTCATTTAATGCAAACGTGCGTATGTGTCCTATGTGTGTCTGTTGTGTTTCCCATGCGTGCTTTATTTGTCTATATAAACCACTCTCTTAACACATTCACACTTTTCACATTCTCAAACACATATGCGTTTTTGCTTGTTGTTCTCTCTCTTTGCAAACCCTAAAAGAACTCAGAAACCTTCATCTTCTTCATCATCATCAACAATGGCATCTACTTCAAAAGCTGTTACTACCAAAGATGCTACCACTGTCATAGAACCAGTACGCACTCTCCTAACTCCTGTTGATTCACTAGAAGTTCTATGTGAAAGTTTCGTGGATTTAGAAGATCTTGCTGAAAATGGGTTTGATCTGATTTCTTCAATCAAAGCACAAGGCTGGGACGGTTACTTTGACAGGCTTATGGGTCCTGTGTATCCAAAGTTAGTGAAGGAATTCTGGATCCATGCATTTGCTACTCCAAAGTTCATTCACTCCTCTGTGCTGGGGAAAAAGATTGTTATCACTGAAAATCTGATAAGGAAACTCATAGGTTTTAAGGCAACTGATGGAGTAACCTCTCTGTCTTCTGCGCGTGAAGACCTGAAAGATGTTTGTCAAGAAATCTGCACTACTGGTGAACCTTGTAAGAAGGTTAAGTTCTTGAAACCCACTTACAAGATATGGGCTAAGATTTTCATGAACACCATCTTTCACAGACCCTCTTCAAACTCATCTGATTATGTTAATGCTGAACAACTTTACTTCATGTATTGTTTACACCAAAACATTCAGATTGATCTTCCATATCTGTTGTTTAATCATCTGGTATCTCACGTCAAGGAAACAAGGGAAACAGCCAGAGATAAAACTGGAAAAGTCAGAACATGGATCCCTATGGGAAGGCTGATTTCAGATATTCTGATAGAAAACCAACTTGTGGCGCATCTGCAAGAGGCTGGGTTGACAGAAGATCTGAATTTTATCATTGGCTCTGAAATAAATGGTTTAACTCTGAGAAGGATGAAACTGGTTGAAGATTTATCTGAGAAACCAAGGAAAACTAACTCTGAAGAAGTTAGGGGAAGAAGGATTCCTGTTGAGGATTTTCCTTTATTCACCTCAGATGAACCTAGAGAACTTATTGCTGAATATGTTGCTCGCTGCATAAGAGATGGTGTTGAGATTCCTGCCAATCTTGTGCAGAAGGAAGGCCAAGTTCTTCCTGATTTGACAAGGGAAAGAAGACGTAAGAGAAAAGCTGATAGTGAAGGTCATCAGAAGAAAAGGAAGCATTCAGATGCTGAAAAGAAGAAGAAAAGGAAGAAGCTGAAGAAGGTTCAACCAAATCCTCCTGCAGCAACCTTTGAAGAAATTAGAGATACTCTGAAACAGGTATTTAACACTGATTCTAATCATGTTCATCATTCTGCTACCCCCACACCATCTGACTCACCCCTTATATTTAAAAGATCTAGACCATCTGAGACTCATACACCACAACCAACAAACATACAAACAGACATTCCTCAACAAACTAAACAAGCAACACCACAACCTCAAAACACTATCCCAGAACATACCATTCCAGAGGATGTTCACCCTGAACACTCTGACCAACCTGAAAATCTCATTAATCCTAATGAGATATTAGATATCACACCTTTAAACCGTTCTATCATTTTATCTTCAACTTCTGAAAAATCTAACCACTCTGATACATCATCTGATGATGAATCATCTGGTTACATTAATGAATGCTTGAATGATCTCAAACAACCTCGTTCTGAGAGTGTTTGGAAACAACTATTTAAATCTCCAACTTCTGAACATCCACCTTCTCCACAAAATTCCCCAACTCAAACTCTCACTCCACAACCTCTTGAAATCCAAAACACTCCACAACCAACATCTGAACCACAAACCACCCAACAAACATCTGAACCACAAAACAACCAACCAACATCTGAACATCCATCTTCACAACCTCAACCTTCTGAACCACAAACATCTGAACATCCATCTTCACAACCTCAACCTTCTAAACAAACACCACAAACACAACCAACCCAACCCAGAATCCCTGATGAAGCAGAATTGGGATCAAGTGTTTATACTCTGTTAAAAGATTTTGATAAGGATAATGTCTCAGACTTTGCTGACATTATGGATGTTTGCATGACTACTATGGACAAAGAGGCTGCTAATGCTGTTTGGAAGAAATATCTTTACAGACTGAATAGGGAGGCTTTGAAAATCAGGACTCAATGTCTTAGATTATCAAAAGTAAGGCTTGCTGCTTATCAAAAACGGATTAAGAGAAACCCTCCTCCTATTCTTCTTCTAGAAGCTCCTCCACCTCCAGAAATTCCTGCACCTGATGTTACTAAGAATGTTTCAGAATCTATTGTTTCAGAATCTGCTATTTCAGAATCTACAGATCTTCAGAAGGATGTCAAAGAACTTAAGGATTTTATGGTTGATCAAAAGAAAACAAATGAAGAAATGAAAACTTGGATGGCTAAGCAAGATGAAAATTCAGAAAGGATTACAGCACTGCTGCAACTCATTGCTTCTCAACAAGCCTCATCTGCTAAACCTACTTGATGTTTTGCACAAGTTTTTCATGTTTTGCTTTGTTTTGATTGTCTTCTGATATGTTATGTTCTCTTGACTTAATGACTATGATCTTTTTGCTTATCTGGATATGTGTTTCTTCTGCATCTTTACTGTCTTTTAAAAATCTTTTTGATTATGACAAAAAGGGGGAGAAACAAAATAGAATATGATTGTTCAAATCTATAAGCAATTATCTGAACTAAGTCAGACATGTTACTAACATTCTTTGAATCTAACCAGACTCTGACAAAATTATCTAACCAGACTCTGACAAAATTCATTGAAGTTTTTCCTGAGATCTATCTTTTCAGAACCTGATCAAAAATAGCAAAATCTGAGTAGACCAGACTCTGATATCTAACCTTGAGTACTATGATCTAAAAGATAACTCAAGACAGGAAATGGCAAGATAAACAACCAAGTGTTCTGAAGTTGTTCATCTGGCATCAAGCTTTAATATGGCATCAAGCTTTGACTCTAGAAGTCAAACATATGTCAACCAGGCTTCAATCAGGATGTTAACCAGGATTCAATCAGGCTCTGAATCTGAAATGTAATCAGGCTCTGAATCTGAAATGTAATCAGGCTCTGAATCTGAAATGTACTCAACCAGAAAGGGAAGTTTCTAATTCCATTAGAGTATTCATTTCAGGGGGAGATTGTTAATCTCAGGGGGAGTAATTTTAATTTTTATTGAACAAATTTCTCATGTTTTGTCATCATCAAAAAGGGGGAGATTGTAAGAGCACAGATTGTGTCTCAGTAATATCTCTATGTTTTGATGATAACATTAATGATAATTTGTATACAAGAATTATGCTCTCTAAATTTGTTCTAAACTGTTTTCTACAGGCACAAAAGATTTTAATCTTAAAGAGCAAATTTGATGTGAACAATAAATTCTGAATGGCTCAAGAGCATCTGAAGATTAGAAGAATCTGAAGTATAAGAGCTTAGTCATCAAGATTCTGAAGATACAACACACTGCATATATTATCAAGAATCTGAATGAAAGAAGACTCTGAGTGAAGAGACTCTGAATGAGAGAAGACTCTGATCTGAGTGAAGACTCTGATCTAAGAGCATGTTACGCTTCAAGCACACAGCTGCACCAGACTCTGATTCATCAACATCTGAAGAACATCTTAGGCTCTGAAGTTTCCAGAAGAATCTGAAGACTGAAGACTCTGATATTGATTGTTGATCTGAACTATCTGAAGAATTATTTGAAGAAGATTATTTTAATATATCCGTTGGAATATGCCAGCAAATCTTTCCTTAATTGGGATAGACAAAATTCTCTGCAAGAATATTATTCCTCTGGTACATTCCACATATGGTAAAATCACAGCTCAGCAGACAATTGCTACACCCACATTTTGTGCGTCGTCTCTCTGCTGCAATAGTACAAAGGACAGTACTATTTGATATTGGAAATATCTTCTCCAACGGTAAAATATTCTCTCCAATATTCAAGTGGCTATATAAAGGATATCATAGCTCATTCTTCAAGTGACGAATTTAAAAAACTTTCTCTCAAGCGAAGAAACTCTCAAGCACTCATATTCTTTGCTGTTCATACATTGTTCTAAACTTAGAGAAATAACACAGTTGTGTTTATAGCTTTCATAGAAGCATTTCTTACTCTTACATTGTATTACATTAATTTGTAAAGGAAGTTTTCCTTAAGAGGATCTAGGTTAGATCAGTAGCTCTTGAGAAGACTAAGAACAGTTGTTCTTAGGTGTTGCTATTTGTAATCAGTTGATTTGAATAGTGGATTAAGTCCTTGTTGAGAAAGGCAAATCACTCTTGAAAAGGGTGGACTGGAGTAGTTGAGTTCAACGAACCAGGATAAAAATACTTGTGTTTTTATCTTTGATTATTTTCTGTCATACTTATTCAACCCCCCCTTCTAAGTATTTTCTCACCTTCACAATAGATCCATCTTTATTTGGTTTTAAACACAATAGGCATCAATAAAACTCATAGCTTTGTACCCTGAAGATCATATGTCCATATGACGATGTTTGGTAACAGATATGGATCCTTAGGGCAAACCATATTTAGATTGGTGAAATCTATACACATTTTCCATTTAGCACCAAATTTGTCACCAAGGTCAGATACTTGATTTCTATAATGAAACTTATTTCCTTCAATTTTATTATCTCTTCGTGTATGGTAGCTCATTTCTCCCTGCCAACCTTGCCTTTTCTCTACATTACTAGTTTTACTGATGGCGAGGTGTGACACACGACCTTAGTGTCGATTCCAAGCATATCAGAGGGCCCCTGGGTCTTCCTCCCCAGATTCTATCATAGAATCTCCTAATTTTACAGTGGGGAATTTCTAGGGCCCGATCTAAACCTTTTCCAGATCCTCAGTAGGCATGAGCATCACCTTCTTAAGCTTTATACTGGGTCCAAATCTAGAAAATTAACCTCTTTGATGTCTGAATGTGGCATGAAAACGACCTCTATAGTCTCCATTCTGACCTTTAAACTATATTGATTACATCTTTGGGAAATTTCTTAATCCCTTTGGACCATGTTGACACACCCATTCGGCAACACATAATTTATGCTCAAGTAGACCGCAGATAGCGTGCCCCCATGAGGTTGAAGGCAAGACACCTAATGATCACGTTGTATGAGGATGTGACATTTACTACGAGATACCTGACTTTGGCCATTTTTGGCATTATCCTTAAGTTAGAACACTTCCTTGAGAGTGATATAACCTTTCACTTAAATATGTTTGCTAGAGAAGCCTATCAAAGAGCCTCTAAAAGACCGAAGCTCGTTTGGGTTCAACTTTATCCTATCAAAGGCGTCCCTCCACAGGACATCACATGAACTTCTTGGATCTATAATACTTGTTTTATCTTCTAATCAACACATTGCACTTTTATGATCATTGGTGTTAGGCAAAAATGAGGGAGGATTCCTACGACGTATTTTTGAAAGAAAAAGATTTCAGGATCTAGATTATCCTCCAAATTCTCCTTAGGCTTAGTGGGTGAATCTTCTACCGCTATAACTCGGCGAGCATATCTCCTACGGGAGTAGCTAGATTCTCCTTCCTTATAGAATCCTCTAGGTATAGTATTTAGGGTGTGACAGATCCTTTGTCCTCTTCCCTTCTCTCAAGTTCCTTGCCTTTCTTATACCTCACGGGCTTCTAGGCTGGTATCACCCCTAAGTCATGAAGTTTCCTTCAACCTCTTAAGAGCCTCATTTGAGGTATTTATTCAAATGGCTCCCTTAGATGAGTTTCTCGGTCTCCCTCTTAAGTTGATAGCAGTCATTAGTGTGATAACCTTTTACCCCGTGGTACTTGCATCATCTATTAGGTTCGGGCCACATCGTATTTGACTTAGGGGCTGACTAAGGTGAAATATCATGAGTGTGAAATATCATGAGTGTGAAACACTTCACGCCGCATTTTCTGACGAAGGGTGTTGAGATATGTGAATTTATACGAGGGCCTTTCATTTTTCTTGAAAGTTGTCATGTCTCTAACAAGCGTGGTGTAGTTGCTTCTGCGATGCTGTTAGAACGAGTCGGATACGCCGGAGGCACGTTCCTAAACATTTTTGGTATTTTTCTCAATGTTGTCCACTTCACCCTTAATGTAACATTCAACCCGTGACATGATTTCATTCATGGAGACAATGGATTTTGGGCAAGAGATTCACTGAAATGCTTGACTCTCAAACCTTTCTAAAATGCTCTCGTGAATATTTCTTGGTTTGGATGAATTACCTTGACGGTTGCCTCATTGAAGCGAGTAAGGCATTCTCTCAGCGACTCGGAGTGTCCTTGGAGAACATAACAAACTAGTGGTAAACACCTTCTAATGTTTACTCGTTAAAAATTTGTGGGCCAATTTCCTAGAAAGGTCTTGATAGTTAGTTACTAAAAGGAATAGGAGGCTCATGAATCACCTTATGGTCACCTCCTTGAAAATGTTGTATAGGAGCTTGCAGCTAAATGAATCAAATACCCCGTGATCATCATCTGAGTGTTGATGGCGATAATGTGATCCTTAGGGTCGCTCCTCCCATCAAATTTAACCACTGATGTTGGTTTGAATTTCTATGGAACTAAAGCACTCCAAATCTCACTTGAGAGAGAGAGAGAGAGAGAGAGAGAGAGAGAGAGATTAGGGTCTAGTATCTTGTCTTATAACTAGACGTCTTCATGTTGTCGCTCTTTGAGGGTTACAATATTCGCCTCCAAAGCCTGGTTGGAGTAATGTAGCTTGTTCATACAGTCTGCATCTCTGCTAGGGTTTCCTGGTCGCGTGTTGTCGATGCTGGTAGTTGTGTTAGAGCCTCATTGTGTCACCATGTTGAATAAGGTGGTTGAGGCGGTTGAAAATTAGATGTGAATGTGGTCTAGATTAGTTTTACTAAGGCTCCACGATCGCCGTCAATTGTACTTGTGAAATACAATAAGGAGAGAGTTTGCTAACATGCATGGTTGAAAGAGGCATTGTATGCTAAATTTTGTAAAATTAGTAAATGTTCTTTCTAAATCATCAGAAATACACAGACACACACACGAGGCTTATTGGGTCAGATTATGGGGAATAAATAATTTCTCCTAATTCCCCAACAAATTCGTCGGAGGAGGGGAATTGGTTCTTCCTCCGTTATATGGAGAATAATTTCCTCTTCTCATGCTACACTTAGTTGACTTTTTGTATGCACATTTCCCGCGACAAGTTAGCGAAATGGATTCGGCAGTAAATATGGGTTTGGGTCCACTTAGTTGACTTTTTGTATGCACATTTTCCGCCACAAGTTAGCGAAATGGATTGGACAGTAAATATGGGTTTGGGTCAGACGACCTGAGATGCAAAATGGATTGGGCAATAAACATGGGTTTGAGACAGACGACTTGAGATGACGCTTGCCCAATTTTTTCTTGCCCCTATTGAATTGTTTCTCAGCTAATGGATTTAAAAAATGAGTTGAACGAAATTCCAATACCTAAATTTACATTCGAGCCATATTTTTTTAAGCTAAAAAATAAGTTTTAAAAAGAAAAATAACAATTTTAATGGTATAGGTAATGAAGAAGAGAAACCACTTTATTAAAAACACGTTGGGTAGGTTAAAAATAAAATAAAAGTATTTGATTTAATTGGAAAAATAAAATTTTTTAGTTTAAATTATTTAACAGTGATTAGAAAGACAATATAATTTTATAATGATACATTTATAATATTTTAAATTATTATATAATTTTGAAGTTATCAGCTTATCTACAATTTTTTTGAAAAGGCTAAATTATATTAACAAAAATGATAGACAAGCATAAGATATGCCAGTCTAAATGGAACAAAGGTCCTACCAGATACAACCAAAATGCCAACAAAAGCTTAACAATGAAGTCTAAAACAATCAGAACAGAAAGGTAACAATGGGACACCTAAATTATGACACAAATCAAGAAATCAATACACCCCAAACCAAAGAACACCAACACCACACAAACAAATCAAATCCATTGACAATGTACTAAATAATTTTGTTCAAAATAGACATCGAATCAGCCGATGCCATATTCTATTATTGAAAGTTAACAGTCACTTATTCAAGCACCCAGTTAACAGTCACTTATTCAAGCACCCAGTTAACAGTCACTTATTCAAACACCCGATATAGTCACACTCCCACATTGTATCTTTTTCTGTATCAATGTGTAACTATAATTGGAGTCTAAATGTTCAAATATCAGGGAAGCTCTATTGTGCTCGTGAGGAGTGCATAGACCTCATGCCCTGGAAAGTTGAATGAGAATCACCCTCAAACAGTTAAAATAAACCATACCCAACATATATAAATTCCTCTTGGTTTCATAAAAACCAGACATTAGCAAAATCAGAATAAATCTGAAGAGAACATACAATGAGTGGTGCATTGTATTCCACTCAGAAATAAATGGTAAAATTAATAAACAATTAATAGAGAAATATAAATGAAATTTTGGTGGATTAAAAGGAACATGTATATGAGCTAAGAGTGCTGAGCATCAATAGTTCAGAAAAGCAGCTACACCAATGAGCACCAGGGCATAGACCTTAGCACGCTAAGAAAAAGTATACCTATCCATCACTCAATCAAGATGATTCTCACATGTTACTTTGTTTCATATGCCTCCATTGTACACACATACAAAATCAGTTTGAAAATTTTCATAGTCCGACTAAATATTTACTTTCGTCCGACTATGTAAATAACACTCTGCTCTTCTCTTTTTTTTCACAGAAAACACAAACTTCTCGGCTTGATCACATTCTACTTTAAACAATTCCCACTTTTGCTTAAAGTTTCGAAGGGCTGTCTCTGTTGCTGCGTCTTTAAGGTCACCGGAAGTTTCTTTGGCTTCAAGAAAAGTTGTTGCTGCAGCAACAAAATCTTCATAGGCACTACTTAGAGAATCAACCATATTGTCCATTGAGCTTGTTTATTGATGTCAAAGTGAGTTAAGATTCTTGTAATGTAGTCACCTACAAAGCACAATGCCGGTAATAAATTGAAAAAATGAAAATAATTAGATGTAATTATATGTTTCAGACATGAAACGGAACACGTTTTCAATCTGTGAAATTAAGGCTGAAGAACATTAAAAACTATCATTCTATAGTATGAACACCATAAATGATAAATTCCAAAGAAAATTACAAAGAACACATGGTCTTTATTTCATGTAAAGGAAGCTCATATAGAATCAACACATATAATATCAAAACAATAATAAAGAATACAAGAAAAAGAAACCAGAAGTACTTTTGAAACCCTATTTCAATTAATCAACTTCTAATCTAATTGCAAGAGTTTGATTTTGTTTAGTCTTTCAATTTGAATGATATTCCAGTTCGAATTTCAATTTTTCTTTTCATTCATTGTAAGAAAATAAATGGTGATGTTACACTTTTCTAACAGAAGAGAATTTCAGGTTTTCACATATAGATTAGATAGAAAGAAGAGTAAAGAATTTCATGAACACACCTTATTATCATAAACAATCATCAGTAATAGAATTTAATCTTTATTTTTCAATTTTTTTGCATGATAAAAAAAATAGAAGAACCGAAAGAACAAAAATGAAGTAAAAAAAACCACACGAGCAGAAGCAGAATTAATCAACAGAGAGAAAATCATATAATAATGTGTGATATGAGAAATTAAGAATATAAAAATTAGGGTTGGGAAATTTGTTACCGTACAGAAATGTTAGTGCGCAGATCAGAGAGTGAGGCACGGCGGCGATCGGAGAGATACGACGAGCAAGATTGAGAGATGTTTGCGATTAAACGAACAGAAATTGGTATGGAGCGAGAAGGAATGAATGAGCGAAGGAATGAATGAGCGAAGGAACGAGTTAAGGGTTTGGGAGAGAACGAGTTAAGGGTTTGGGAGAGAACGAGTTAAGGGTTTGGGAGAGAACGAGTTTGAGCAGTGACATAAACGAGTGTTGGTGATTTATGAGTATGGTTGAGGAAAGAGATGAATGGATAGAGAAAATGGCGAATAGAACGGAAAGAACTAGCACGTGACTTCATTCGGTTATGGGAGGAAAGAACTAACACGTGACTTCATTCAGAACTTTTTACTCTCAAATACTACTTTTTTTTTTTCGGATTTTAAATGCACTTTTAATTCTTTATTTATTATTATTTTTACTTTTTGTTACTTATTTTAAAACTAAGTTTTTTTATATAATTTATGCAAATATTTTAATTTATATAAAAGTCTAATTGATATGTATTGATAGTGTAAGATAATTTTACACTATTATCTAATAAAAATTTATTAATCTATCGTGTCATACTATTAATTTAAAATTTATAGTATAATGTAACGGAATACATGGTGGTCTTTGATTGAGAGTGTAAAATTATTTTAGACAATAGGTGCATATCTCACTTTCTCTTTATAAAATAATTTTAATTAAAAATATTTTTTATAACTTGAAAAAATAATTTAATTAATTAAAATCAAAATAGTCGAAAGATTAAAAAGTCAAATTTATATAAAATTTAAAATTTATTAATTAGAATTTAATTACTCTACTCTAAAAGTTAATATAATTAAAAAATAAAATATCATTTAATTACCTCAATTAGAAAAACTATAAAAATAAAATCAAATGTGTACTCTTAGTCATTAAAAATATACGGAAAAAAATGAATAAAGCGGGGAAGGATATATAAAATTTTGTAAATTTTGTTTCTAGTCCCTAAGTTTTTTTTTTTCAAGCCCTTCAAATATTTTTCATCTGCATATTTTGTCGTAGAAATTTTACCACCATCAAACATTAAACCTACAAAATAGTAAACTATTACATAAATCATAGGTGTGTAAGTACATTGTTTTTAAAGATTTATCCATCTCATAATGATAAATCCTCTAGAATTCAACAAATTCTTTTTAGATTCTAATCATGAATTCGAGACATCAGAACAACAATAAAACATAGTGACCAAAAGATGTAACTAGAAAAAATTAAAAAGAAGTATATATATATATATATATATATATATATATATATATATATATATATATATATATATATATATATATATATATATATATATATATATATATATATATATATATATATATATATATATATATATATATATATATATATATATATATATATATATATATATATATATATATATATATATATATATATATATATTCTCTTTTTATAAAAGTAGAAAAGTTGTTATATTTGAGATAAAAAAGAGAAAAGGAGAAAAAAATTTGACTATGTCAAATTAAGTTAATAAATTATAATTATTTGACCAAGTCAAACCATTATAAAAAGTCAAATCAAATTAATAAATTATAGTTATTTGACCAAGTCAAACCGTTATAAATCATAAATAAAATAAATATAATAATTTTATTTAAGATTATTCTTTTATATTTTTCACTTAAAAATTTAAGACAAATTATTTAAAATATTTGAAATATAATTAAAATTTACAACAATCTCGCATATTTCAAAAGTTTTAAGAAAAATTAAAAAGAAATTTTGGATTAACATCATAGATGTGATGCATTAAAATTGGTATAATAAATTATATGAATTAGCTCTAGAGTGATCATATTTAATATGAAATTGGTGTAGTAAGTTATATGAACCAAAGTTACCTACCGTATGTTAGAGATGTACCACTCAGATTACACCCTAGAGTTCTTGTTGTTTACGTTGTGGTGCTATATATATATAAAAGCTTTTTATTTTTTTCTATTTATTTTTTCTCATTTATTAATCACTTCATTTGGTTAAAGGATCTTGAGAAGAAAAAAGTTGTGACTGTTTCTTGACATAAAACTAGTAGAAGACCCGTGCGACCGCACGGGTAAATCCATTCATATCTTAGATCTTTTGATAAGGATTGATGGTTGCTGATATATAATTGTCATTATAAAATTATTAATAACTACAAATATTTAAAAATAAAGATGTAGCAAATTACCAACATGATAAATCCAATATGTCTAGTAACTAAAATATTTACAAATATCACTAATAACTATAAATATTTACAAGTAACGCAGTCGCACTTGGTTCTTCTACCAACATGATAAATCCAATATGTCTAATAACTAAAATATTTACAAATATCACTAATAACTATAAATATTGAACAAATATCACTAATAACTATAAATATTTCTAATGTTTCTAAAGTTCAAAGGGCCATCAATATGTCTTCCAAAAAGTGTTTTAGCAGCCTATCAGAATATTGTTTCTGCAAAACCTCCAGAGCTTCCACGAACCCCGTAAAGGTGTCCTTATTCATTAACATTTGTTAACCTGCAGGCACCACACTGTGTCAGAACATCATTGTTTGACAATCAAGAGAACTTAAGCAAAGGGAACAGTTGCAAGTTTCTTACAGTTTATCCAGAGAACCTTCTTCTATGCTTTTAAAATCAACTTCTTTTGACCGGAAGATTGAACCCCAAACATGAATCAATATTAAAAGTGAAAGAATTCACACAAAAAAATGATGGTATGCAGGTATGCATAAAATTTTCTAACCTGAATCAATTCTAAAATCTCTCCAGTTGTCAGTACTGAATCTACCTCCGAAATCAAGTTATCTTCACCTTCATACCCTTCAGCATGGGGTTCTAATTGAAAAACAAAGTCATCTCTAGAAGCCTCTAGCTTCTTATCATAACAAGGCATAACTGTGACATGATATACTTCTGGCCTGTTGAAACAAATATTTGAGCATTTCAATAAGCATGTTACTCTAGGAATCGTAGCATGCCAAACATAACATAGGTTGTAAGATATAATCAAAAGATTGGGTAACCCCCACAACTTTGGGGTACATTTGTGTTTTCCCCCTCTCAATTTATTATTTGGAGTTAAATTACAACCTGAGTTTCATATCTTCGCATACATAGCGCTTTATGATAGTTTCAATTGTTTGTTGGGGACTCTTCACCGATGAAATGTAAGGTAGGGCAAAGGATCCATGTTGCTTTTCAACATAACATATCCAACTTGCATATGTTCACACCAATAATGAATATGTAAGTATATTTCCTCATCAACTCAGGACTCATCACTAAAGCCTATTAAAAAGTAATCATGCTCCTTCATCCCATATTTCCAACTCAAAATTGAAAATACAGTGATAGAATAAATCACAACAGATATGAGGAGCTATGTCTGTGAAACGCATGGATCGTAGTAAATACAACTTCCAGAAATTCCAGTTCAATTTCCTACTTCTAAATCCAGAATTAAAATAATCATATCATCCAACAAATCTTCATACCTTCTATGTAAGTTCAAACACATGTCAAATATAGTTACTGATAATGTTCAATACACTACATTGAGTTAATACCTTACATAATTTTCAACACACTACACTGAGTTTTATTCTTAGATTTGAATACTGTTGTGTCATTATGCATTGGCCAAGTCTTGTCTAGCATCCAAATATATGTGCTTCACAGAAACAATTGGCCAAAACTAAGTTGAATTTCTATACCTGGGTATGCAGATGCAATCATGGGTAGGCTTGACTTGCTCCTCTCATCATCTAGCATTGATTTTGTCTATATCTTGTGATGAATTCAACACAAGATTCAACCAGGATCAAGTCTCTACTGCAACTTGTATCAAAAATAGCCCTCACCCCCAAAGATTTGAAAAATCTTGTCAGCATAACTGTCTCTGCTAATGTGACACATCCATTGTATTACCAAACAAAGAAATTATAATTTCATAAACACTTAGTAACACCTTGTGACATATTCCTCATAGCATGCAAAAATGTAATAAACGTATCATCACAAACTTACCTTGCATTTTGGTTTGTTTAGCATGTAGGTTCTACCATACACAACACTTAAACGCGTAAATGCCTTCAAGTAATCAAAGGTATTGAATTTAATTTCGTAAGTACATTAAACATAAAAGGGAAAATAGATATGGAAAATCTGAAAATATGATATAATCATATCATTTAACTCACATATTAAATGTAACACCAGTTCAGATGAAAGAAACTAATGCATAGATAATAACACAAATCATCAGTAGTGACACAGACGAGAAAAGGTACCCGATCAAGGTACCATCTCAGCCTGCAAAGCTGTCAATTCATCTTCCTCAAGAGTTGGCTTTGCAGGAACAGGGCATGTACGATGTGGCAGTCGGAGCTGTAGTTGCTGGCTGAAAGGTTGTCGCCCAGCTGTAGTAAGTTATATGAACCAAAGTTACCTAGCGTATGTTAGAGGTGTACCACTCACATTACACCCCAGAGTTCTTGTTGTTTACATTGTGGTGCGCTATATATATATATATATATATATATATATATATATATATATATATATATATATATATATATATATATATATATATATATATATATATATATATATATATATATATATATATATATATATATATATATATATATATATATATATATATATATATATATATATATATATATATATATATATATATATATATATATATATATATATATATATATATATATATATATATATATGCTTTTTATTTTTTTCTATTTATTTTTTCTCATTTATTAATCACTTGATTTGGTCAAAGGATCTTGAGAAGAAAAAAGTTGTGACTATTTCTTGACATAAAATTTGCTCCTCTATAATAGAAGGCTTATAAGAGATATCAATGAAGATGATACTCTCATGCTAGCATTTGTTGAGATCCAAAACTATGAGAAAGAGATATTATACTATACATCATATTGATTCCTCTGTTTAATTAAATATCAAATCTAAATTGCATTTGATTGATGAAAACAACATATAGCAACTAAGTGATGGTAAAATGATCAATTTTTGGTAACACGAATAATTATAGTAACCCTTTATCCATGTAGTGCAGATTAACCTTATAAGACATGACCAATCGGTGGTCGGGATAAATCACTTCACTCATAATGGAAACTAGAGAATATTTGACTCGGTTGTTTAAAGTTATCCCAATTTGATCAACTTTAAGAGCAAGACTTTCATTCCTTTGTTTGATAGTTTTGATTATATTATTTGAGAATCACCATCTTTTAAGAATCTAATTTTAAATATGTTTATTTATTAGATGGTGGAGTCCCAAGTATACGGTTGTGTGAAGTAGTAATAGATATCGAATTATAGAGATCAATGACTTAAGTACTGAATTTTATGTATATTTACAGAAATAAAAAATATGAATTTTGATAAAACAGTTTAAATGGAAAAGCACTTAAATGAAAACAATTTATTTGAATAATCACTTAAATCTCAATTGGGACAAACATGACCTGGGATTATAGCTCCTACTCTAACATAATCGCACGATTCATGTCACTTCTATTATGAGAATTTTGCATAAATTATAGAAAATAGATAAATATGGACAACATCTATTTTTGCCAGCGCATTGCCCTATAGACGACGAATAATTCGGTTGTTCTCGCACGGTCGGATTATTCACCGACAATTCGTTACTTGTGCTCAGCTATATAATTTTCTAAAATCCGTGAAATTCTAGAAAGCATATTGCAGATGTCCTAACAACATGTCAAGACATTGTTCTCTGCATAACTTTAAAACAAGGGCAGAATAATCAAGCTGATACTCTGAATATCAGCAACAAAATTACAACAGATGTTTCAACATCCGCTACAACATGTTAATCAATAAACAAATAATGAATTGTAAATTTACATAATGATAAAATAACACAAGATATGTTAACCCAATTCGGTGCAAATCACCTACATCTAGGGGCTACCATGTCAGGAAGAAGAATCTACTATCACTAGTATAGTTTTATGTAAACAACCTCTGGTTTGCCTATCACTATCCAATAAAAACTTTATCATTAGAAGTCACATCTAATTGATAAAAGAAACCCATCTCACTCCCTTAATCACTACTCGTGATATCTAACAGTTATAGTCACAATAATTGTGTCATCTTACTTGAAAGAATCCTCTTTGAATATAAAGTTCAGCCAAGCAGCCTTGACTAGCAATCCTCCTCGGATTCTATTGGATTTGCTTAAAAGCTTCATCCAAGAACAATATATAATTCATTACCTATAAGTTTCTAAATCTGTATAAACATTTATGTCTACCATAATGTCTCCAACCGATACAAAGGGAGACTGTAATACCCCAAATTTTGCCCTGAGATTTAGTAGTTCATTTCGCATCCTATGTCGTTTTGCATTGCATTTTAGCTAACCACTAACGGTTTGTGTAGTTGGTTGATTTTTGCAGGAAAAGTCGCATTTGTGCGCTCTTTGGTTCATGAAGGATAAAATAGTCATTTGTTTGCAGTCGGCTGGTCAATTTACGAACTTTGAGCTGTAGTCAGGAAATTTGAGCCGTTTGATATTGTTAATGTGAATCGAGGCTGAGGGGGTTAATTGGAAAGTTAATCATGGAAGAATTTGAGTTGTTCAAATTAAATCGATGCAAGTTATTGGATTAAAGTTAGCCGGAGATTATAATCCTTTGAGTTTAATCAGACAGTTTGGATTTATTCGGATAAGTTTGTTCATTTGAATTGCCGGAAGGTTTAATCGTAAGCTGTATCGAAGACAAGATTAGGATAAACGTGCTGAATTTGGAATTAATAAAACAAATAAAATAAAACCTTATTAGTGTTTTTATCTCATTTTTAAACCAAGAATAACAAAAATAATTTTCATTTCATTTTTATATTTTATTTATTAAATATTGCTTTCATTTTTAATCAAGTTCATTTCATTTTTAAATATTATCTTCATTTTATTTTAAATATTGTATTTCATTTTTTTAAAATATGGCTTTCATTTCATTTGCAAATCAATGTTATTTCATTCTTAATTTTGTTTTTCTTTCATTTTCAAATAATTCTATTTTATTATTAAATATTATTGTTATTTCATTTTTAAGTTGATTTTTTATTGCATATTATGTTCATTTCATTTTAAAAACAAAATATTCATATCATAATAATAGTTTTCATTTCATTCATATCAAAGGTAATTGACAAATTTACAATAATCAAATAAATAAATAAATTTACAATTTTTTACAAAAATTCTAGATTCCTAAATTAAGCTGTTGTCCGATTTCTTCGGCTTCCCGAGCTTCCGATTAGCTCTTCGAACCTGCAAAAAATGAGCAAAATAAACGGCAGTTTAATCGGTTAGAATTTTTTCCGACACCCTCAGAACGCTCTCATCATCGGGTATGCCGGGAGGGTAACAGATTGCTCCGAAACCAACTCCCGACTTTATTCCTGACCAAAGGCAAAAATCAAGTAATAATCCTGTTCATTGAGGCAACCGAGAGAGGGAGAGATAAAAAATGCTTTTGAAAAAAGCTGGTTTGCCAAAAAGTGATTATTGAAAAAGCACTTATTTGAAAAGTGATTTTCTAGAAAAGCGATTTTTTCAAACATGGCCTTAGCACACTTTTTCCAGAAATTTCTCAACTGCAACGGATCAAAACAAGGTTCCCAAAAAAACTGGTTTCAAGTCCAAACGCACAACAACCAAGTCAAACAAACCAGTTCATCAGACCAGTTCAAGAAACAAGTTCAAGAAACGGTTCGACAAACACGGTCATGAAACAAAACCGTAAACCTCGCAGATCCAGGCCAACAATCATAAAATCCAGTCAAAGCGTCATTTCCGTAACAACAAAATCGCAGCAAAACGGAAATCCAGCCCACATAATACACTCAGCAACATATAAAATCATGAGTTTTCAAAGAAGAAAGGGGGATCCGAAAAACCCTAAGTGAACAAGTCGGCGGCGCAACCAAAACGGCGGAGATTCAGAAGAGGATCTAAGGATCCTCATCATCATCATCATCATCATCATCATCAAAGCGACGAAGAAGAGGAGTTCAGAAAGTGTAAACGCGGAAGCTCCATCAATCGTGAGTTGAAGGAAGATTCAGAAACCCACAATGGGCGAATCTATCATCATCAACGGCAAGGCGGACCGCAATATCCATCAGAAAAAAGACGGTGAAAAACCCATAAGATCCATCATCATCCTCATCTCTTCAACATCATCGGATAATCACTACGAAAACCGACGGCGAGAATCGCTCCGAACCTAGTAGAGGTGAGCAAATCTTTAACATTATTTTGTCATTTTTTCGCAAGGAATCGAAATCGAGAAGAAGTAAGGCGACATGCAAACGAAGAATAAGATGGAGAAGCTTGGACGGACAACAATGGCTGCGGCGGAACGAGAGAGAGGAAGAAGGAAACAATGAACACTCTAAGAAGCCAATGCCAAATGAACCGCCCCTCTTTTTTACTTCTGCTTTGTTTTTCTTTTTATTTATTTATTTAATTAGTTATAGATTAGTAATAGTAATAAGTAATGTAACTTTTTTGTTGTAATATTTTAATCATATTCTTTAATAAATCTAAAACCAAAAAAACAAAACATAATATTTTAAAAAACTAAAAGTCATTCATCATAAAAATAGAATTTAAGTTTTGAGTAATTTATTTTAATAAACTTAATGCAAAACTTAAAATATGTTTTTTTTTTTTTAAATTTAAAAGTCTGATTGGAAATCCATTTTCAAAAATTGAAACATTTTTCATATTAAAATTAACTTTTTTTTCTTAAATCTTTTCAACATTATAATTAGAACATTTTTAATTAATTACAACAAGATTTAAAACAAAATTTTTCTTAATCAAAAACCTTAAATTAAAAAAAAATCTTTAATTAAATTAAGAATAATTTTTTTAGTAAAAATAGTAAAATTAAAATAATTTCTCCTTTTAAATGCAAAAGTTAACTTTTCCTTTAAATAAAAATTCAAAATTAGAACTCTGGTTTTACCTGTCTCAATTTCTGTCTAACCCTCATTATCTTGTTCGTTTCAGCTTATTAATCCTTCATTTATTTGTATTGCTGTTGTTTCAATTATAATCATGTGAGGCAATCGTCGCTTGTATTCCCATTATTATTTTTTTGGGATTTTTGTAATTTACGCGGGTGATCGCCGCGATGCTTTTTCTTTACTGCTTTCATTATTTTTCGTACGTTAATTCTGCCATATAATAATAATTCATCATTTGCATAATTTACCGTTAGAGTCCTTCCGAAGGATAATGTCCAGTAGTTTGACCGTCGAGTCAATAACCCTAACCTTTGACTTTTTCAAACCTAATTTACCTAGGTGTCCCGCCGTGGACGAAAAATGCCATTTACCCTAGCATTAGGTCAAAAGTCGTCGTACTCTATTTTAGGGTTTCCCGCCGTGGAATACCTAATTTCAATTAACAAATTTAACATAGAAATAGGAGTTTCCGAACTCCACGTAAGCGTTTCCTTAAGAAATGCTTACTCCCTATTGAAACCTTGACCACAGTCAATGAGTTTCTAACCTCCCTTTCAAGGGGAACTACATTTACTCTGATTCCATCCCATACCTCGGATACGTAGGCACAAGATGCGAGTCTTGGCGAGTAAACTTAGGGCTAACCCTTAGGTTTTTATTTTCACTTTCTAACCCTTAAGTCACTATAACCCTTAGGATTTAAATAGAGACTTACAAGAAAAGAAAGCTTACGACTCTCAAAACCTTAAACTCTTATTTTCCTTTACAAAAGTGTTACAAGAGATTAGTTTTTTATCCCTAGGTCTAGGTCTTCCTTTTATAATCTTCTGCAGTCTTGGGCTTCAAATCTTCTTTCCTTGATCCACTGTTAACCGCACCTTGAATCTTGGAACTAATTTAAAAGCAAAACTACTGAGTCAGTCAAGATGTTGAGTCTTCATGATGGGATATTTTATTCGACATTTTTGTTTTGTGCAAAATTTTTCATATTTGATCATCTTGTTCTTCATCAACTTTTACCAAAATTTTAGTCAAACCTTAAGAGCTTTCAATCTCCCCCTTTTGAATTTTTTTGGCTAAAACTCCTTCTGCATGATAAACCTAGGGTGAGTGAAATTGAAAAAGGTCCTAAAAGGAAGTTGTTCTGAAAGGAAGTTGAGACTCCTAAAGAAGTTAGAAGGAAGTCTGAAAGGGTTGATCAAAGAACACTCTCTTCAAACACACTCTCCCTCTAGAATGATCCCCCTTACTAAGGAACCTGTACTCCTTCACCTAGGTAACTTAAAACACATGACACGACTGTGTTCAGTCTAGGTATGGGTCTGTATTGGACATCTTTGTCAATTTTTGCTAAAAAGGGGGGAAAAGTACAGGGGTTGAGTTTGTTCTTGCAGTTGGTTTACAGGGGTTGAGACACATTGAAGCCAAGAACCCTCTTTTCAAACCCGAGTTGTTTCCTTAGGATGTAACGAACCATTGAAAATTACGAAGGTCAATTCAATGAGAATATTAAATGAGGAATGTAACTTCACCAAAAAATATGCACCGGCTAAGGCATTTTTTACTGTTTCAACTTTAGGGTAAAGCATCCAAAGAAAGCGCATGTATCAAGACACATTTTTAACACGCCTTCTCTTAGGCACACACTCTACCATACAAGAAACTCGTTCAAAGAAAGTAACTTGAAACAACCACAAGTCCTAAATAATGTCCTGACACTTTGCCAGACTTTGTCCATGCCATCTTGTAAACTCTGAAGCATAGTCACAATGCCTTTTCAATGAGCCTCAAGAATACTCCTTTCATCCAGAAGTAAAAGCAACTGACCAAGATGCTAAGACATTTCTTCAAACGTCTCCTAGTTAACAATAAGGACTCCCGTGAGCCTTATCTCACTATGCAGAGAAAAATAAATTCTCCCATATAAGAACAAAGATTCTTAGAATACTCCCAAAAAGCTTGTGCAATGCTGATTCAAACCATTGACACCCTAAAGACAGAACCAAAACCAACCCGTCAAGTCCATCCAGAACTATAACAGTAACACAATGTCACGACATCTTGTCTGACATTTACACCCTAACTAGAGGAACATAATCAAAAACTGCTTGAAACCACAAACAATCTTGATAAATAATTGGACTACTGCAACAACAGATCCTAGACAAAAGTATAACTCCCCCTATCAAGGATAACCAGTGCTCTTTTTCCAGAAGAACACCTTAACGTTAATGGAAAACATAAGACTCATATTCATGTCTTCAAGAACTCACTCCTTGTTCAACACACCTGCTGAACGCATTCACTCACTGCTTGAACCACAAGCAATCTGTATGCCACAATAGTACACATATCAGACATAATCTCTCCCATTATCTTTTATAAAAGATGCTTCTTCCAGCAAGAAACACCCAAAATTACCACCTGTTATCTCATGATCAACTTCATGCTCATATAGCGAGAAAGTACCAGGATTATCATCCTTGTACTATAACTACAGAACTCTTGGATTGAGACCAAAATCACCATTAATCCCTCTCGTCCTAAACCCATCCATACCCTGTACAAATCCACATTAAATCTTACAGCCATAGATATCCATGTTCCTTGAGAAAATATCCAATTGAACTTGGAATGCTTCACATTCCTCAAAGAGACATACAGAGCCTTTTAGTCTGTTAGTTATCCCAAATGTCATTCACACCCGAAGGTCATCAGAAACATGCTCCAGAAATCCTCAGCTTACTTGCTTCACAAGCACCAAACTAATCCACTTGCAGCAGAATAAACCATTTATCCACGAGCATTTTGACCTTAGCATAAGTCAGAGAACAAGATAGACACCCCATAATCCAAGACAGTCTTCACCTCATCATTCTCCGTATAATAAGTTAGAACACTTATGATTCAACTGGTGAATATCAGCTATCACAATCTGAATTCCAAGTTTATAAAATAAAATGATGTTCTAACATCTGTTAGGACATCCATATCATATCACATACACCTCACATTATGGTTCTTGATACAATAACTACTGAATTAATTATTTGTATAGTAATCCAACTGAAGATCTTCATAGAACATAGCTCTTGCCAGCTTGATCATCAAGAACTTCAGACATCTGTAGAGAGAAATAAACTCTCATACTCCCTCAAAAGCAAGCTTCTTGAGCAAAGATCCCTTTAACAATCAGCAAGCCAAGAGCAGAACCAACTCCTCCTTTAGATTTCCAAGAGACAAAAAGAAACTCTTGGTCCAACCAAGAATCTGGGTCTTCAACAAACATCTTAGATACACTAAGAGTATGAAATGTAGCCTCAACTAACTTCTGCAATTCCCATACATTGCATAGGCTTTTTAGAGCATCCATTCCATTCATTAGCTTGAGAAGAGTCAACTTATCCCAAGATGATATATCTTCTCTGCAACCAAGTCTCTCAGAAAGAACATCCAGATATTATACCTAATGTTGAAGCATCTGAATTGATATCAAAACAAAGCATTAAGTTAATGCCACTTCAGCAACCTGATACTATATTGATTAACTCCTCCACAGGCAGACCATCTTAAGGAACTTTTCCACTTCTACAGAACAAGAGTTCCATGCTCTCGTAGATTTTATTAACATATCAAGTTTGAGTAGATAACCTCTATCCTGTTTATGAACCATACCTTTATGAACAACTTCTTGAGGAACACATCTCTAGAAGAATAAAAAATGCCAAAGCCTGATTCTTTATGAAGGAGTAGTCAACAACTACAGGAAATCCAACTTCCTTCAAGATGTCAGAGATACTGTCCAGAATCTCCATGTTGAAATGGATCGTATGCTCTTGGCAGCTGCACTCCAAATTACCTAGATCAAAAATAAACTGATCCAAGCAATACTTACCAAGATTAAGATATCTTCATCCTTACTTCCATCAACACCATATTCTAGGTAAGTTTCCTGCCACGAAACTTCCTAGTCAGATTATGTGCCTCTGTAGATCCCACCAGAATAAGGTTCCCAACACTTTATGTAAACATACACAAGTTTGGTTCCTAGAGCATAAGCTATTCCCCTTCCTTGTCCTAGAGATTCACTCCTTGAATCAGCAAGATTCTGTACAAACTCGTTAATGGGATGTTTCAGCATCTAGTTGAGCATCAGATCCTTGAAGTAGTCTAAACAGATCCAATGACCAGATACTTGAAAAACAACTAAGGATAATCATTAAATACTTGTGAGTAGAAATGAATCTCAAATCCTTACAAGAAAAACTTCTCCCAGAAGACTGACTTGAATCATCCACCTGATGTTAGTCCTTGAGCTGTTGTAACGAGAAATGTTGCACCTCCTGATGAACCATATGAACTCCAACAATCTTGAGCTTCATGGATAACCAATTAAATAATTGTGCATTACACAAATAGCAATTGATCTTAAATCCACACATCTTGATGAAAATACCATCTGAAAAATATTTACACTTCAGCAATACCAAAAGTATTCTTTAGTGCAAGTATCTTTGATGTTGAAACATCAAGGCTGACACCCTTGACTCAACCTGCCTATGACTTTCTCTTGCTAATGACGTCCTTGCAATACATGGATGGTAAATATAAATCACCTCCAATTTCTTCAGATTGATGATCCTCAGAAAGCATCCTTGATCTAGAAGAGCAACCAGAAAACTCCAGAGACATAACAATGAAGCCTTTATGAGTGGACTTGAGAGAAATCTCAAGTGTCTTTGGCAACTTTGTCATGATAAGGGTAGATTACCAACTTCATAGACCATGAATTTAATACCCTATAACTCAACTCATCTTTCCTCTAAAAAGACTTCAAGATACCTGAAGGGACTAACCTTCCAAGTACTAAGACAACAAAGGCCAACACCAACAAACAACTCTTTCCATTCCATTACTCCCGACTGGAACAACTAGAACTTCCATGGATGCTGACGCCTTCATGACAACCAGAGGATAAACAGGGTCTTCAATCTATCTTTATCAGAGTCCTTTCATCAGAAATACATGCAGCAGAACAATAACACATCTTCAACAGGCTCCAATTAAGATGTCAAGACATCTTAGTGGACACCATGCAGAAAGGAACCTCAACACCAGCAACAACAAGAACATCTTCTCAGAAGCAAAATAACAACCAACCAGTAGTTGTCATCCTTGATCCACTACCAATCATTCTAGATATCCAATACCTTTTAAAACATCAGAATGAAGGGTTTGATTTCACAAACACACACCTTGTTTAAAGAACCAGAAATTATCTCCTAAGATCTCATCCAGAAGCAGACAAGATGCCTTATTTGATACCAATTGAAATTCTAGCAAGTAGATTGCAGATGTCCTAATAACATGTCACGTCATTGTTCTCTGCATAACTTTAAAACAAGGACAGAATAATCAAGCTGATACTCTGAATATCAGCAACAGAATCACAATAGATGTTTCAACATCTATTACAACATGTTAATCAATAAGCAAATATTGAACTATAAATTTGCAGAATGATAAATAACACAAGATATGTTAATCTAGTTCAGCGCAAATCACCTACATCTGGGGACTACCAAGCCAAGAAGAAGAATCCACTATCAGTAGTATAGTTTTATGTAAACAACCTCTAGTTTATAGTAAATAACCTCCAGCTTACCTATCACTACCCAATGAAATTGTTTTCATTAGAAGTCAAATCTAATTGATAAGAGAAACCCATCTTACTCCCTTAATCACTACTCGTGATATCTAACATTTATAGTCACAATAACTGTGCCATCCTACTTGAAAGAATTAGCTTTCAATACAAAGTTCAGCTAAGCAATCTTTACTAACAATCCTCCTCGGATTCTATTGGATTTGCTTAAAAGCGTCATCTAAGAACAATATACAATTCATTATATACAGGTTTCTGAATCTGCATAACCATCTATGTTTGTCACAATGTATACCGATACAAAGGGAGACTTACAGCACAAAAAAGCCTACGACTCTCAAAACCTTAAACCTTTATTTCCCTTTATAAAGTGTTACAAGAGATTAGTTTTTCAGCCCTATGTCTAGGTCTTCCTTTTATAATCTTCTGTAGTCTTGGGCTTCAAATCTTCTTTCCTTGATCCACTGCTAACCGTGCCTTGAATCTTGGAATAAATTTAAAAACAAAACCTGTTGAGTCAGTCAAGACGTCGAGTCTTCATGCTGAGATATTTCATTCGACATCTTTGTTCTGTGCAGAATTCGTCATGTTTGATCATCTTGTTCTTCATCTAGTTTTACCAAAATTTTATTTAAACCTCAGGAGCTTTTAAATCATCCAAGCGCTTTTGCTGTTTTGTACTCGGTTGTTTAAAATTTTATGCTTCAGTATAGATACATATCCTTTCAGACTACGGTTAATACCTGAGAACCACTTACTTCCATATCAAAGTTGGAACGAGTGAGATATTGGATCGAACTCTAATTTAGCATGCCGTCTGTAACACCCTTTTCTACCCCACAATTAAATGGTAAAATATTCACATATATCAGAGTAAAATATTACACTCAATAAAATCACCTCAAAGGGCGTACATTTCCCAATAAATCAAATATAAGTTAAAGCTCCGTAAACAACAGGGTTTCCCAAAAGATATCAAAAATTGCAGCGGAACTCAAAAAGGCATAATCCAAAGTTTTTGTTATACGGGAACATAATCAAAATAACCAAATCAAATAAGTCATGGTTTAACTCAAAGACCCCAACCCGATGTTACACTATCAGAACAAGACCCTCTACGTTAACTAAAAGGCCAACAACTCAAAACTTCAAAAGTCCTCGATGGCGTCCACGACTAAACCTGGTCATCTCATGTTACCCACGTGGAGGCAACATTCAAACAAGCAGGGTGAGTAAAACGATTCATAATAATCAATGTAGGAAATCAACATATAAAATGGCGTCATTTTCATATTCAACATCATCATATTCATCAAGGAACATCAAAGGCCACAACATCATAATTTACTCAAGATCATCTCATAAATACAAATGCAACAAGATTCAATGCATATGGTACCAATCATCACAGCTCGATGGACACTGGGTCATCAACCCTTCATAGATCCTCATCAATAGGATCGATTCTACTCGAGAACCGGAGCACATCAAAATACCTCACATCCACACAATGGGATTGAAGCCAAAGAAATCAAGGTCCTAAACCGAAGTCCGGATGCAGATGAATGCATGATGCACACGTCAATAATCATCCTCATAATAACATCATAGGTGCATTATCATTCATCATAATCATCATCATCAAAAATCATATCATCATAGAATCATCAAAACTCATGGAAATATCATCATAGTTCATCAATCATTACATTATAGGAAACATCATATAATCATGTACAAATCACATAGAAATCACAGTCATACTCATATTAATTTGTCAAAGAAATTAAAGCATCAAAACATCAAGGCATCACTGCACAAAATCAGAATTCGCGAAACTCTGCTACGTTTACTAGCAAGTTCGCTGTGCAAGTCTGGGGCGAGATTCTTCATTGTGCGAAGGATTCTTCGCAGTGCGAGTTTGGGACGAAATCGTTTGTTGTGTGAAGGATTCTTCACTGTGCGAACACGCGATGACAGCAAAACACTGTTACGCACCAGAACCTAAAATCAACCCAAATGTCCCACGATTCACTTCCCTAATGCCCCCAAAACATCCCTAAATCATCCCTAAGGTCTTACGACGATAAAGGATTAAAACCTACAACTTACTAGGCCAATCCTGTATCATATTCACGCTCTAATTCCCATAAATCCTTACAACCACACCACAATCATCAGAGTTTCTCACTATCAAATTTCCCTACAAGGTTAGACAAGTGTCAAATCAGAGCTTTGGCCACGAAGGCCTAATTTCCTTTAACCTAAATAAATCCCTACAGTTAAAATCTCAATAATAGATTTAGGCCACGAAGGCCAAATTCCCTTTATCTCATAATCAGCCTCAAACCCTCAAACCCTTAAATCGGCCTTAAATACATTGAAATTAGACATTGAAAATAATGAAGGTAATACTCCCTATACCTTAATTTTCGACTCTAAGCCTTCTCAAATCTTTCAGAAAACCTTTCGAAGCTTTTGCCTCAAACCTCCTACTCAGAGCTCTGGCCTCAATTCTTCTCACGGTCTAACAAAATGAATCATAATCCCATCACAATTCCCTTTTTGTTAAACCTAACCTTGGGCCTATAATCTGGGCTTTTCCAATATTACCCTCACTAACTCCTCCTCAATTGTCCAATTTGCCCTTAGTTAACTTATATTTATTTAAATTAATAATAATACTAATATATTTATATTATATACTATTATTTAGATAAATAACCCAAATTCCATAATTCTCAATATTCCACAACAACCACCGAAAATCACCGAAATGAAAATATTCTTATTTAAATAAACTAAATAAATAATCCAATTAAAATTTGGGGTGTTACAACTCTCTCCCACTTAAAAGAATTTTCACCCTCAAAAATTACCTCAAGGAAACAGATTCGGATACGACTCCCTCATCTGATCTTCCCGCTCCCAAGTCCAACTTTCTCCAGCTGGTCCTCCCCAAACTACCTTTACCAAGGTAATCTCTTTACCTCGCAGTTGCTTCACTTCTCGCTCATCAATCCGAAATGGCAACGCCTCAATAATCAAGTCATCTCTCACTTGTACATCATCCATCTAAATCACATGCGACGGATCTAGAATGTACTTCCTCAACTGAGACACATGAAACACATCATGTAAATTCGCAAGCGACGACGGTAAAGCAATATGATATGCTACTTCCCCCACCTTTTGCGAAATCTGATACGGACCAACAAAACCTGATGTGAGCTTTCGAGACTTCAAATCTCGGCCAATACCAGTTACCGATGTAACTCTCAAAAACACGTGATCTACCTCTTAGAATTCAAGTGCTTTCCTCCTCTTATCATGGTAACTCTTTTGACGACTCTGCGACGCTTTCATCATTTCTTGGATCATCTTGATCTTTTTAGTCGTCTCTTGCATAACCTCAGGTCCAAGTACAACACTCTCGCCTGACTCATGCCAACACAAAGGAGTCCTACACCTCCTACCATACAAAGCCTCATACGGTGCCATCCCGATACTAGAATGGTAACTGTTATTGTAGGTAAACTCAATCAATAGAAAATGACTATCCCACGATCCACCTTGATCTAACACACAAGCTCTCAGCAGATCCTCTAAAGACTGGATATTTCTCTCTATCTGTCCATCCGTCTGCGGATGATAGGAAGACCTCAACCTCAACTTAGTACCCAAAGTTTTCTGCAAAATCTCCCAAAACCTCGATGTAAATTTTGGATCTCTATCAGACACAATACTCGAAGGAATACGATGCAGTTTCACAATCTGATCAATATATACTTTGACAAGCTTCTGCAACGAATAATTGATCCTCATCGGTATAAAATGAGTCGATTTGGTCAATCTATCAACAATCACCCAAATTGAATCATACCCCTTTAGAGTCTTCGGTAAACCTGTCTCAAAATCCATAGAAATGCTATCCCATTTCCATTCTGGAATATTCAACAGTTGCATCAGACCTGACGGTCTCTAATGTTCAATCTTCGACTTCTGACAAGTCAAACAAGCATATACAAACTCTGCAATTTCCTTCTTCATACCCGGCCACCAAAACAAATTCTTCAAATCTTGATACATCTTTGTGGCACTAGGATGAATACTTAACTCACTTCTGTGACCTTCCTCAAGAATTCTCTTCTTGATTTCTAAAACATCGGGAACACACACTTTATCTCTGAACCTCATTACACCATTCTCATCGATCCGAAAATCATCCCCCGTCACCTTTATTGAATAACGTGAGACGATCTACCAGTCTCAAATCAGATTTTTGACCTTCTCTGATTTGTTGGAGAATACCACTAGTCAACTTCAGCATACCCAACTTCACACTATTAGGAGTCTCTTCACAAACCAAACTCATATATCTGAACTGCGCAATCAGTCCTAACTCTCGAACCATAAGCATCGACATATGTAAGGACTTCCTGCTTAACGCATCAGCCACAACATTAGCCTTACCAGAATGGTAACTCAATTCAAAATCATAATCCTTCAGAAGTTCAAGACATCTTCTCTGCCTCATGTTCAACTCTTTCTGATCAAACAAATACTTCAGGCTCTTGTGATCACTGAACACTTCGAACCTAGACCCAAAAAGGTAATGTCTCCAAATTTTCAACACAAACACCATAGCGGCCAACTCTAAGTCATGCGTAGGATAATTCCTTTCATGAAACTTCAGTTGTCTGGAGGCATAAGCAACTACCTGACCATTCTACATCAATACGCCTCCAAGACCCATCTTCGATGCATCACAATACACTACAAAAGACTCACTCGGGTTTGGAAAAATCAACACTGGAGCAGATGTCAACTTCTTCTTGAGTTCTATAAAACTCTTCTCACAAGAAGCATCCCACACATAAGCTTGACCATTTCAAGTCAATTGAGTCAATGGCAATGCCAAATTTGAAAAGCCTTCTATAAACCTGCGATAATAACCAGCCAATCCAAGGAAACTTCAAATCTCATTAGTATACTTTGGAGTCTCCCACTGCAGCACAACATCAACTTTCGACGGATCAACCGCAATTCCTCCACTAGAAATCACATGGCCAAGGAAACTCACTTCCTTCAACCAAAACTCATACTTGGACAACTTGTCATAAAGCTTCTTATCTCTCAAAACCTGCAATACCACTCTTAGATGTTGCACGAGCTCTTCCTCGGACTTAGAATATATCAAGATATTGTCAATGAACACTACCACAAATTGATCTAAATAAGGATGAAAAATCATATTCATATACTTCATGAATACACCAGGTGCATTAGATACACCAAACGACATCACAGTATATTCATAGTGTCCATACCTCGCCCTGAAAGCTGTCTTCAGAATATCATCAGGCTTAACGCGAATCTGATGATAACCAGACCTCAAATCAATCTTGCTAAACACACAAGCACCCACCAATTGATCCATCAAATCATCAATCCTCGGAAGTGGATACTTATTCTTGATTGTTACTTTATTCAACTACCTATAATCCACACACAATCTCATGCTACCATCTTTCTTCTTCACCAACAACACAGGAGCACCACACGGAGAAACACTCTGTCAAATAAACTTCTTCTCAAGCAGCTCTTCCAACTGTTTCTTCAGTTCTCCTAACTCAGATGCAGACATCCGATAAGGAGCCATCGACACAGAACTAGTGCCCGATATCACATCAACAGTAAACTCGACCTCACGCTCAGGAGGTAAGTCACTCACGTCGTCTGGAAACACTTTTGGAAATTCTCGAACAACTGGCAGTTCCACGCTCACTATTTCATAATCAAGTTGAAGTGATGCAAACAATGCAAACATCTGAGCCTTGTCTTCCAAGAGTTCTTCTACTTGCTTGGTAGATACAAACATCAGCTTTCCACCATTACCAAACTCTGGGAACCTCACAGTCTTGATATAGCTATCAATATGAACATAGTTTTACTCCAACCAGTTCATTCCGAGAATAACATTGATTTGATGCAAAGGTAGACAGACCAAGTCTATTGCAAAATTCTTATCATAAATGGTCAAAGGGCAGCTCAAACAGACTAATGCAGTAGTCACAGAAACATTAGTTGGGGTATCGATAACCATACTCCCCATCATAGAAGATAATTTTAAATTCAACCTCTTAGCACATTCAAGCGAAATAAATGAATGAGTAGCACCAATATCAATCATAGCAATCAATTCGACATCATTAATAAAACAAGTACCTCTTATCAAGTTATCTGTCCTGGGTTCTTCTGCACCGCTCAAAGCAAACACTCTGCCATTTGTCTGAGCAGCAATAACAGTCTTCTTTGGCTGGTGGCACTGGGTACTGATATGACCCTTCTCTCCACAGTTGAACTAAGTTGGAGCTTCGTCTTTACAGTCAGTAGCTCTATGACCTCTCTTGCCACAATGATGACATCTCAACACCCTACAAACCTTAGCATGGTGACCTTGCTCACCGCACTTATAACACTTGCCTGGAGCAGTAGCCGCTCCCCCACTTGACTTCTTCCCATCTGAAGCCTTCTGCTTCCCTTTATCACCAGAAGTCATATACGGTTTCCCTCTTACTGGCCTTTCTCTTTCTTCTCACTCAACTGCTTGTTGTGAGTAGATCGAGCTCGGCTATCCTCATCATAAATTCTGCTCTTGTCCACCAGTTCCGCAAACCGACGAATCTGCTGGTACCTAATTCCTTGCTTAATCTCTGGTCTCAATCTATTCTCGAACTTGAGACACTTTGACATCTCTGCGTCAGCACGATTGTAATGTAGACAAAACTTTACCAAAGACTTGAACTTTGCCGCATACTCAGCCACAATCATATTCCCTTGTTTCAGCTCAAGGAATTCCACCTCCTTCTTGTCCTGAACATCTTCAGGAAATTACTTCCTCAAAAATTCTTCCTTAAACACAACCCAAGTTATTGCAATGCCAGCACCTCCGAATCTCTGACGAGTTTTATCCCACCAGTCCTCAGCTTCCTCTGCTAGCATATGCGTACCAAACTGCACCTGTTAAGCATCAGTGCACGCCATAACTCAGAAAATCTTCTCAATCACTTTCAGCCACTTATGCACACCATCAGGATCATGAGTGCCCACAAAAGTCGGAGGATTGTTCCTCTGGAACTTTCCCAAAGAACGGAACTCATCTAGAGGTCCACCATTCTGGGAAATCACTTGGGCAAGTGATTCTAGCGCATCAGCAATAGCACGATCATTTCTTCCAGCCATCTGCAACCACCAACGGGGTTAGAAGAAGACAACTCATCGAATAATGTTCTCACACTATTGACTGGCAGGGGACTAACAACATAAAAACTTGGCCGAACGGACTGACCTGCTCTGATACCACTAATGTAGCACCCTTTTCTACCCCACAATTAAATGGCAAAATATTCACATATATCAGAGTAAAATATTACACTCAACAAAATCACCTCAAAGGGCGTACGTTTCTCAATAAATCAAATATAAGTCAAAGCTCCGTAAACAACGGGTTTCCCCAAAAGATATCAAAAATTGCAGCGGAACTCAAAAAGGCATAATCCAAAGTTTTCCTTATACACGAACATAATCAAAATAACCAAATCAAATAAATCATGGTTTAACTCAAAGACCCCAACCTGATGTTACACTACAAGAGTAAGACCCTCTACGTTAACCAAAAAGCCAACAACTCAAAACTTCAAAAGCCCTCGACGACGTCCACGGCTAAACCTGGTCATCTGCACGTTACCCACGTGAAGAAAACATTCAAACAGGCAGGGTGAGTAAAACGATTCATAATAATCAATGTAGGAAATCAACATATAAAATGGCGTCGTTTTCATATGCAACATCATCATATTCATCAAGGAACATCAAAGGCCACAACATCATAATTTACTCAAGATCATCTCATAAATGCAAATGCAACAAGACTCAATGCATGTGGTACCAATCATCACAGCTCGATGGACACTGGGTCATCAACCCTCCATAGATCCCCATCAATAGGATCGATTCTACTCGAGAACTGGAGCACATCAAAATACCTCACATCCACACAACGGGATTGAAGCCAAAGAAATCAAGGTCATGAACCGAAGTCCGGATGCACATGAATGCATGATGCACACGTCAATAATCATCCTCATAATAACATTATAGGTGCATCATCATTCATCATAATCATCATCATCAAAAATCATATCATCATAGAATCATCAAAACTCATGGAAATATCATCATAGTTCATCAATCATTACATCATAGGAAACATCATATAATCATGTACAAATCACATAGAAATCACAGTCGTACTCATATTAATTCGTCAAAGAAATCACAGCATCAAAACATCAAGGCATCACTGCACAAAATCAGAATTCGTGAAACTCTGCTACGTTCTCTAGCAAGTTCGTTGTGCGAGTCTGGGGTGAGTTTCTTCGATGTGCGAAGGATTCTTCGTTGTGCGATTCTTGGACGAAATCGTTCGTTGTGCGAACATACGATGACAACAATACGCTGTTATGCACTAGAACCTAAAATCAACCCAAAAGTCCCACGATTCACTTCCCCAATGCCCCCAAAATATCCCTAAATCATCCCTAAGGTCTTACGACGATAAAGGCACAAAACCTACGACTTATTAGGCCAATCTCATATCATATTCACGCTCTAATTCCCATAAATCCTTACAACCACACCACAATCATTAGAGTTTCTCACTATCAAATTTCCCTACAGGGTTAGACAAGTGTCAAATCAGAGCTTTGGCCACGAAGGCCTAATTTCCTTTAACCTAAATAAATCCCTATGGTTAAAATCTCAATAATATATTTAGGCCACGAAGGCCAAATTCCCTTTATCTCATAATCAGCCCCAAACCCTTAAACCCTTAAATCGGCCTTAAATACATTGAAATTACACATTGAAAACAATGAAGGTAATACTCCCCATACCTTAATTTCTGACTCTAAGCATTCTCAAATCTTTTAGAAAACCTTTCGAATCTTTTGCCTCAAACCTCCTCCTCAGAGCTCTGGCCTCAATTCTTCTCACGATCTAACAAAATGAATCATGATTCCACCATAATTCCCTTTTTGTTAAACCTAACCTTGGGCCTATAATCTAGGCTTTTCCAATATTACCCTCACTAACTCCTCCTCAATTATCCAATTTTCCCTTAGTTAAATGATATTTATTTAAATTAATAATAATAATAATATATTTATATTATATACTATTATTTAGATAAATAACCCAAATTCCATAATTCTCAATATTCCACAACAACCATCGAAAATCACTGAAATGCGAATATTCTTATTTAAATAAATTAAATAAATATTCTAATTAAAATTTGGGGTGTTACACCGTCGAAGTATGCTCACATGTTATTGTCGAAGACCTACATGATGTAGTCAAATTATGTTCTAGTATGTAGTTGTTGAATTAGCCCTTGTGTTAAGGATCCAATTATTTAAGTTAGCTTGTACGCTAAGTTAGCTTGTAATGGGTAATTTTTAAAAATCCCATTAGTTTAGTATGTTAGGTTTTATTATAAATAGCATACTAGTCTCTCATCTTATATGTGGTGTGACAAAACTTAATTAGGGTGAGAGGGTTATTTTTTATTCTTGAGTACTTGTAAACTGCTTTATAGAGAAAGTAAAGAATAACAGTTATAACCAATCCTTATTTTTCCTTAACTCTAACCCTTGTGTGTTTCTTGATCATAAAGAAACCGAGTATATTTTGTTTTAAGGCATCCTAATTCACAACAAATTGATGCGGTGAGCATGGAGTAGAAGACGTTGTTAACAAAGTATGAGATTGAGAAATTCATCGGTGTGAATGATTTTAGTTTGTGGCGCTTGAAGATGCAAGCCTTTCTTATTCAAGAGGGTTTGTTAGAAGTGAAAATTCTGGCAAGCACACGATGGATGTTATTCCCAAGGTTATAACATCCACTGTAACATCTGCTATTTAACAGCTAATACTCAGTAATAATATAAGCAGTAACTAACACAACAATTGTTTACCCAGTTCAGTGTCAACAACACTTACATCTGGGGGCTACCAAGCCAGGGAGGAAATTCACTATCAGTAGAATCAATTCAGAGTTAAACCTCCAGTTTACACTCCTCACTTAATCCCTACCCAATGACACTTCAACCTAGAGACACTCTAGACCTGAGTATACCTACTCACTCCCCCTCAATCACACAACAGTGATATCAAACAATTACAGAAGACAATATGAAGAAACACTTCATACACACCTTGATCTTTCTTCACAGCTTTGATCAAGGTACTCACACACTCTTGCTTCACAGCTTCGAGTGAGACACAACCTAGAATCTACCTATCCAATGCAAATCATCCACCAGACAATTGCTTGGAGTACAAGTATTCCTAGACAGAAATCACACGTGAAGACTAGCCTTCTTCACTTACAAGGACTCTGCAATCTGCACTCTCTTTTCTTCTGTTGTCAAGTGTTTCTCTTCAGGATTGCTCCTTCTGATCTTTATAGCAGCTGTCAGTCCTTTTGGGCCTTGGTGCATTAATTAGGTTTTATCCATAACAAACCTATTTTCAATGATCTGCACACTTGCCACTTATTTCAGGGATATTTTAGTTCGCATAGAGCTTCTAGAAAGTCTCTTGATATCCAGCTTGAGCACTTATTCTGTTTCCTGGTTTATAGATACCAGAAAAACAACTTTGCCCGCTGGATGTCATACGTTCAGTGTTATGACATTCTGTATGACATTCAGCTAAACTAAGTTAACTTATAGTTAACTTACCCTGCACACACATCATTAAGTATGTCCTAACATTTGGTATGACATACATTCACACTCTAAAGTTTTGCCACAAAATGCAGCCAATCAAGAGCACTTACAAACTCCCCCTTTGGCAAATTTTTGACTAAAACACCCTGTTAACATATTCGAGTTTACACACAGCAGAAGACTTATGATGTGTCCTGTCATGCAGGATAGATCCTAGATCAAGCCACTCTGAGTCTTTACAGTTAGTTAGCTCTCACTGTTAACCATCTGGTAGTTATTACTATAGATGTCACATCTATTTGAGTAACACTCTGGTGTTCTCCCCCTCAACTGATCAGATCAATTGGGCACACAACCTGCAAATCATTCTACAATCTGCTCTGGATGTCTTAACATTCAGGATGACTTCCTGAAGTCACACACTCTTGTGCTACTCCCCCTAAAGTGTTGCACACGACTCTCTGCTACTATCATGCAGTCACACACACTCCTAGATACCTTCTAGGATTACCTATTGTCCATATTGTTAGCAACATACATAATCAACCAAACAATCTAACAAACATTCCATAGAAATTCACACATGTGCTCTTCAAGCTATCCACCTGTTCTTCATTGTTCTGCATATCACCTGCACCTGCTGTACCTGCAGTTATCTATCATTCTCTCCCTCTTTTTAGCCATAAATTAAGACCCAAATAACATAGATCATCATAGGTAACATCACAATTGTTAGGGGTTACATTATAGCAAAATTTCTCTTTGAAGAGCATCACAAATTCAGATTATACAGAAAAATTCAAATTTGACAGAACCAACAACAACACCCTTTTCTCAATCTTCTTCATCAGAGGAAGAACTGGAGTCACTATCATCCAAATCTGATAGGGAGATGTCCTGGTTTCCATCATATGAGTCTTCCTCTTGAAATTCAGAGTCATGAGAGGGATCTCTGCGAGCCAGGGGAATGGTGAAGCCCTTAATAGGCAGTCCTCTTTTGATGATATCGTCAGCAATTTCTCCCATGGTTTTGGCCACGTATGCAGAGCCTTCTCTGTTTAGCATACGCCTAAGATTTTCTTCAGTGGGAGGAGGGTACTTGGTATTTGGCTTTTTAGTGGAGGGAGGAGTATCTTTGGAGGATTTGAGAGGGGACTTAGAGGAAGATCCTTCATGATGAGACGACATGCTTTTGTCGAGAGTGAAGTTCTTAGAGAGATGTGGGAAGGCAATGGGGGCGGAGCGACACATTTGTGTGGAATGGAGAGCTTTATTGGTCAATGACTTGGACTGCATTGATGTCGTAAAATTCTCACGTGTCATTAATTGTTATGCATCCTCATACATGCAAATACCTAACTTTCCTCTAAGATTTTCAAATTGGGCAGCATCTATAGCCTTGGTAAAGATGTCAGCTAGTTGTAGTTCAGTGGATACATGCTCCAAGGAAATCACTTTGTCTTCCACAAGATCTCTAATGAAGTGATGTCTTATATCAATGTGCTTCGTTCTGCTGTGTTGGATTGGATTTTTGGAAATGTTAATAGCACTGAGATTGTCACAGTACAATGTCATGACATCCTGAGTTACATTGTATTCAGTTAACATTTGCTTCATCCATACCAGCTGAGAACAGTTGCTGCCAACTGCTATGTATTCAACTTCAGCAATGGACAGTGAGTCGCAATTCTGCTTCTTGCTGAACCAAGATATTAGGTTGTTTCCCAAGAACAGGCATCCACCAGATGTGCTTTTTCTATCATCAGCACTGCCAGCCCAATCAACATCACAATAACCATACAAGGTAGGATCACACCCATGAGAGTAAAGTATGCCATAGTCACAAGTTCCATTCACATATTTGCGAATCCTTTTAACTTGATTCATGTGACTTACTTTAGGATCTGCTTGATACCTTGCACATACACCCACAACAAAGGCAATGTCTGGTCTGCTGGTTGTAAGATACAGCAGGCTACCAATCATGCTTCTGTATAGACTTTGATCAACACTCGTACCATTTTCATCTCTGGATAACTTTAGGTGAGTGGGGGCAGGTGTTTTTTTGTGACTTGCATTGTCCATTCCAAACTTCTTGACTATATTTCTGGTGTATTTACTTTGGGAGATGAATATGGAATCATTCATTTGCTTGACCTGTAGCCCAAGGAAGTAGGTTAGTTCTCCACACATACTCATTTCAAACTCAGACTGCATGTGATTAACAAATAGCTTCACCATCTTTTCTGACACTCCCCCAAATATTATGTCACCCACATATATCTGGGCAATCATGATTTCTCCACCCTCATTTTTTTTACAAACAATGTCTTATCAATTCCCCCTTTTCTGTATCCTTTTGTGGTGAGAAACTCAGTTAGTCTTTCATACCAAGCTCTAGGTGCCTGTTTTAATCCATAAAGTGCCTTCCTTAGCTTGTATATATGGTCTGTTAAGTTAGGGTCCTCAAATCCCTTGGGTTGTGCCACATATACTTCCTCAGTTAGATATCCATTCAGAAAGGCACTTTTTACATCCATCTGAAATAGTTTAAATTTTAGGATGCATGCAATTCCCAACATCAGCCTGATTAACTCAAGTCTTGCAACTGGTGCAAAAGTCTCATCAAAGTCAATTCCTTCTACTTGAGTGTACCCCTGAGCCACCAGTCTAGCTTTATTTCTGACTATGATTCCTTCTTCATCTGACTTGTTCTTGTAAATCCATTTGGTTCCAATGATATTTGTTCCTCCAGGTCTTGGCACTAGTTCCCACACTTCATTTCTTTTAAACTGCTCCAATTCCTCTTGCATAGCCTTGATCCAGTATTCATCAGTGAGAGCTTCCTTAACATTTTTGGGGTCAACCTTGGACACAAAGCAGGAATTTGAGATGAATTATCTTGTTCTAGTCCTTACTCCACTGTTGAGGTCTCCAATTATAAGATCTTTGGGATGATCTTTCAGGATTCTAATAGAGGGTTCTTTGTTTCCTATTTCTGGTTCAGAATGTAGACTTGTAGTCTGGGTGTCTTCAGTCTCCTCTGATGGAGTCTCAAGTAATGTTCCAACATCCTCTATGACATTGATTTCTTTAATTTGATCATCAATGACAACATTAATGGATTCCATTAATACTTTTGTTCTGGAGTTATATACTTTGTAAGCTCTGCTATTAGTAGAGTATCCCAAGAATATTCCTTCATCACTTTTGGCATCCATTTTCCTTCTTTGTTCACGATCTGTCAAGATGTAGCACTTGCTTCCAAACACATGAAAATATTTCACAGTTGGTTTTCTTCCTTTTCATAGTTCATACAAGGTGGAGGATGTCCCCTTTCTCAGGGTAACCCTGTTGTGAACATAGCATGATGTGTTTGTTGCTTTAGCCCAGAAGTGCATAGGCAGCTTCTTTGCATGAATCATGGCTCTAGCAGATTCCTGAACAGTTATGTTTTTCCTTTCAACTATTCCATTTTGTTGAGGAGTGGTAGGGGAGGAAAATTCATGGCTTATGCCTTCAGTTGCACAGAACTCAGCAAACTTGGAGTTTTCAAACTCCTTTCCATGATCACTTCTGATCTTGATAACACCACTCTCCTTTTCTCTTTGGAGCTTGGTGCACAGTTCTTTGAAGACTTCAAAAACATCAGATTTTTCTTTGATGAAGTTTATCCATGTGTATCTGGAGTAATCATCAACCACCAGATATGCATACCTTTTTCCACCAAGGCTTTCTACCTGCATTGGTCCCATAAGGTCCATGTGCAGTAGTTCTAAAACTCTAGATGTGGTTAGATGTCCAACCCTTGGATGGGATGTCTTGGTCTGTTTGCCCACTTGACATTCCCCACATACTCAGCCTCCTTGGAGATGATCTTCTTCATTCCTCTTAAATGAAGATGCCCAAGTTTTTGGTGCCATAATTTTACTTCCTATTCTTCTCTTGCCACATAGCACATTGTGGATTTACTAATGTCTTTTGGCTCCCACAAATAACAGTTGTCTTTGGATCTCATCCCCTTCATCACTTCTTCATTTTCACCATTTGTGACCACACATTCTCCTTTAGAGAACTTCACACTTAGTCCTTGATCACAGAGCTGAATGATACTGATCAAGTTGGCAGTTAGTCCTTTTACCAACAACACATTGGTTAGGTTAGGAACTCCAGGGCTCTCTAGTTTTCCAACTCCTTTGATTTCCCCTTTTGCCCCATCACCAAAGGTCACATAACTTGAGGAATGTGGCTTGATGTCTACCAACAGATTCTTAATACCAGTCATATGCTTAGAGCAACCACTGTCAAAGTACCAGTCTTCTTTAGCTGACACTCTTAGAGATGTGTGTGCTATCAGACCAACCTCCTTGGCCACCCAATTCCTTTGCTTGTAACGCACCTCCTTCTTGAGTTTGGCACATGATTTCCTTTTGCCATGAGTGCCTTGTTTGGCGTTTCCTTGACTTGGAAATCCATACAGCCAGAAGCACACAACTTTAATATGCCCAAGTTTTCCACAGTGGTAACACCTATGCCTTTGGAATTGTCTTTTGACTTGATTCCAGTTTTTGTGGGGCGGATGTTGTAACATTGATCGTGACATCCTTTTTAACTTTTGAATCTCAGGTTGTAATCCCTTGAGTTTCAACACAGGATTTTGTCTCTCAACAAATCCTAGCCCATACCTATCTCTTAAGGTCTGACCAATCTGAAGGATTTCCTCTAGGGTGTCAGTCCCAGAGTTGAGCATCCTTATGGATTTTGTCATTTGATCCTTTTTACCTTTCAACTCATTCACTTCACTTCTGAGTGTGTTTATTGTGGCTAGATGCTCTCTCTTTTCATCTTCCAATTCCTTGATGATTTTCTTCTATTGCTCTCCCTGCTGGTACAGTTCTGTGCTTTTGATATGATTCTGCAATTTCCTCAAAAGTCAATTCTTCTTCACTTGAGTTCCCTCCAGACATGCACACACTGTTGAAGGCAGAGACATGCTTGGCAGACTCTCCTTCTGATTCACTTCCTGAGTCTTCATCAGACCAAGTGACTGTTATACCTTTTCCCTTTTTGAGGTATGTGGGACATTCCCTCCTAGCATGTCCATATCCTTCACACTCATGACATTGGACTCTTTTGCTTTGGTCAGCTTTGTCTTCAGCTTGGCTGCTAACAGAGGAGTTGTTTTTGATATAGGGCTTTGACTTCTGATCTATTCTTTTGATCAGTTTACTAAATTGTCTTCCAAGTAGTGATATTGCTTCTGACAAACTTTCTTCCTTTTCACCATCTTCTTCATCTAAATCAGTAGTGTTTGAGACCAGAGCTATACTTTTGCTCTTTTTCTCCACAGAATGATCACACATGCCCATCTCAAATGTTTGGAGAGAACCTATAAATTCATCCACCTTCATGTTGCATATGTCTTGGGCTTCTTCAATGGTTGTTACTTTCATAGCAAACCTTTTAGGTAGTTGTCACACCCTAACTTTTGACCATAAGATCCCGCCTCCTCACCTTTTTTCTTGCCTTGTTTTATTTTACTTCATATGTATGTTTATTATCACTAACCAGATGATGTAGGTTTACGCAGAGATTTTCTTTTTCAAATGGAGATAATGCTCATTAAGAGTCATCAAGAAAAGAAAAAGCTCGGTTCATGCAAAGAGATTATCATAGTTTAAAGGCTTGTTTGGAATTTCACTAATGGTTCATCAATCCTGACTTTCTCAATGACATCAAGTGTTCGGAACATTTAATTTAGGCAAAGAATTAAATTCGAGTTTTACGGGAATTTCCATGAACTCGAATGACAAATGGATTGTTCAAAATTCGTCAATATTTACCGCTTTCATATCCAGAGTTCAAGTTCGGGTTGTCATTTCAAAATTCAAATTTCACCATGAAAGTTACATTTCATTACGGGGAAATGAACTCCACCCACATAAACTAAACCGCAGGCGTGGTCATCTAATTTTGAAGAGAATAGGAATGTGATTCTGTCAAGATAAAAGACTTTACCATCAAAATCACTTTGAAGACAAGAGTCGAAAATTATCAGCCTTTTGATTCATGCGAGAAGGCCGTTGGTCTCAAAACGGTCACAGTGATGGTTGTCCCTGCACACGGTTTCAGTTAAGATCGGATTTCATTGCAGCCAAAGTTCGAATCACATGTCAATTCCATGGTTGAGCATTTAAATTACGGAAACACCAACAGGAGCACTACAACAGCGAATTGGTGACTACATGTGTGAACCTTGTTGTTCTACTCGAAGAAGACCAATAAACCAAACCTAACCGCCGTCAACAGCCAATCTTCTACACCTCCAATAACCACACAGTACAGAAGACGTTTCTTTTCTTCTTCTGATATGCCTGTTAAAATGAACACTTTCTAGCTTAGCCTTCGGAAAACAATTGACAACTGCATAATTAATATAACAGATTAAGCCTAAAAAAACTAGTATGAATATGAAGCACCAACCTGGATTTTCAGAAAGCATCAGGTTAAGAAGAAGTCTCTTCCTTATTTCTTGAGCTTGATTTACTTCACGGAAAAATGCATGTTCCTTAACTCCCTTGATACCAAAAGTTGAAGGCTCAGCTCCAGATGCAATTACAAGCTTGTCATGCGCAACTTTAAATTGTGCAGGAAGCTTGAAAGAAGTGTGAATTGGGATTCTTTGAAAGTGCATCCTGTATACTACCAATAGGCTCGGTAACAGACCTGAATTCAAGTGTACCAACACACGTTGAAGCCAACAAAGGAGTGAAAACCATATGATTCCTTGGTGATATGCACACAACATCATAAATTCTGGTGTCTCACCCACGCGGAAGCCCTGCAATGCATCATCAGTATACATCAGAAAATAATCTCAAGGCATTCCATTCATGACAATTTAACACACCAAGCAGTCAATTCAAATAGCAAGGTTGCATAAGCCTAAATTGCAGTAATTATTTCCTACAAGGTGATCACTAACAATAAATAACAAGGGCCACCTGCGACATTGAAGGGAAGCATGATGAGCATGAGCTTTGTGATTAAAAAGAACATAGCTTAAAGTAACAGGTTACTTCAAATGTTGAATCCTACCCAGTGTTGAACCAAGTTGTTAGCTCATTCCTAGCTGGCACAAAGTCTGTGTAAGGCCTTTACGAACTGTCTGCCGGAAGGAAATCAGGGTCTATCTGCAAAAAGCAAAACAAAGTTATGATTTGCCTTAAAAACAATTATGACAGAGTCAAAATACGGACACATTAAAATGAAATTGGAAAGGGCAATTATCGTATTCTTCCCCCCAAATAGCCGAACTTGTCCCGTCTGAAAAAGGAGGGTTTTAAACCGCAATTACACCTGCATCACAGTTGTGGCAAAAATTAAAGGACACCTCGACACAATCAAATGAAAATGGAAAGACCCCAGACAAAGTTCAAATCGTTTCCAAATCTGTCAAGATGAAAAAGGGAAGAAAGTTATCACCATTAACGTATTGTGCCATCTCAGACAACTATAAAAGACGAGGAGGTCACTCTCAAAAGGGGCTATCCACAGCAGAACTTCAACATCCAACAAAAAACCTAAAATACGGAAGTTTTGGAAGGGGAAGACTCATCTCAAACCTCCGCCGTAAAATTTGCCGCCGCGAAATCACTACCCTCCTTTCTACCATCGTCGCTATCTTCGCAAACCTCAACGCCACCGCGAACTCAAACCGCCGGTGAAAACCTCCACCTTCGTCATCGCCTTTCGCCGCCACCCTCAAATCGTCACCGGCACTTCTCCGTGGGTAACATTTTCTTCCCCCAAATTACTTTTGCACATTTGATTTTTTTTTCCGAGTTTTGCAGAATAATAAAACAAAAGCCGAAGAACAAAAGCAGGAAGGAAAAGAATTTGTGATCAGAGAAGAAAGAAAAGGGAAATCAAGAGAGGGAGAAGCGGAAGAGGAAGATTGACGGAAAGAAGAAGGGGAAAAGGGGGATTAGGGTTTCTGCATCTTGCTTTTATGTTGTATGATCACGTGTATGCGCACACACACACTTACAGTGCACCTTCACCATCACAGCCACATGATCTCCAATGGATCTTATCTCACAGCCCACATCGCGCAGTCCACCATAACACATTGCACCCACATGCACATAAGCCAACTTAACCCTTAATTAACCCCTTTAATCTCATTTAAAACCTTTAATCGGTCATTTAATCAGATAATAATTTAATTCACCTTTAGTTAATCTTCTACTAATCTAATCATTAACTTTTACTAACTTAATTATTTTAAATTTTTATTAGTCTTTTAATCAGCCTTTAATTAATAAACCAACTAATAAAACCTTTTATTTAATTTAACCTTTTTCCTTCAAATTAATCTTTTTTTAAAGAGTTTTTTTAATAATAACAAACAACTTTTTTTTATAATATCTCATTAATTTGAACATTTTATTAAAATTGAACCTTCTTTTTCATAAGATTAAAAACTTTTTTAGAATCCTTTTATTATTTGTTATTTATTTAACTTAATAACCTTTTATATAATAAGAAATTTGACTCATTTAATTTTAATATAATCTTTATTGAAATAATAAAATCTTTATGAACTTTTATCATCCAATTAAATTAAATCCTTTATTAATAAATTAACTATTATTTATTTTTTTTCTAAAAATCAAAACCAAACCTTTTATAAAATTATTATTAAAATCAATTTTATTCAAATCCAATAAGTCAATACTTTTCTTAAATCAAATAATATAACCTTTTAAAAACCAACCTCATCAAAATATCACTTTCTCATAAGTTAATCCAAATTTCTCCTCACAAATCAATTCACATAAAAAATAAATCGCAACTTTCTCACTACAAACATAATATTTTCTTATAAATTAATTCAACCTTTTTCTAATCAAACACCCCTTTAAATGAATCAACATCGTAAAACTCAATCCAATCATGCACGCTTACTCCTCTCTCCGTCCTCGCACTTCACATTCACACACTTAGCGCTTTCATGCGTGTGTATGATTTATCTTTTTCTGCAATTTACCTTCCCGCAATTTATTTTCTGCATCGCATTCCGTCCAAAGAAAAAACCTACACATGAGTCAACACTTGTGTGTAGTGCACGTCATTTGCATCATGCTCCCCATGATCCTTGATCCCATTCAAGTTGATCAATTAAGATAGATCCTACCCCATAGGAAGGATTGTTCTCTATCTTCTACAACACAGAAACATACAAAACAACTACAACAATATTCAAACACAATAGAGAAATAGATGTTAATCATCTTAAGCGAGATAGAATCTCCACCCCACAACAATACATTCAATACCGTAGGAACTTTGCCTTAAGAGAGATAGAGGCGTACCTCGTCGATCCCTATCCGAGTACTTGAGCCCTTCTCTTAAGACAATGCAAAGACCATTTTCTTACAATTTGTGGCGGTTAAATCTCCTTTAAAATGACAACTCACCTTTTCTCCTAAAATCAATCAACCAACTACCCTAAACCCATAGGAACTTTGACCACAATCAAAGAACTCCTCAAACCCTTTAGGGGAACTACAAATACTCTGATTCTACTCCTGTCAGGATATGTAGGCACAAGATGCAACGTCTTGGCGAGTATACTTAGGACTAACCCCTTAGGTCTTTCTCTTTACCTTGAACCCTTTAGCATTACCCTTAAGCAGATAATCCATAGCAATAAACAACATAAAACAATAGGTTCCTGTAGAGTACTACAGAAACTTAGGATGCTAGCACCTTCCCTAAGTTTAACCAACCCCCGAACCTATAACTCTCTAGCTTTCATTTGCATTGCATCGTGGGAATTTCGATCTTTATCCCTTCCTTTGGACAAATCAAAGTTCGGTTGCAAATGAATAAGATTCAAACTAATCAATAGTTTGGTATCCAAACTTCACCACGACAGTAGTGACCTTAGAATCTTTCTTACAAGCTTTTCTTCAGTCATCTTTTCTCCCAGAGCTCCTGAGGTGTTTGCAAGTTCAAGAATATTCATGTAAAACTCATGAATGGTCTCATCTTCCTTCATTCTTATACCTTCAAATTTGGTGGTCAGCATTTGAAGTCTTGACATTTTGACCTTGGAAGTTCCTTTATGAGTAGTTCTGAGAATGTCACAAACATCATTTGCTAGTTCACAATGGTGTACCAGCCTGAAGATGTTTTTATCTATGCCATTGAACAAAGCATTCAATGCTTTAGAGTTTCCAAGAGCTAAAGCCTATTGCTCTTTGTTCCATTCCTCTTCAGGAATCAACACATCTACTCCATCCTTGTCAGTCTTCACAGGATGTTTCCACCGTGAATTCACAGCTCTCTAAGCCTTGTTGTCTATAGATTTTAAGAATGCAATAATCCTTAGTTTCCAATAATCATAATTAGAGGTCTATTAGTGAAGCCTATATCTTTATCCATAATACTATAATTTGTTTTCCCTAGATCTCACCCAGATTTAAACAGGCAGGGTGCCTGCTCTGATGCCAATTGAAAATTCTGGCAAGCACACGATGGATGTTATTCCCAAGGTTATAACATCCACTGTAACATCTGCTATTTAAAAGCTAATACTCAGTAATAATATAAGCAGTAAATAACACAACAATTGTTTACCCAGTTCAGTGTCAACAACACTTACATCTGGGGGCTACCAAGCCAGGGAGGAAATTCATTATCAGTAGAATCAATTCAGAGTTAAATCTCTAGTTTACACTCCTCACTTAATCCCTACCCAATGACACTTCAACCTAGAGACACTCTAAACCTGAGTATACCCATTCACTCCCTCTCAATCACACAACAGTGATATCAAACAATTACAGAAGACAATATGAAGAAACACTTCATACACACCTTGATCTTGCTTCACAGCTTTGATCAAGGTACTCACACACTCTTGCTTCACAGCTTCGAGTGAGACATAACCTAAAATCTACCTATCCAATGCAAATCATTCACTAGACAATTGCTTGGAGTACAAGTATTCCTAGACAGAAATCACACGTGAAAACTAGCCTTCTTCACTTACAAGGACTCTGCAATCTGCACTCTCTTTTCTTCTGTTGTCAAGTGCTTCTCTTCAGGATTGCTCCTTCTGATCTTTATAGCAGCTTTCAGTCCTTTTGGGCCTTAGTGCATTAATTAGGTTTTATCCATAACAAACCTATTTTCAATGATCTGCACACTTGCCACTTATTTCAGGGATATTCTAGTTCGCCTAGGGCTTCTAGAAAGTCTCCTGATATCCAGCTTGAGCACTTATTATGTTTCATGGTTTATAGATACCAGAAAAACAACCTTGTCCACTGGATGTCATACGTTCAGTGTTATAACATTCAGCTAAACTAAGTTAACTTATAGTTAACTTACCCTGCACACACATCATTAAGTATGTCCTAACATTTAGTATGACATACATGCACACTCTAAAGTTTTGCTACAAAATGAAGCCAATCAAGAGCACTTACAAGAAGTGTTGAAAGGATCAGAGATGATGAAAGCTAGTTTGTTCCTTTGTTTGTGTAGAGTTTGTTCCAAGGTGAAGATTTGTGATATTTTGGGTCGAACTCTAGTGTCGACAAGGATATCTTGATTTTTCAACAGGAGTTGTGCATGCTGTAGTCGAAGTCTGTTCAAGTATGTTGTCAAAATATATAAACTTATAATTTAAGTTAGTATGTCAAATTGGGTCTTGCTTGTAAGTCCAATTGTTTCAGTTAGCTTGTTCCCTAAGTTAGCTTGTGTAATGGGCATGTGTGTAAAAACTCATTAGATTAGTGTGTTAGTTTTTGTATAAATAGCATGCTAGTCTCTCATATTTGTAATATGGTGCAAATCCTAATTAGGGTGAGAGAGGTTAATTATTTGTACTCACTTGTAATCTTTGAACCTTTATTGAGTAAGTGAATAATAAAACAGATTTAACCAATTCTCTATTCTTCTTCCTTCTTCTCTTTTCCCTTGTGAAACCTAATAGGGTTTCTTGTATTTGTTCGAGAAACTCAAATCTTTTTCTCATGATTTATTTCATTATTAACGACATCATTTTTACAACAAATTGGTGCGATGAGCGTAGAGAAGATGCCTTAAACAAAGCATGAGATTGAAAAGTTCACCGGAGTGAACGACTTCGGTCTGCGGCGCTTGAAGATGAAAGCCTTACTAGTTCAGCATGGTTGTTTGGAAGCGTTGAAGGGAGAGACAGCCATGGACACTGCGTTAATGGGAAAATAAAAAAACGACCATGATATAGAAAGCCCACAACACAATATTGTTGAGCCTTGGTGATAAGGTTCTTCGACAGGTATTACAGGATACGATGATATCTGGGTTATGGTTGAAGCTTGAAAGCTTGTACATGACTAAATCTCTGGTGAATCGACTCTACCTGAAGCAAGCTTTGTATTCATTCAAGATGAGTGAAGACAAAGTGTTGGCTGAGCAGTTTGATATGTTCAACGAGTTGATCCTTGGCCTTGAAAATATTGATGTGAAGATTGATGATGAAGATCAAGCACTATTGTTGTTATGCACTTTGCCTTGAACACGTGCTCACTTCAAAGAAACTCTCTTGTATGGAAGGGAGTCCCTGAGCTTTGAAGAAGTTCAATCAGCTTTATATTCTAAGGACTTGAACGAACGAAAGGAGCATAAAACTTCGACGATTGGTGAAGGTTTGGCCGTTAAGCGAAAATTCTTGCGAAAGGATGGTAAGTTCAACAAGAAGAAAGGTAAAAGTCAAAAGAAGTCTTATAGTGGTGAGGCATCTGGTATTCGATGTTATCACTGTAAGAAGGAGATTCGCATAAGAAAAGTGTGCCTTGAATGGCTGAAAGATCATGGAAGTAAAGATAATGGCAACGCAGCCATTGTTCAAGATGACTTCGAATCATCTGATGTTCTTGTGGTTTCAAGCGGCGACTCAAGAAAGGAGTGGATTATAGATTCAGGTTGCACTTGGCACATGACTCCAAATAGAGAATTGTTCAAGCAGCGATGTGATCAAGATGGTGGATCAATGCTGCTGGGAAACAACAAATCTTGCAAAATTAAAGGTACTGGATCTGTGAGATTCAAGCTCCATGATGCGTCAATAAGGTTATTGACTAAAGTCAAGTATGTACCTGATTTGAAGAGAAATTTGATTTCTCTTGGTGAATTCAAAAAAAAGGGATATGTTTTTCAATGAGAGAAAAGTATCCTAAGAGTCATGAAGGGGTCGAAGGAAGTCTTGAGAGGCTCGAAGAAACAAGGCTTGTATACCCTTGAGGCTGAAGTTTAAGTGGTTCGACAAATGTTGCATCCATGAAACCATTGTTGAAAACAGAAATTTAGCACATGAGATTGGGCCATGTCAGTGAAAGGGGTCTGGTCAAATTAGGGAAACAAAATGTGCTTGAAGGAGACAAAGTCGAAAAGCTGAAATTTTGTGAACCTTGTGTACTTGGAAAATCTTGCAGAGTGAAGTTCAACAAAGGAAAACAAAGAACTCATGGATCCCTTGATTATATCCATGCTGATCTTTGGGGGCTTGCAAGGTGTCCATCACACTCAAGAGCAAGGTATTTTATATCTATAGTTGATGATTATTCCAGGAAGTTATGGGTATTAATCCAGAAGACTAAGGAAGAAACTTTTGAGAGGTTGGAAGACTATGGTTGAAAATCAGACTGGCAGAAAGGTCAAGAGGTTGAGAACCGACAGTGGTCTTGAATTTTACAATGAGGAGTTCGACAATTTTTGTGTTGCCTCAGGTATTGCAAGGCACAAAAATACTGCAGATACTCCACAAAAAAATGGTTTGGCAGAAGGGTTTAATCAAACTATTTTGGAAAGAGTTAGATGCATGTTACTAGTGTTGGATGAAAGAAGGTGTTTTGGGCTGAGGTTGTTTCGACAACAATATATATGATAAATAGATGTCCTTCGATTGTGTTAGATATGAAGACGCCTGAAGAAGTTTGGTCGGGACACCCACCTAGTCTCGACAGACTGAGAGTATTTGGCTGCATAGCTTATGCTCATATTAGGCAGGACAAGGTTGAATCTAGATCATGAAATGCATGTTCATGGAATACCCTGAAGGAGTCAAAGCTTATAGGTTATGGTGCCTAGATCTAGGTCACATGAGGTGTATCACCAATAGAGATGTAGTTTTCAATGAAGCTGAGATGACTTTCAAGAAAACTGATGATGCTGACGAAGAGCTGGAACAAGGAGAGATTCCTGTTTAGGTGGGGCATGTTAATGCTGAATTGCGTACCCCAGATGAAGTCGAAGAAGAAGGAGAAGTTGTTGTCGAAGATGAGGAGACTGATAATGGCTACCTGCTAGCAAGAGACAGATCGAAGAGAGTCATCAAGCCACCTCAGAGACTTGGGTATGCAGATCTTATAGCTTATTAATAACGCGAAATCGTATATATATAATGACGTACATTTGTACTAATCAGTGACTGGTTTCACTCTGATTTCGGATATTTCCACATTATTTGTCCAGTATTTTGCAGGTATTCAAAGTTCATGCTCAAATGGAGCAAGATGAAGAAAACAAGCAATTACAGATGAAAACCAGATGAAAAACAAGCCAAAAACAGCAAATACGAATTTTGCTGATGTGACGACCGTCACAGGCCCATGACGACCGTCATGCGTGTTACGACCGTCACACATCCATGACGACCGTCATGCAATAAAAATGCAGAAATGCTGCACATGCTGTGAAGTGCTTTCAAATGCCAAAAAGGAGTGGACCACTAACTCCTATATTTTCTGAGATCAATCCCACTCCCTGAGGCAAATTAACCGTTGGAAATTCCATCTATAAAAGGAGGGAGCTGGTACCAGAAAAGGGGAGCTGCATTGAAGACACGAAGTGCTGCCAATTTACTTTCAGAGCAATTTTAGTTTCCCAATTTCTTATCGTTTATTGTTTCGTTTTTCTTTCCTTCCTTGCAATTGTTGTTTTACTTTCCAAATTCTATTATGTACGAGTAATTGGCACAAAGACTAAATCCTGCCGTTATTTTGGAGGATTTCCCAAAAGCCAATCGAATTATTTACAGGTTCTTATTTTAATCGTTAATTGATTTCTATTTCCCATTATAATGCATATTTATATTTTCTGCCATTGTTTACGTGTTCTAAATTTATATTCCATGTCTGGCTAAATTTAAGTAATCGGTATGTAATAAGTAGTCAGATGGGATTCGATAATTAACCGGTGTATACTTCCCTTTTCAAACTTATTTATGGCTTCAGTTTTTAAATCGATTTTTCTAAAATAAATGTTCGTTGCGACAGTGAGAACTTATTTAAAAACAGTTTTGCCACGACAGTGGGAAATTCATAAAGGTACGAACCAACAAGCGACAGCTGAGGTTAGGTCCAGATAGTAAAAACTAAGCATTCATTTTAAAACAGCGACAACGCTTTAAAAAGGATTAGAGCTTAATGGTTTTCAAAAAGTAATTTTAACCACGAACGGGATAGCAACAGCATACGTTTCGCCTTAGAGTTGCGACTAGCGTCAACAACCATAGTGAGACAAAGGTCTTTAAACCGTCATTTTCTTCTTAAACTATTTTTGAAAACACCAAAAACACCGGTAACTTGTCGAATCCTTGAAGAACCAACATATTGCATACCGATTCGAGCATTTATACCTTAAGTAACGTTTTATTTCCCCTATAGTTTACACACTTATTTTGCTTTTATTCCCCTAAAACCATACCAACCTAGCTAAACACAGTAACACCCGAAAATACTAGCTTGATTACGAGTCCTTGTGGGATCGATATCTTTTATTACTACGCGATAGACTGTGCACTTGCAGTTAGTTCAGTTAGACATAGAAAGTCGCGATCACTTATGCCTTAATCTTTACAAGTGAGGTTCTCGACGAAGAACCTAGAGACTATAAGGAAGTTATGAGGAGTAAAAAGAAGACTGAATGGCTGAAGATCATGGATGATGAGATAAAATCTCTTCATGATAATAACACCTTAGAACTGATCAAGAAACTTGTTGGAGCCAGGTTAGTCAGTTGTAAATTGATTTTCAAAGTTAAGGAAGGAATCGAAGGAGTGGCGTTGAAAAGATACAAGGCAAGATTGGTCGCTAGGGGTTTCACTCAGAAAAAATGTGTCGAATTTAATGATGTGTTCTCTCCTATTATGAAACACATACCCATTTGAATGTTTCTTGCCACGGTGGCACAATTCGACCTTGAACTAGAATAGGTGGATGTGAAGGTTGCATTCTTGTATGGTGATCTAGATGAAACAATCCTAATGAGGCAACCTGAAGGGTATGTCGAAAAGGGGAAGAAAGATTATGTGTGCAAGCTTAAGAGATCTTTATATGGACTGAAATAATATCCTCGACAGTGAAATAGAAGATTCGACAAGTTCATGACACACATAAGTTTCATTAGAAGTCAGTTCGACCACCGTGTTTACTTCAGATTTTGACCTGGTAATTCATTTGTTATTTATTTACTTTATATGGATGATTTTATAATAGCAAGCAACAATGTCAAAGATGTATTTAGGGTGAATGCTGAACTCAATAAGGAGTTCAACATGAAGGATCTGGGAGTTGCGTCCGGGGTTCTTGGGATTGACATCCAAAGAGATAGAAAGCAGTCAAAATTATGCTTATCTCAAGAGGCATACCTACAGAAGATTCTCGAAAATGTTGGTATGTCGAGCTCAAAGCTTGTTGTGACTCCGAAAGACCCTCAATTCAAGCTGAGTATAGATCAGTGTCTCAGTACTGATGTCAAAAGAGCTTATATGAATGTCATTCTATATGCTAATCTATTAGGTTCTTTGATGTATGTTATGGTCTATACTAGACCCGACATAGCATATGCAGTAAGTCTTGTAAGCAGGTAAATGGAGAATCCTGGAAAGGCTCACTGGCGAGCATTTAAGTGGATTCTAAGGTACATAAATGGGTCTCTGAACATAGTCCTAATTTATGGTGGAGACTTTGGTGAAGATAGTAAAGCAGCAATCAAAGGATATGTCTACTCAGATTATGCAGGTTGTATGGATTCCACAAAATCTATTTCTGGATATGTGTTCACTATGCTTGGCACAACAATCAGTTGGAAAGCAATAATTCAGAAGGTTGTTTCCTTATCAATCACTGAAACAAAATATATCGCCCTAACTGAAGTTGTAAAGGAAGTATTGTGGCTTGAAGGTTTTGCAAAGGAGTTGAAACTTCAAGGTTGAGTTGTCACTGTTAAATGTGATAGTCAAAGTGCAATACACCTATCGAAGAATTCAACTTATCATGAGCAAACCAAACACATTGATGTGAGGTCGCATTTCGTCAGAGGGGTAATCGAGCGTGGAGAAGTCCAGGTGCTTAAGGTTTCTATATATCATAATGTTGCTGATATAATCACCATGACGTTGTCCAGTTGCAAGTTTTTCCACTGTATGCAGTTGATAAAGCTGCATGAAAAAAACTAGTTTGTTTCTTGATGTTATAGAGTTATATCCAAGGTGGAAACTTGTGAGATATTGGATCGAACTCTAGTTTAACATGTTGTTAAAGTCTGCTCATATTCTGTTGTTGAAGACCTACATGCTGTAGTAGAATTGTGTTATAGTATGTAGTTGTCGAATTGGCCATTGTGCTAAGGGTCCAATTGTTTAAGTTAGCTTGTACTCTAAGTTATCTTGTAATGGGTAATTGTTAAAAAGCCCATTAGTTTATTATGTTAGATTTTATTATAAATAACATACTAGTCTATCATCTTATGTGTTGTGTGACAAAACCGAATTAGGGTGAGAGGGTTATTTGTTATTCTTAAGTACTTGTAATCTGTTTTATAGAGAAAGTAAAGAATAACAGTTATAACAAATCCTTGTTGTTCTCCTTATTTTTCCTTAACTCTAACCCTTGTGTATTTCTTGATCATAAAGATACCGAGTATATTTGGTTTTAAGGCATCCTAGTTTACAATAGAATGCATGAACTCAGATTATAAAATAAGTTTAGACTAAAATTCTCGCAATCGATAGTGACAGATCATACAAGACGTCATAAGATGATCTCCATAACCCCTAGTCCCTAATGGACTACTCATTCATAATGAAGGCAAACATAATCGAATTGGTATTTAACATCATATTCATATCAAATAACTATAACAGGTGAATAATCAAAGAAGAATAAATAAGAAAACATGAATTAAGATTAAGTTTTGACACATCATTGCTCCTTGAAGACATAATTACAAAGAAAAAGAAAACTAAGTATATGCATAAACTTTCTGGAATAAAATCTAGATCCTAAAACTTATAACATGCTATGACTTTTATAGAAAAAGGTAAAATTGCACAAAATCCTTGATTTAACCACTATTTAATCAATTTTTCATCATATTAAATATTGCCTAAGAAAACAAAACAAATCTTCATCGCCCTCCTGCTATGGCCCGTAGCAGTAGTCACGGGTGGCCGTAATAGGCCATTGTATTTTGTATTGGAAAGGATTTCAAGGGGAACTCTAGGGTGCTTTGCTGTTATGGCCCGTAGAAGCCCTCTAGTTTTACCATGAAAAAAAATTCTTTTGTTGTTTTGCTTGTTTTTGACCCCTTTTGGTCTTGGATGCTCATTAGACTCCGTAAATAGTTAAAACACATAAATAAAAGCATAAAACATGACAATTAGAAGTGAACGGAATAAAATGCGATAAAATACTCAGAGAAAAAGACTAAAAATTTGTATGCGAAAAACGCTCATCATTAGACAAATCTCATGGTTCTCTTGTGCGTTGAGCTAAAACTATTTGATATCTTAGCATTCCTCTCTAAATCTCTTATGTTTTGGAGACTTTTTTAACAAGGTTGTTGCTTATAATATTCCTAGGGATAGAGAATGTTAGTTGGTTTCTACGTGTGATTTATGCTATTAAGATATCAATTGTAGTGCTCTCCTACTATTTTTTTCTCGTATGTTTTCTTAAAGATATCTAACACTTGCTTAGTGGCTTGCTTAAGCTTAATTTGACTTAGTTCTACTAACCAAGCTCTTAAATATTGTAACAAACGATGGCCCAAACAATTCAAATATGTGGTTCTTACTTGCATTATTGATATTATAAATATGTTTTAATCCTGCAAAAATATAGGAGAATTTCCTATTGCACCCTAGATGTTTCTAATGTACTACATGAATTTTCACATAGGCCATTTGATTCCAAAGATACATTTTCGGGTGCACATATTTCTGAACAAACGTTGGCATATTTCAAAGATATATCTCCGGAACAATTTTAAACATTCAAAACATACCACTCAGTAGCCATTTACATATGAATTATTAATATTACGGAGATACATCTCTGAAGTGTATCAGAACAGGTGTTTTTTGCTATAAGTTGTGTATTTGTTTTCAGATGAAGTATGAAGAACGATCTCAAATAATAAAAAAAATAGACGTACAAAATAATAAAAGACTAATAATGGATGTGCCAAAAATAATATAGCAATATATGTAGAAAATGGCGTACAATTGAGATCCAAAATGTAATAAAACTGTAAAAATAAAGCAGAGAGTATAATACTACAACAAAATAATAATAAACTGCTAATGTGTGTTTCTGACAACATCTCCTATACCTCCTCTGTCTACAATGCCTTTTAGGCCATCAATCCCCCCGTCCTTCAGTGATGTCTCTGCTACAACAGTGCCCCATATGCCTTCGTCATGATGGCATCCAGGATTCGTCTGACAGCAGATCCATCAGGAAAGATACCCTCGTCAATGCATGTCCCCGTAATTTTCATTATGCGATGACACCTAGGCAAGACATCATCAATATGATCTAGCCGAACCTGCTCCTCCTCTAGTATCTTCTGATGAGCTGGTCTCGGCAGATCTCTTAGAGCAGTCTGCACCATGTACGAGTGTAACACCCTGAAGAATCATATGATGTACTCCTCGATGTGGCTCCAGTCGTTCGGTGTTATGGTAGCTTATGCCTCCTCCGGTATCAAATAAGCCAGGCAAGCCTCCCCTAGTTGTACTCATGAACTTGAGTGAGATCCAAGAAGTATCGAAGGTATGCAACGTCGGTATAAGTGGCACTCGTGTCCATAAAAATGCAAGTGTCAACCAAAAAACGAAAGTATGCCCTTAAAGCACGAGTCATGTGTATCGTCACCTGCTCATCATCACATGTGGCCTGCTATGCTCTCAAGATCTCATCTATGTATACCTTCTTCAAGAACTCAAACCTAGCATGAGCAACGCACCATTGATTCTATCCGCCTCCTACATTGCCTACTATAGATTCAATCCCCAGATGATCTACCATCATCTCGACTGCCTCGTCTTTGGTCATCCTCCCATGATTGAGAAATATCCCCTTATTAGAAGATGTAACAAACACGAGACATCGTCTAGTGTGATAAACATCTCACCATGCAGAAGATGAAATGAAGAGGTCTCATAGTGTCATCTTTCCACAAATACATTAAGCATCTCGTGGTTGACTAGAGTAACCGGTCATCCATAGGTTCTCCAGGCCAAATAAGGACATAACCGTCTGAAACCAATCCTCATTCGGTTGAGGCAAGCCAACAATCTTTCTCTCATGGTTAAGAAACTTATGGGAATCACGCTCCTAAAATTATCCATAAATAATCAATGTCAGTAATAATATATGTAAAAAAAACCAATGCCAGCTATTAAAGTTAACGCATAAAAAATCAAATGTCAAACTAATGTTACCTCTCCGTCTCATATATGTCTGACAGTATAGTCTGAATATAGAGGAAGTAAGGAAAAATCATATGGACCTTTTCCAAAACCCTCTGAATCGGCATCCATAGCAGCCTCACCCTCCGGAGGTTGAACTGGATCAGCAGGATCATCAATGAGAGGTGTCACTGGATCCGTAAGAGGTGACACTGGTGAATCCTGACGCTTGCGGAAGGATGGGGAAAGTAACGCGTCAAATGGTGAATCTCGTCTTTTAAGGGAAGAAGAAGAAGAAAGTGGAGTGCCCTAAGATGGAGTGGTCTGAGGTGAAGCACGATCTCCAGAAGTAGACAACGTTCCAAAAGTCGACGCCTCTGCCTTACTAGAGGTACCTGCTGCCTCTGGAACCTGATGACTTTGTTCTCGTCGAACGGATGCGTGCTAAGCAACCCTGCCATGACTTAGTTTGTCGACTCTGTCAGCCATTATACGTGTAAGGTAAAGTAAGGCATATATATATATATATATATATATATATATATATATATATATATATATATATATATATATATATATATATATATATATATATATATATATATATATATATATATATATATATATATATATATATTTAGACACACACACACACTACAAGAAATTCCGGAAATGCATCTCCAAAAACACTATAAAACTATTAACTTTGAAGAGTTTCAGAGATGTATCTCCGAAAATTCTCAGAGTATATGAAACGCTGAACAACTCCAGAGATGCATCTCCGAAATGTTCTGCAACACAGAGGTCGCGTTAATGGCGAAATATACTTTTTGCAAGTTAAAAATAATTATTTGATCGTTATTTTGAACCAACAAATAAGTCATACACTAAGTCGAAACTATGTTACATGTATTTCCTACACATTTACAATAAAACTCGAATGTTTATCGAAAACGCGAAAAACTTACTTGAAATTTATGGTTTTGATGATATTGGACGATGTTATAGATGATGCTTAATGTTCTTTGAATTCCTTTGAGCTTTGTTTGATAAAAATTGATTTGGTAAAGTTGAGGTGTATTGAGAAGGAGAAGAGTTGAGTCTGAGTAAAAGTGAGAAATGAAAAAAGAGAAGAGTTTGATGCAATTTGTACTCCAAAATATTTCAGAGATATATCTCCAAATCACTTCAATATTCAGTGAACTTTAGATGCGTCCAAAAATATATCTCCAAAATTAGATGACATTTACTAAACTTTACAATGGTACAATAGAAATACAGAGTGCTATACGAAATTTTCAAATTGAGCCAGGTTTAATAAAAAAATCCCTCAATTCATGTTGCTATCAACAAAATAAGTGATGTTTATTGACCGAAAATAGTACAAATTCCTCCTTTATTGAAAAACTTCAAATTCACAAAATTTTCAAGATTAAGATGCATGCTCTTAATTCTGCTAGAATCAAGAAAGACTTCTAACATCCTCTTAAAGCTTATTGATTATCTTAATTCTCCCATAATCAAGAAAGTCTTCTAGCATCCTCTTAAAACTTATTGAATATATATATATATATATATATATATATATATATATATATATATATATATATATATATATATATACACATATATATATATATATATACATATATATATATATATATATATATATATATATATATATATATACATATATATATATATATATATATATATATATATATATATATATATATATATATATATATATATATATATATATATATATATATATATATATATATATATATATATATATATATACACACTCTCAACTAGCCAGAATAACTTTCAATAACCATTACATTGTTTATTTAAATTTAAGAAACAAATGAAAGACCTTTTAGTTGACTTCACATGTGCCTTTTATCATGTTTCACATGTATAAAAAATGAAACAATTATGCTGACATGTTAGATAATCTAAAGTTATCTTTGACATGCTATCATTGATGGTAGACAATTCTCCGTTATATTATCTATACTTTTACTAAAAGAAAGGACTTTGCTCTTAACAAGCTGCAGCAATACACTTAACAACAATATAATCATCTCTAGTAGAATGCATGTATGTCCCTGGGATGTGTCAATTTGTTAGCAAACACTTAGCAACTTAAATATTTAGTTATGCCCACAAGAGCACCCCGGGGAGCTCGGCACGTATCATCAAATGAGGAGACAAACATCCTTTGCATTTTATTTCCTAGCCTGCAACATATGAGACATCAGTATTTACGATTACAATTAAATGATGAAAGACCACATAATAATGAGTAATGACTATGTGAACAGAAGGCCATGACCCAATAACAAGTCAATATAAAACCTCCAAAATGAACTAAGCAAGTGCAGTTGAGTAGGTTGGAGGCTTGTTACCGTTCTTATAGCATTTTTAGTTTTCACCACTCAATCCTTCTAATCCATCATCCATAAATGCAGAATTAAGAAGGGCATAACTCGAGATGATAAAGTGCCTCCTCATTAGATCTATGAAACACAGATTCCGACACGGACACCGGGACACGACACAACACGGACACAGGGACACAATACGACACGACACTCTGACACCGATAATGTTAAAACATAGGACACCGACACCGCTATATATAAGAGTATTTAAGCTTTATTTATCCATCTATGATTAAATAAGTTGAAAATATTCTAATCAAAATTAATGTCTTTAATAATACACGGTTAACAATTTTAAATTTGTGTGAGATTTGTCCAAAATATGTATAAAAGTGTTGAAGCAAAGAAAAAAACAATTTTTTGTTTAAAACACTCGTCTGAATTGTCAAACATGTGTTATGAGTGTCGTATGAGTGTTAACCATTGATTCGAAAAGTGTCGAAACGAAGAAAAAAATCATTTCTTTAGTGGACACTTGTCTGACTTTTCCGACACTTGTCGTACGGGTGTCATACAAGTGTCGGAGACCGTGACACGCCTACTCCTAGAGGTGTCCGTGCTTCGTAGCATTAGATAAAGCCTCCATTTACACACCACTGCCAGACTACTGGCACTGCATCAGTCCAGCACTATAGCCATTTGCCATTTTTCATAAAGTGTTAATACTTTATAGTTGTGCTCTACCTGACATTGGTTAGTTAAGGAATGCGAGTGGAGGTCCCTATTGCAGCAGCATAGCTCCCAAGAGCTTCTTGAAACATCAGTTTCAAACAATAAAAGTAACGATCAAACCGAGGACTCCTAAGACAGACAGTGAAGTTATAGCTTTGATGCTTGGTAAACGGGTTTGGTTTGTTTAGACCATTAGAAGTTATCTCCTACAGCATTTCAGTACGCAGTTTGGTAATCAGTTGCTGCCATCAAGAATGCAAGCAAAGGAATTCCATATACATTCACTATCTATTGCTTCAGCTACCTACAGCTGATACCTCCTATTAAGTTGCTATTAACTTCCCGGCCCCGTTTGCTTATTTATTCTCCACTCTTCCTAAAATATACCCTCTTCACGACAGAATGCTTATCGAAGTACAATAGACAGAACAGCAACTGAAAAATATATAAATCCCAGAGTGGTGATTTTAAACTTTTATCTTGGTATCAAAACAGAAAATAAAATTTAACAAATACAACATATGATAATCCATACCTTCAAACGTGGAGACTGGCGAACAGATGAAGCAGAATCAGGAGATAAAAGGGCTAAACTTTTCCTTCCGCGAAGTTTTTTTTTCTTTAATTGTGCACTACCATCAGAGAGTTCCACTTGATGCTCATTTTCTGTGGTGGTAGAATCACCTCTAATGGATGTATCAGGAGCAGATGTAGCAGAATCAGGAGATAAAAGGGCTAAACTTGTCCTTCCGCGAAGTTTTTTTTTCTTTAATTGTGCACTACCATCAGAGAGTTCCACTTGATGCTCATTTTCTGTGGTGGTAGAATCACCTCTAATGGATGTATCAGGAGCAGATGTAGAGATAAAGGCAGATTCTCCAGGTTCAACTGTTGAAACAGAATCAGGAGATAAAAGTGCTAAATTTTTCCTTCCGTGACGTTTTTTTTTCTTTAATTGTGCACTACCATCAGAGAGTTCCCCTTGATGCTCATTTTCTATGGTTGTAGAATCACCTCTAATGGATGTATCAGGAGCAGATGTAGAGATAAGGGCAGATTCTCCAGGTTCAACTGTTGTTAGAACTAAGTTCCCTGTATAATAGCAATTAAAGAAAGTTACATTCATTATAATCATCGTATTTATCTATTTTCCAAAAGCAAACCAGATTATCCATTCTAGAACCATGATTGAATAATTCATACCTTGCACCAATGTTTCTTGAAATTTTTTCCGCATTGCTTTTACAAACTCAAACAGACCATTTGTCTTGTTTAATTCAAGAACCAACTCTTCAATACCATCGAGGGGAGGTTCACAACTTAACACTGAAAGATAAAAAAACATCGTTAGATTTTTCAAGAGGTGTATCAGCAAACTCTGAAAATTGCATACAAAATGACATATGTTTGATGCTTACATGTGTAAGTATTTTTATCATGGGAGACGATAAAAGTGTACTCTTCGTTTGGATTCTTTACATTTATATTCTTGAATGTGAACTTTACCCCTGAAGAAAAGAACTAATAAAGGATATCAATTATGAAAAAGAACAAAAAGAAACCTAAGCAAAAAATTTATTTGTGAATTACCACGTCCCCCTTTGACATGAAAACCAAGCACTCTGTTATACCAAGAGATGGCTTCCCGTGTTTCATTTGTATACTCAATGCTCTCATTTAACTTCGCCTCGGATGCGGTCAAAGCTTCGTATGAATGAAAAGAGAAGAGAGGGAAGGTGAGAGGATGACTTATAATAGTACATAATATTTTTCCTAATGCTAACTTAAAGTTTAGTAAGTAGAACAAATCAAATAAAACATATAATAGGGAAAAGACCAAAAAAAACTTAGTTCCGATTCGTGTTCTGTAAAAAGCAATTAACGAAGAACATTTGAGTAATTACAAACCCATTGTTAGAAAACATCCTTCAAATTTTATTTTATAACAAACTTAAAATCTTCAAAACTGATTTTACAAGTTGCTTGATAACGCCTGTCTTAATAGTTCTTTGCTTCCAAGAAAAAATAAAAAACACCAATTTATGTTGAAGTAACTATTATAAATAATGTTAGCAATCTAGACATGAAAATAACGGATTATATGTAATCTCAAAGCTTACGTAAGATGTCAGTATTTTATCATATATTGTGTGCACAATTTCTAATAGATCAAGCAATCCTCAAATATATGCTCTGTAAACAAATAAACATATAGAACTGAAAAAAACACAAGCCACAACCTTTTCCAATTGTAATGACGACAGCTAGGTAAAGAAAAAATAACTAAGTCTTTCACCTTTCCACATACAACAACACCTATCCACATTCAGTAACTAAATAGTTCTATGAATGTATAAAAGCACCAAGCATGTGAGTGAGTCCTGATTAACATAACATAATCAAATAGCTAGGAATATCCACCCACATATGAAGAAAAAGAGGTGAATTACCAAGAGATTGTTCAGATAGAAGTGCCGTATACTCTTGTTTCCTGGCACGAACCTCTTGGATACTTGTGTCGAGGTTTCCAACTCTGGCCTTCGCAGACGCAATAGCATTCATCAAGGACATTCTTTTGGCCTCTTTGCGTGTCTTTTCTACACATCAAAAACAAAACCACACAAATTTTCCATCATTTGAAACACATGAAAGCTAAAAACGAAAACTTTAAGACGAAAACACAGTAAAGTTTAAGTAACCTGCGAGTATTTCAACCAATTCATCCTCCACTTCCTTCAGTTTGTATTTAACATCGTGTAGTTGAACTGAGAGACAAAACGAGAGAGCAAAAATGAAAACCCTAAAACGAAAAGAGTAATGCGAGAGTTGAAGTAGAAACCCTAAACAATGTGAGTGAATGGAAGAGAAGTAGAGAATAAAAACCTTGATTTTGAGAAGTTTGTTGCGATTTGGAGATGATGAATTGGAAGGATTCAGATACATAATCCGTGTCAGCATCGATTTTCTGCAGTTTGTGAGCGATATGAGCGTCGAAGTTTGAAGTTGAGGTATCCATGTTTCTTGGCGAGATACGAGCAAAGAGATTTGGGTATCCGAGAGCACAGATTCGGGAGAGAGCGGGTTAACGGTAAAAAAAACACTAGGAATAAAATGCTTTTGGTTTGGGAGAGAGCGAGCAAAGAGATTCTATCTATGATATCAGAAACAACATTTGAATCATCAATTTCCCGTAAATTTTTTGAGTTTTCGATAAATATTGGAGTTTTAGTATAAATGTGTAGAAATCAGTGATTAGGGATAAAAATGTGTTGAAATTACAATTAGCATAGTTTAGACTTAGTGTATGACTTTTTTGTTGGCAAAAAATGGCGATCAAATCATTTTTTTCACATTGCAAGAGGTACATTACGCCATTGTCGCGACCTCTGAGTTGCAAAATATTTTGGAGATACATCTCCAAAAATTTTCAGTGTTTCATATCATCTGGAGTATTTCGGAGATGCATCTCTAGAATTATTTAAATTAAATAGTTTTATGGTGTTTCCGGAGATACATCTCTGGAATTATTCAATGTTATTGTTTTATGGTGTTTTCGGATATACATCTCTGGAATTTCCTGCAGTCTATTTTTTAAAATTTCATGTTTGTGTTTGTTGTCTGCGTGCATTAATGATACGCCCTTACTTTATCTTACAAGCATTATGGCTGGTATAGTCGATAGATTGAGACATGGTCGGACTGCCCAACATGTATTTGTTCGGCAGGAGCGCGCCAACAGGTTCAAGAGGCAGCATGTACATCTGGTCAGGAAGAGGCATCGACTTCTGGGGTGCAGTCTACTCCTGGTGCTCGTCTTTCACCTCGTGTCACTTCATCTAAAGCCACTCCATCTTCCTCTTCTTCCCGTAGGAAACAAGATTCACCATCTGATGTGTCACTTCCCTCATCCTCCCACAGACGTCAGGACTCACTAGTTCCACCTCTTGCGGGTCCAGTGCCACCTCCCGCTAATGATCCTGTGCCAACTCTGAAGGGTCAGGATGTTGTGGATCCCGATCTAGAAGGTTTTGGAGGAGGTTCATATATGTCGTTACTTCTTCTGTATCCATACCACCCTGCCGGACATATTTGGGACGGAGAGGTAGCATTAGTTGGATTCTTTTTTTTAATATGTTAATTTTAATTTTAATTTCTGACAATGATTATTACCGACGTTGTTTATTTCTGGAAAATTTCAGGTGTGTGATCCCCAAAAATTTCTTAACCATAGAAGTAAGATTGTTGCATTGCTTAAACAGGAGAAGGATTGGTTTCAGAGTGTTCTTTTATTATCTGGCCTAAAGGACCTATGCATGAACGATTACACTCTGGTCAACCACAGAATACTTAATACATTCGTAGAGAGATGACATTCTTAGACCTCTTTGTTTCATCTTCTGCATGGTGATATGTTTATCACATTGGACGATGTCTCGTGTTTGTTACATCTTTCGATCAGTGAAAGTTCCTCGATCATGAGAGGATTACCAGAGACGAGGCAGTTGAGATGATGGTAGAGCATTTAAGGGTTGATCCAGAGAAGGAGATGAACGGTGTGGATAAGACCAGGGGGCTCATGTTAGATTTGAGTTCCTGGAGAAACTGTATGTGGACGTGATCAGTATGGCAGAGCAGGCATATGGTGATGTTAAGTAGTATGAAGTACACATGACGCATGCTTTGAGAGCATACTTTCTTTTTTTGGTTGGAACTTGTATTTTTGTGGACACGAGTGTCACCTATACTGACGTCGCATACCTCTGGTACTTCTTGGATCTCACTCAGATCCATAAGTACAACTGGGGGGCAACTTGCCTGGCCTGTCTATATTCGAAGTTGAGGGAGGATTGTCTATGGAAGATGAAGCAGGTCACAGGCAGCAAGACACTACTAGTGGTAATAATTCTTGATCCTTGAATGTTTTTTTTATCTTTTTGATTTCATATTTGTGAAACCGTTGCTGATAAATCTTGATCCCTAAATGCTCTTTTTTTTTATTTTCATTTCAGGCTTGGATTCTCCAGCACTTCCCGCGCATCTCTGGTTGGGCGAGTGTGGACGAGTACACCGAGGATATGCCACGTGCCCGTGCTTTTATCCCGCTGAAAAGGAACCAGTAGGCCGAGCTTTTTAAATTTTATCTTGACCGTTTGTTTGCTAAGGACAGCCACTTCAACAACTACGCGGATCACCTTCATACGCGACCATTTGACGACATATCACTATACTTTTGATGGTTGGCCTGCGAATCACATATTCTTGCTCCTCGTCTGCCCGAGCATCTCATGTAGCAGTTCGGGTACACGCAAACCATCCTCAAACACCATGTTGTCTCTGCTTCTCCTGTCGTTTTTCGTAGATAGATAGAGGAGATGTGTTAATTATAAGAGTCACCTGGTACCGGAGGAGGCTTGGGCTACCATAGCATCGAACAGCTGGAGTTACGTTGATGGGTACATCAGGTGGTCCTTCAGGGTCTTATATTCGTACATTGTGTAACACCCCCTTTCTATACCCCAAATAATTCAAATAATCATTTAGGCACATAATAAAAATTCCATCAGAGTATAATTAAAAACACGGTATAAAAGAGGCATGCCACATTATGCTTGAAATTAAAACATACAGCACCTGCTCAACATATGATATGCAACAGTGGGGTAACTTTTGCAACGTAGGAACTTAGTCCTTACACCCATATCTCAATATTTAGAATGAAAGCGGAAAATCTAAACATTGAATCACAACCAGCATGTATATACATATATACATATTCACATCATGCAATATAAGTCATCAACATCATTCATGTTTACATAAACATGCATCACCAAAAATACATATACAAATGTATCACCAAAAAGAGCCAAAGGCTTCCTAGCTACCCGGTGTTACGTATCAGAGTAATCTGACCAAAACAATGAAGACACACTTCACAAAAGGGATCACCAGCATACCTAATCTGCAATGCCTCAAGGGCACCATAAAACAGCAAAAGGGTGAGAAATATTATCATAATAATCAATGCATATATATATATATATATATATATATATATATATATATATATATATATATATATATATATATATATATATATATATATATATATATATATATATATATATATATATATATATATATATATATATATATATATATATATATATATATATATATATATATATATATATATATATATATATATATATATATATATATATATATATATATATATATATATATATATATATATATATATATATATATATATATATATATATATATATATATATATATATATATATATATATATATATATATATATATATATATATATATATATATATATATATATATATATATATATATATATATATATATATATATATATATATATATATATATATATATATATATATATATATATATATATATATATATACACACATATATCTATCACCAGACATTTCATCATGCACATTTCCACATATACATCATTCTACATAAACATACACATATTATGTTTATTTCATCACCATTCACATAAACATCTACATTCATGTTTATTTCACCAATTCGCAATTATAAAGATGATAAATTCACTCATAGAGACCGACTCACGACTCTATGCAGATGCAAACGCGGTACCGAATCAATCATCTCAAGTTCACTCAGGAACTTATTGGAACCATCACTCACACCCCTACATGGATACACAATCGTTCAGCAGATCCTCCTAGGGATCAAATATCATTCAGCAGATTCTCCTAGGAATCAAATATCATTCAGCAGATTCTCCTAGAAATCAATTACCATTCAGCAGATTCTCCTAGGAATCAATTACCATTCAGCAGATTCTCCTAGGAATCAATTACCATTCAGCTGATTCTCCTAGGAATCAATTACCATTCAACAGATTCTCCTAGGAATCAATTACCATTCAACAGATTCTCCTAGGAACCAATTACCATTCAGTAGATTCTCCTAGGAATCAATTACCATTCAGCAGATTCTCCTAGGAATCAATTATCACCAATCCCCTTTTTGGGATTATGGGTACATCGTTTGTACCCTACCAGGAATAACATCTCAGTTATTCTACCCCAGCGATCATTCCACTAGGAACGACACATTAGTCATTCTACCCCAGTGAGTACGACTATATCACTTATACCTCACTAGGAACAACATCTTGTTATTCTACCCCAGTGATTACGACTCTTGCACATATACATATTTTCAACATCATTCTCACATTTACCAAGCAATGCACATATATTCACAATATATTTCTCATGCATTCTATCGCATACAATCAATATGTATTCACAATATCGTGCCAAACGGCATTGAACCTCATCACAATTCATCATGCATTTTAATCAATTTAAACAATGCACATATACACGTAACTAAGCATATTCATCATTCATGCTTCTACAATTCACATTATATCATCACATGCAATCCATATGCATTCACAACAATTATGTCAAACGGCAACCGAACACTCTAATTATTTAAGCCTCAATTACTTAAAATAATTAATCTCGATTAATCGTTAAAATCGGCTAAAATTCGACTAAAAATAATATTTCTTTTCACCAAGTTATAAAACATATTATTAGCTTCAGTTTGATATAAAGAACGACAAAATCCGATAAACGGTGAAGAAGTTATGAATTTTCGAAGTTTTGAAAAATAATATTTTCTCACACTTACAGTGTTAATCGGTTAACGTATATGGTTAACCGGTTAACACCTCCAAAAACTTAGTTTTTAGGCCAAAAACTCAGTTTTTAGGCCCCCAACACTGGGTTAATCGGTTAACGTATATGGTTAACCGGTTAACACCTGAAAAACTCAGAAAAATAGCTACCGGTTTGCACCAAAAACCCTCAAAAAACCGACCGATTTAATTATTTTCTCCCGATTAAATACCTACTCATCATTACCAATCATATAGTAACAATTTGGGACCATAAAACGTAAATTCTACGACTTCCGATTTTCCTCTAAAATCTTAACCTCCAATTGACCAAAAATGTCAAAACTTACAAAATCACCCGATTAAATTCCAACAAGCTCCAGTAGTCTTAGCCTAATATTTCTCGACTAATCTATATCATTTATTCCAACTTCTAACCGTTAAAACCTCGATTTTTATCGATTAATCCATTTCGACCTAAAAATGGAAAATGGGGAAAAACTACCAAACAATCCAACCCAACACATACACAATCACACACATTGATAAGATAACAATATTTCACACTCTTACCCGATTATTCAATTCCTAGCAAGCGTTCTTGATGATTTTCCCAAGTTTCCTCTTTTTCTTCTCTTCTTCCTTCTTTCTCTTCTCTTTCCCTCTATTTCTCTTTTTCTTTCTTTCTTTCTCTCTTACTTACTCTTATATCGCTTTCTTTCTATTTCTATTTCTTTTATATATATTTCCTCACTATTAAATGTAAAATGACCAAAATACCCTCCAATCTAATTTTACCCGAAAACTCTCTGAAACGGTAAAATATCAAAACATACCATATTAACACATCAAATTCACAATTAATACAATTATCACTCAAATAAAATAAAATACTCAATAAAACATAATAATCAAAATCGGGGCGTTACAACTCTCCCCCACTTTAGAAATTTTCGTCCTCGAAAATATCATCTGATTCAAACAACTCCGGATATGGCTCTCGCATCCCACTATCCAATTCCCAAGACTACATCCAATCCCTCCAACGACAAACACCCTGAATCCATAATGAAGTCCTTACCATACATGGTCAAAGGACAACTCACACACACCAAAGATGTAGTTACCGACCCTAAAATAGGAGTCTCAATAACCATCTCACCTCCCCCAGAAGACATGCACAAATCCAAACGCTTAATGCACTCAAAGAAATGAACAAATGAGTTGCTCCAGTATCAATAATAGCAACTAAAGGCGTACTATTAATAAAGCGTGTACCTCTAATCAAACGATCTACATTAGTAGTATCTGACCCTGCTAATGCAAATACCTTTCCGCCCGCTTGAGCTTGTTTTGGTTTAGTACAATTAGGACTAATGTGACCCACTTCTCCGCAATTGTAGCACTTCACTACATTCTTTCTGCAATCTGTAGCAGCATGCCCAAGGACTCCACAGTTAGAATATTTCACTTTGGGCTTCCCACACTCAAAAGACTTATGACCCATTTCGCCACACTTGTAGCACTTAATGGATCCAAAACTTCCTCCTACAGATTTCTCAGCAAAGTTTCCCCTATGCTTGCCTTTATTAATAGGTGTCACATAATGTCCACTCCTAACTTGTTGCTTTCCTTTTCTCTCATTCAAATTTTTGTAATGAGCAGAACGAGCCTTGCGATCTTCTTCGAAGATTCTACAACATTCGGTCAAGTCCGAAAACCTTCTTATTCTCTGGTATCCTACCGCTTGCTTAATCTCAGGACGTAAGCCATTCTCATACTTAACACACCTAGAGAACTCAGTCGTAACCGTATCATAATGAGGATGAAACTTCACTAACTCCACAAACTTAGCAGCATAGTCCACCACGGACATATTGCCTTGCTTCAGTTCAAGGAATTCCATCTCCTTCTTTCCCTTCACACTTTCGGGGTAGTCCTTCCTCAAGAACTCGGTACGAAAAAAAATTCCAAGTTATTTCTTCGTCATCAACTTCAAGTATTTGACGCATACCGATCCACCAATCGTCGGCTTCTTCCCTTAGCATGTGAGATCCAAGTCTCACCTTATTCCTCTCTTCACAGCCCATAACTCGAAAGATTCTTTCAATCTCTTTCAACAAAATTTGGGCACCATCGGGATCAAATCTTCCTTTGAAGAACGGTGGTCGATTCTTCCTGAACTCATCATTCGCATTCACATTCGGCGCACCCTGCACTACCCTAGCCATTGCTTCCATGGTAGCAGCCATCGCAACATCATTTCTACCATCCATATTCTAATCAACCCAGAAACAACAACAAGGTTAAACCACAACTTAACCGTTAACAACAATAAGACAGACATAACTGACTCAACACTGGCTCTGATACCACTTAATGTAACACCCCCTTTCTATACCACAAATAATTCAAATAATCATTTAGGCACATGATAAAAATTCCATCAGAGTATAATTAGAAACACGGTATAAAAGAGGCATGCCACATTATGCTTGAAATTAAAACATACAACACCTGCTCAACATATGATATGCAACAGTGGGGTAACTTTTGCAACATAGAAACTTAGTCCTTACACCCACATCTCAATATTTAGAATGAAAGCGGAAAATCTAAATATTGAATCACAACCAGCATGTATATACATATATACATATTCACATCATCCAATATAAGTTATCAACATCATTCATGTTTACATAAACATGCATCACCAGAAATACATATACAAATGTATCACCACAAAGAGCCAAAGGCTTCCTAGCTACCCGGTGTTACATATCAGAGCCATCTAACCATAACAATGAAGACACACTTCACAAAAGGGATCACCAGCATACCTAATATGCAACGCCTCAAGGCACCATAAAACAACATAAGGGTGAGAAATATTATCATAATAATCAATGCATATTATATATATATATATATATATATATATATATATATATATATATATATATATATATATATATATATATATATATATATATATATATATATATATATATATATATATATATATATATATATATATATATATATATATATATATATATATATATATATATATATATATATATATATATATATATATATATATATATATATATATATATATATATATATATATATATATATATATATATATATATATATATATATATCCATTCTCACCACATTCATCATAATTCAAACATATACATTACAATGTATACACATATATATATATCACCAGACATTTCATCATGCATATTTCCACATATACATCATTCTACATAAACATACACATATTATGTTTATTTCATCACCATTCACATAAACATCTACACTCATGTTTATTTCACCAATTCACAATTATAAAGATGATAAATTCACTCATAGAGACCGACTCACGACTCTATGCAGATGCAAACACGGTACTGATTCAATCATCTCAAGTTCACTCAGGAACTTATTGGAACCATCACTCACACCCCTACATGGGTACACAATCGTTCAACAGATCCTCCTAGGGATCAAATATCATTCAGCAGATTCTCCTTGGAATCAAATATCATTTAGCAGATTCTCCTAGGAATCAAATATCATTCAGCAGATTTTCCTAGGAATCAATTACCATTCAGTAGATTCTCCTAGGAATCAATTATCATTCAGTAGATTCTTCTAGGAATCAATTACCATTCAACAAATTCTCCTAGGAATCAATTACCATTCAACAGATTCTCCTAGGAATCAATTACCATTCAGCAGATTCTCCTAGGAATCAATTACCATTCAGATTCTCCCCCACTAGGAATGACACATTAGTCATTCTACCCCAGTGAGTACGACTATATCACTTATACCTCACTAGGAACAACATCTTGTTATTCTACCCCAATGATTATGACTCTTGTGTTAGAACACAGATTGGTTCTTAATAATAACTCTTTGTTTTGATGATAACTGTTAGGAAATTTATATTTAAGAATTATATACTCTAAAATTTGTTTGAGAGTTTTACTGCAGATTGAAATAATATTAACTCTCTAGAAGCAAATTTGTTTTAAATACAAGAAGTTATTCTGACTCTGAAGCGCCAGATGCACCTTACAGAAGAATCTGTTTGATCCTTATAGAAGATCCTGAGCGTAGTCTCCAGAAGGATCGGAAGTTAGAAGCTCCAGAACATTCTGAGTCAGAAGCATCTGAAGATAATCAGAGGCATCTGAAGATAATCAGAAGCATTTGAAGCTCAAGCATTTGAAGCATAGAAGAATATTTACTGAAGAGTTTCTCAAAGCATTTGTCTACAGAAGTTTCTGAAAGTACCTACGCTGCCAAGTACTGAAGTTCTGTGTCAAAAATGCTCTGATAATCAACACGCTAGAAGCACACATGCTGCAGAAGACTCTGATACATCACAGTTCTGAATCTCATTAGAAGACTCTGATCCATTCAGACTCTGAAGAACTTGCTGAAAACTGAAGAAGAAATATTCAAGATTATATCCGTTAGAGCTATTCAACGTCTCTTTCCTTATTTGTGCTAGACACACTTACACAGACAAAAAGGATTTTTCTGTGCCATCTACTTCTAGGAAAGGTCAGTTGATGTGAAGACAAAAAAGGCTCAGACCTTTTGGGACTCTCTTTTCAACGTTCAACTTGCATGATTCAGCTGCCTATAAAAGGAGAACTTCACTACATTCTTCAGTTACTCACTTTGCTGAAAAGAAATCATAATATTCTAAAGCTCTCATTTATTCTTATTCTTCATAGAATCTCATTGTACTTAAACTTAAGAGAAAAATCACTGTTGTGATAAAAGCTTTTTAGAAGCATTAAAACTCTTGTATTTAATTTACATTGATTGTAAAGGATATTCCTTAAGAGGATTCAGTTGGAATCAGTAGCTCTTGAGAAGACTAAGAACTGTTGTTCTTAGGTGATACTATTGTAATCAGTTTGATTTAATAGTGGATTAAGTCCTTGTTGAGAAAGGCAAATCACTCTAGGAAGGGTGGACTGGAGTAGTTGTTAAACGAACCAGGATAAAAATAATTGTGTGATAATTTTCTAGTCTTAATTTTTCATACTTATTCAACCCCCCCTTCTAAGTATTATCTCACCTTCAGTTGGCATCAGAGCTCCGGTTCTGAGTGTGCTATCACTTAACATTGTCAGTAAAGATCCAGAGAGATATACTTTGATAAATATATTTATTTGTTATCATGGCTGATAATTCAATGTCAAATATTAACAATAAATATGAAGAGAGGGATAGGATCAGCACCAAACCCCCAATGTTTGATGGGGAGAAATTTGACTACTGGAAAGACAGGATTGAGAGTTTTTTCTTAGGATATGATGTTGATCTATGGGATCTTGTCATAGATGGATATGTACATCCCACAGATGGGGATGGCAAAAAGATTGACAGAAAATCTATGACAGATTCTCAGAAGAAAGACTTCAGAAATCACCATAAAGCCAGAACCATATTACTGAATGCTATTTCACATACAGAGTATGAGAAAATCACAAACAGGGAGACAGCTTTTGATATGTTTGAATCCCTTAAATGACTCATGAGGGAAATTCTCAAGTTAAGGAGACAAAAGCTCTGGGTCTGATCCAGAAGTATGAGGCTTTCAAAATGGAAGACTCTGAATCTGTTGAAGCCATGTTCTCCAGATTCCAGATACTCACTGCTGGGCTGAAAGTTCTGGACAAGGGATATTCTACGTCAGATCATGTAAAGAAAATCATCAGAAGTCTGCCTATCAGATGGAGACCAATGGTGACTGCCCTGAAGATGGCCAAAGATCTGAACAAGATCTCTCTAGAAGAACTCATCAGCTCACTGAGGAGCCATGAGATTGAGCTTGAGGAAGATGAACCTCAGAAGAAAGATAAAGGTAAATCTGTAGCATTAAAATCTAACAAAACTGCTAAAGCTTTGCAGGTCATTCAAGAAAGCTCTGAAGAATCTTCTTATGAAGAAGAAGATGAGTTATCCATGCTGTCCAGAAGGATTAACAAACTCTGGAAGCACAAGGGAAAAAAGTTCAACAACTTCAGAAGATCTGACAACAGAAAGGAATCTTCTAGTCACAGAAGATCTGCCAAGAAGGAAGTTGTGTGCTATGAGTGCAAAGAACCTGGGCACTACAAGAATGACTGCCCCAAACTTCTGAAAGAAAAACCTAAGAAGAAGTTCAACAAAAAGAAGAAGGTTCTGATGGCAACATGGGATAACTCAGATGAGTGTGAGTCATCTTCTGAATCAGAAGAAGAATGTGCAAACGTTGCACTGATGGCCAGGACAAAGGATCAAGAGGAAGGTACCTCAGGATATGAATCAGAATCAGAATCTGATGATGATGCTGAAGAGGTAATGGCTAAACTTACCAAAGAAGAACTCATTAAAGTTTTAACAGAAGTTCTTAAAAGTTATAACAACATCAAACTCAAATACAAGAAGCTGAAAAGCAATCTTGAATCTGAGATTGATCTTCTGAAAACAGAACTTGTTGAGCAGAAAGAAATAAATTTAAAAATCAAAAATGACTTTGATAGAACTCAACAAGAATCTGAGTCTGAGACTAAGTCATGTGAAAATATTTTAGAAAAATATGACTCTAGTTTTCAGAGATTTCTCACTAAGAGCATAGACAGAAGTAAGATGGCTTCCATGATCTATGGTGTTAGTGGAAACAACAGAAGAGGCATTGGATATGAGTCTTCATCTAGAAGTAATCCAAAACCTGTTGACAAACTTTTCATCAGGAAGACACCTCTGTATTCTCAATTCAAATTTGGTCACTTGAATGACATTAAACACACAAGCTCTGAGAAGAGTACTTATGTGTTTAAACCTAAGGCAAGTCAGAATAAACACTATGTTGCAAAACAGAAGTTTAGACAAACCTACAAACCAACTAACCCCAAAGGACCCAAGAAGATCTGGGTACCTAAAAACAAAATAATTCCTGTTGCAGATGTTCTTAGCAGCAAGGTCAGGACACCAATCATGGTACCTGGACTCTGGATGCTCACGACACATGACAGGAGAAAAGTCTATGTTCCAAAGCCTGGAACTTAGATCTGGTGGGGACGTGAAGTTTGGAGGGAACCAGAAGGGCAAGATCATTGGATTTGGCACTATTGGAAATGGTAAACTTCCCTCTATTACTAATGTTTTACTGGTTGAAGGGTTAAAACATAACTTATTGTCCATAAGTCAATTAAGTGACAATGGTTATGATATAACTTGTAATCAAAAATGTTGTAAAGCTATTAGTCAGAAGGATGGCTCTATCCTGTTTAGTGGTAAGAGGAAAAACAACATTTACAAAATAAATCTTTCAGAACTTAAAGTTCAAAATGTTAAATGCCTCTTGTCTGTTAATGAAGAGCAATGGGTCTGGCACAGAAGATTGAGCCATATTAATATGAGACGTATATCTCAGATTAATAAACTTAATCTTGTCAGAGGACTCCCTAATCTGAAGTTCACTTCATATGCTCTTTGTGAAGCATGCCAGAAAGGGAAGTTTTCAAAAACATCTTTCAAATAAAAAAATGTTGTTTCTACCTCTAAACCATTAGAACTACTTCATATTGATCTGTTTGGACCAGTGAAAACTGCATCCATCAGAGGCAAGAAGTATGGATTGGTCATTGTTGATGACTTTAGCAGATGGACATGGGTAAAGTTCTTAAAACACAAGGATGAGTCACATTCTATGTTCTTTGACTTCTGCAAGCAAGTCCAGAATGAAAAGAATTTCAAAATTATAAAAGTCAGAAGTGATCATGGTGGTGAATTTGAAAATAAATATTTTGAAAAATATTTTTCTGAAAATGGCATTGCTCATGATTTTTCCTGTCCTAGAACTCCACAACAGAATGGGGTTGTAGAGAGGAAAAACAGAACTTTGCAAGAAATGGCCAGAACCATGATCAATGAGACAAATCTGGCAAAACATTTTTGGGCAGAAGTAATCAATACAGCATGCTACATTCAGAACAGAGTTTCTGTTAGACCTCTTCTGAAGAAGACTCCTTATGAATTGTGGAAGAACAAAAAGCCCAACATTTCTTATTTTCATCCTTTTGGATGTATCTGTTATATGTTAAACACTAAGGAAAATCTGGGCAAGTTTGATTCCAAAGCACAGAAGTGTTTCATGCTTGGATATTCTGAACGCTCTAAAGGCTACAAAGTATACAATACTGAGACACAGATTGTGGAAGAATCCATTCATGTCAGATTTGATGATAAGCTTGGCTCTGAAAAGCCAAAGCAGGTTGATAACTCTGCAGATAGGGAAGTAGTCTTTATTGACTCTGAAGTTCCAGAAGCAGACAAACTTCAAGTGAAGGAACCAGAAGCAACTCCAGATGCTACTCCCTTAACTTCTCAGATGAATAATCTAAATATTTCTGAAGAATCAACTATCGGAGGATCATCATCCAGAATTAAAGCTTCTCATCCAGAGGATGTCATTATTGGAAAGAAGGATGATCCCATCAGAACAAGATCCTTTCTAAGATCATCTGAAGCATCACTTTTTGGACTAGTGTCAGAAATTGAACCATCTTCTGTAGAAGAAGCTCTGCAAGACAATGATTGGATTATTTCCATGCAAGAAGAGCTAAACCAATTCAGCAGAAATGATGTATGGGATCTAGTTCAAAGACCTCAAGGATTCAATATTATTGGTACAAAATGGGTCTTCAGAAATAAACTAAATGAGAAAGGAGAAGTTGAGAGGAATAAGGCAAGGCTGGTTGCTCAAGGATACAGTCAGCAAGAAGGTATTGATTACACTGAGACATATGCTCCAGTGGCAAGGTTAGAATCTATACGCCTTCTTATTTCCTTTGCTGCACAGAATAACATCACTCTGTATCAGATGGATGTTAAAAGTGCCTTTCTTAATGGTATTATAGAAGAAGAAGTTTATGTCCACCAACCTCCTGGTTTTGAAAATGAAAAATTTCCAGATCATGTTTTCAAATTAAAGAAATCTCTATATGGATTAAAACAAGCTCCCAGAGCTTGGTATGAGAGATTGAGTAATTTTCTTCTGGAGAAGAATTTCATCAGAGGCAAAGTGGATACAACTCTATTCTGTAAAACCATAAAGAAAGATCTTCTAATTTGCCAAATTTATGTAGATGATATTATTTTTGGATCAACAAATATTATGCTTGGAAAGGAGTTTGCTACATGTATGCAGGCAGAATTTGAAATGAGCATGATGGGAGAACTCAGATTCTTTTTAGGAATCCAAGTTAATCAAACTCCAGAGTGCACCTACATACATCAGACAAAGTATGTTAAAGAACTTCTGAAGAAATTCAACATGTCTGACAGCAAGCTGGCAAAGACTCCAATGCATCCTACTAGCTCTCTTGGCAAAGAAGAGGTAAGTAAGAAAGTAGACCAGAAGCTCTACAGAGGTATGATTGGTTCTCTTCTTTATCTTACTGCTTCTAGACCTGACATATTGTTCAGTGTTTGTCTGTGTGCTAGATTCCAATCAGATCCTAGAGAATCACACTTGACAGCTGTCAAGAGGATTCTAAGGTATCTGAAAGGTACTTCTAATGTGGGTTTGTGTTACAGAAAATCTGATGATTTCAAATTAGTTGGATTCTGTGATGCTGACTATGCTGGAGACAGAGTGGAAAGAAAAAGTACTTCTGGAAGTTGTCAATTTCTAGGAAGAAATCTAATCTCCTGGTACAGCAAGAAGCAACCCACAATTGCACTTTCAACCACAGAGGCTGAATACATTGTTGCTGCTGGATGTAGCACGCAGATGCTCTGGATGAAAAGTCAACTAGAAGATTATCAAATTTTTGAGAGTAACATTTCTATCTTTTGTGATAATACTTCTGCTATATGTTTGTCCAAGAATCCCATTTTACATTCTAAGGCAAAACATATAGAAATTAAGCATCACTTCATCAGAGACTATGTTCAGAAGGGAATCATAAATTTAGCCTTTGTTGATACAGATCATCAATGGGCAGATATTTTTACAAAACCCCTTGTTGAAGATAGATTCAATTTTATTCTGAAAAATATTGGTATGGATTTTTGTCCAGAATGATATTTAACAAAAGCAAATTGTTACAGATGCAAAAATGCTTAATTCATCTGAAGTATTTCTTCTGTTCATTCATTCTATTCTGATTAATATTTCTGATGTGAAAATCTGAACTAATCATCTTTAGAAGATCTGAACGTTGGCTAACGTTTCATTTCTTGAGAGATTTCAGAACAACATGCAAGCAAACTCGTGTCACACAAAATCTGAAGAGGTGGCGTGTACATAACTGAAGAGACGTTTCAGGTGAAATTTGAATAGTAAATATCTTGGTTTTCCCCCCAAAATTGTCAGAAGCATTTATTATTTGAAATGATTTTATTCTTCCTCATTTAATGCTTGCTCAAACGTGCGTTCTTTCTGACTTTTGATGTGCCTAAGTGATTAGTATAAATACTTGTTGTGTATTCACTTTCACACTTTTCACTCTCAGAATTTACATGTGTTTTCATCTATTGTTCTCTCTGCATAAACACTCAAAACCTAAGTGTTTGAAAAAACAATCTTCAATGGCGTCTTCTTCATCAACAACTGCTCAGTTTCAATCTACAATGGCTGCTGTGACTTCAGATAACCTAGGTGCTGCTCCATATTCTCCTCCAAAGAGAACTCTTCTCACACCTGTTGATAAACTAGAAGTGCTCTGTGAATCTATGGTTGAATTTGACTCTCTGGCTGACAATGGGTTTGATTTTCGCTCCATTGTTAGAGCTCAAGGTTGGGTGAAATACTTTGATAGATTGTTTGGACCAGTTTACCCTCTTCTTGTGAAGGAATTCTGGATTCATGCATCTGTGTATCCCAAGTTCATTTTATCATCTGTGCTGGGAAAGGAGATTATCATCACAGAGGATCTGATAAGGAGATTGATTGGTTATGAAGAAACAGATGGTGTTTCCCACCTGCCAGCTGGGCGTGTGGACATGGATGAAGTTTATGAGGAAGTTATGACTGTTGGACAAGCCTCTAACAGATTCAAAGATCTGAAGCCTGATTACAAGATCTGGGCCAAGATCTTCATGGGATGCATACATCACAGGAAGTCAACAAATTCCCCAGATTATGTCAACAATGAACAGATCTATTTTATGTACTGTCTTAGTCAGAGCAATAAGGTAGATCTTCCTTACATTTTGTTCATGCATCTGTGGAATCACATCAATGCATCTAGAGAATCTGTAAAAGAAAAAGGCCAGAAGATCAGGACTTGGATCCCTTTTGGAAGGCTACTCTCAGATCTTCTCACTGAAAATGGTTTAGTGGCTGCTCTGTATGATGCTGGGGTTACAGAGGAATTAGAGTTCATTATGGGAAAGCCTCTGAACGCTAAAAGCCTTCTGAGACTAAAAATTGTAGATGAACTCACTACTGCTCCAAAGAGGCTGAACATGTCAGATTTGAATAAGAGGGTTCCAGTATCTGACTTTCCTCTATTCTTTGCTGAAGAACCTAGACATATAGTACTGATGTATATAGAAGAATGCAAAAAGGAAGGAGTACCTGTTCCAGCCAATGTGTTTCAACTTGTCAAACAACCACTGCCAGATGCAGGAGAAGAAGAAGAAGTACCACTTCAGAGGAGAAGATCTCAGCCTGCAGCAGAGTCTGAACCTGTCCAGAAGAAGGCTAAGATTGCTGAGAAACCCAAGAATCTTTTAAAGAGAAAAGATTCTGAAGAAGCTGCCTCTGCATCTGCCAAGAGGATTAAACTCAAAGGTACTCAAACTTCTGTTATTTCTAAAAATGTTTTTATTAATGATTCAACTATTAAGTCTGTTCCCAAACCACCTGTTACTCAAACAACTTCTGTTGCTGCCCCTTGTTCTGTCTCACCTCAAAAACAAACCACTGCCTCTATATCAAAACCACCTCAACCCAAAATTCACATCAAACACTTCACTCCACGTCCATCACCATCAGCTTCACAACCAACAGAACCACAACAAACAGAACCACAACCATCAGAACTACAACAAACTTCTGATAAACAAAACTCTGCTCAACCACAAACAGAACATCAACCACAAACTTCTGAACATCCAGAAAACCAAACCACAGAAGATCAACCAGAAAAAGACTCTGTCATACCACCATCAAACAATCCATCTTCTGAACCTGTTGCACCTGTTACTTCTGAACCCACAAAAGTAACTTCTGCTACTGTTTCATCAGAACCACCTTCTCAACAATCTGATATTCCTTCAGAACCTTCTCATATCCCTGAGACAGAAGTTCTTGACATCACTCCATTAAAAACAGTGTTTCAAGTTTCTTCTACCTCTTGTACACCTACAACATCCTCCAACTCATCAGAATCAGAAATTCATCCTGATTTTCTAATTAATCCATCTGACAAATACCCTGTACATGAACCTGAACCTGAATCAACCTTACCTGCTAAAACCCCCATTTCAGACCCTTTGCCTCCATCTGCACCTTCATCTAAGATGATTGTTCCCACTTCTAATCCATCATCATCTGGTATATCTTGTGCCCAAGTGTCTTCTCTTTATCATAATTTATCTTATGGTTTCAAACTAAAAGATTTTTATGATAGAGTTGAACCTTCTGAACCCCTGAAACCTCTGAAACCAAAACTCATATAGGCCCTTCCATCTGTAATCCTTTCATATATTCAATCTATGAACAATGAAGGATCCTTATCAACTATCTCTGCTACATCTGGTAAAGCTGTTGTTTCAGCTCTGCAACCTGCATCTGATAACAAAGTTGCATTTGATAAACCATCAACCTCTGCTTTCATTCCATATTCTAATGAATCCTTTGATATTGTTTACCCACGCACAAGACCACAACCTAATCTGCTTAATGCTTTAAACAGATCCTTACCTCAAAAACCAGAAATTCCTTTCATTCCATATGTTCCCCCTCCTCTGATTTCCATCCCAAAATCACTGATACCACCAACTCCCAAACCTAAACATATGACTCTGGAAACCTTGCTTAAACCACCACCCAGACTTAATATTGATCATTTATTTCAAACGTTTGTGCAAGAAATACAGATGTCTTTAGGTACTGTTCAGAAAAGATGCTCTGAAACTATGGATGCAAATGAAACTGACATCATCTGGAAAGGATTTATCAATAGATTCAACACTGTAGCTTCTAATCTGAAGAACATCTGTTCTGATGATGCAAAGCTCAGAGCTGAAAGAACTCAATTCTGGATTGTCAACAAGACTGAACCTCTACTTTGTTTGGATGCTCCTCCTCCTCCACCAGAACCAACTGTCAATGCATTAACTATGACTCTGGTAGAACCCTCTTCAGGATCTCCAGAACCTATGGCAATTGACTCTGTTCAGGCTGCAGAACCTCCATCTTCTTCATCAGAGATAAAGTCAGAACATCCAGATTTTGGAGACAAGATTGCTACTCTGGAGGCTGGTCAATCTGAAATAAAATCTTGGATGGCGAAGCAAGACAAGAAATCTGAGGACATGTCAGAGTGGATGTCAAAACAAGATGAGAAGAATGAGACAATGACTAAGTGGATGTCAAAGCAAGAGCAATCTTCATCTGAGATCACAGACCTATTGAAGATGCTTTTGTCAAAACACTCTTAGATGTTTTCTTTTTTTCATTCTAATGTTTATGCATCTGTTGTTTTTGCATCTGAATCTTATTGTTATATCTTCTGATATTTACCTATGTACTCTTGCTCTGTTATTTTGAATGAATCAGTTTTTTTTTCTCCATTGAATTATCTATTTATGGTTCCTTTTATTTGTCTTTATTCAAAGTTTTTACTTTTTGCTTATGACAAAAAAGGGGGAGAAAATACAGATTTGAACTATTTAATATAATTTCACTAGAATAAATCTTCAGACATATCTATTCTTTCTAATATCTAAATTGACTATTTCAGAACATTTGATAAGAACACTCTATAAAAGAATCTCTGAGTCTCTCAGATCATCTTTTTTATCAAACTCTGAATCTCATATCTGCAAGATATTCTGACCCTAAATTATTACAAAGACAAACAAGATCTGACTCTGAAGATTACTCAAGATAAAAGGGAAGTTTCTATTCCTTTTTCATATTAAACTCAGGGGGAGATTCATCATCTCAGGGGGAGTTATAATTCTTTATGTTTAGTTAAATAAAATTTCTGATACTTTTTATCATCATCAAAAACGGGGAGATTGTTAGAACACAGATTGGTTCTTAATAATAACTCTTTGTTTTGATGATAACTGTTAGGAAATTTATATTTAAGAATTATATACTCTAAAATTTGTTTGAGAGTTTTACTGCAGATTGAAATAATATTAACTCTCTAGAAGCAAATTTGTTTTAAATACAAGAAGTTATTCTGACTCTGAAGCGCCAGATGCACCTTACAGAAGAATCTGTTTGATCCTTACAGAAGATCCTGAGCGTAGTCTCCAGAAGGATCTGAAGTTAGAAGCTCCAGAACATTCTGAGTTAGAAGCATCTGAAGATAATCAGAGGCATCTGAAGATAATCAGAAGCATCTGAAGCTCAAGCATCTGAAGCATAGAAGAATATTTACTGAAGAGTTTCTCAAAGCATTTGTCTACAGAAGTTTCTGAAAGTACCTACGCTGCCAAGTACTGAAGTTCTGTGTCAAAAATGCTCTGATAATCAATACGCTAGAAGCACACATGCTGCAGAAGACTCTGATACAGCACAGTTCTGAATCTCATTAGAAGACTCTGATCCATTCAGACTCTGAAGAACTTGCTGAAAACTGAAGAAGAAATATTCAAGATTATATCCGTTGGAGCTATTCAACGTCTCTTTCCTTATTTGTGCTAGACACACTTACACAGACAAAAAGGATTTTTCTGTGCCATCTACTTCTAGGAAAGGCCAGTTGATGTGAAGACAAAAAAGGCTCAGACCTTTTGGGACTCTCTTTTCAACGTTCAGCTTGCATGATTCAGCTGCCTATAAAAGGAGAACTTCACTACATTCTTCAGTTACTCACTTTACTGAAAAGAAATCATAATATTCTAAAGCTCTCATTTATTCTTATTCTTCATAGAATCTCATTGTACTTAAACTTAAGAGAAAAATCACTGTTGTGATAAAAGCTTTTTAGAAGCATTAAAACTCTTGTATTTAATTTACATTGATTGTAAAGGATATTCCTTAAGAGGATTCAGTTGGAATCAATAGCTCTTGAGAAGACTAAGAACTGTTGTTCTTAGGTGATACTATTGTAATCAGTTTGATTTAATAGTGGATTAAGTCCTTGTTGAGAAAGACAAATCACTCTAGGAAGGGTGGACTGGAGTAGTTGTTAAACGAACCAGGATAAAAATAATTGTGTGATAATTTTCTAGTCTTAATTTTTCATACTTATTCAACCCCCCCCCCTTCTAAGTATTATCTCACCTTCATCTTGCACATATACATATTTTCAACATCATTCTCACATTTACCAAGAAATGCACATATATTCACAATATATTTCTCATGCATTCTATCGCATACAATTAATATGTATTCACAATATCGTGCCAAACGGCAACGAACCTCATCACAATTCATCATGCATTTTAATCAATTTAAACAATACACATATACACGTAACTAAGCATATTCATTATTCATGCTTCTACAATTCACATTATATCATCACATGCAATCCATATGCATTCACAGCAATTATGTCAAACGACAACCGAACACTCTAATTATTTAAGCCTCAATTACTTAAAATAATTAATCTCGACTAATCGTTAAAATCGGCTAAAATTCGGCTAAAAATAATATTTCTTTTCACCAAGTTATAGAACATATTATTAGCTTCAGTTTGATATAAAGAACAACAAAATCCGATAAACGGTGAAGAAGTTATGAATTTTTGAAGTTTTGAAAAATAATATTTTTTCACACTTACTGTGTTAATCGGTTAACGTATATGGTTAACCGGTTAACACCTCCAAAAACTCAGTTTTTAGGCCAAAACTCAGTTTTTAGACCCCCAACGCTGTGTTAATCGGTTAACGTATATGGTTAACCGGTTAACACCTGAAAAACTTAGAAAAACAGCTACGGGTTTGCACCAAAAACCCGACCGATTTAATTATTTTCTCCCGATTAAATACCTACTCATCATTACCAATCATATAGTAACAATTTGGGACCATAAAACGTAAATTCTACGACTTCCGATTTTCCTCTAAAATCTTAACCTCCAATTGACCAAAAATGTCAAAACTTACAAAATCACCCGATTAAATTCCAACAAGCTCCAGTAGTCTTAGCCTAACATTCTCGACTAACCTACATCATTTATTCCAACTTCTAACCGTTAAAACCTCGATTTTTATGATTAATCCATTTCGACCTAAAAATGGAAAATGGGGAAAAACTACCAAACAATCCAACCCAACACATACACAATCACACACATTGATAAGATAACAATATTTCACACCCTTACCCGATTATTCGATTCCTAGCAAGCATTCTTGATGATTTTCCCAAGTTTCCTCTTTTTCTTCTCTTTTTCCTTCTTTCTCTTCTCTTTCCCTCTATTTCTCTTTTTCTTTCTTTCTTTCTCTCATACTTACTCTTATATCTCTTTCTTTCTATTTCTATTTCTTTTATATATATTTCCTCACTATTAAATGTAAAATGACCAAAATACCCTCCAATCTAATTTTACCCGAAAACTCTCTGAAACGGTAAAATATCAAAACATACCATATTAACACATCAAATTCACAATTAATACAATTATCACTCAAATCAAATAAAATACTCAATAAAACGTAACAATCAAAATCGGGGCGTTACACATTGTGCATACTTCTCTAGGAGATCCACTGAGACCAGCTTATCAGGAGATTCTAGAGGAGGAGCTGGCTCAGCTTGATCATACTAATAATGTCTTGCCTCAGTGTCGTTGCATAGTGAAGATTATACAGGAAGACATTGACGAGGGTATCTTCCCTGATGAGTATGTTGTCAGGTGAGTCCTGGATGCCATGGTGGCGGAGGCACAAAGGGCACTGTTGTACCAAAGACATCGCCGGAGGACGAGAGGGTTGATGGTCAAGGAGGCAGACCAGGCAGAGGAGGTATATGAGAGGTTGTCAGGCACACTCAGTAGTTGTCTGTTATTATTTTGTTGGAGTACTATAGTTTGTAATTTATTTCTTACATTGTTACTACATTTTGGATCTCGTTCTATACGACATTTTCTGTTGTATTGCTATATTATTTTTGACATACCCAGTATTAGTCTCTTATCATTTTGTACATCCATTATTTATTCGAGATCGTTCTTCATACTTCATCTGAAAACAAATACACAACTTATAGTAAAAAAAAGACTTATTATTTTTATACAGTTCAGAGATGTATCTCTAGAATACTATCGGAGATGTATCTCTGGAACAATTCAAATGTAAATGGCTTTTGGGTGACATGTTATGAATGTTTAAAATGGTTCTGAAGATGTATCTCCGGAATATGTCAACAATTATTCAGAAATAGGGTGCGTCTGAAGATGTATCTCCGGAATAAAGGGGTATATAAGAAAATTGACATGGTGTGTTAGAAGTATATATGGTGTAATAAGAAATTCTCTAAATTTTATGTTCATGGGACTGATATCTTCAACATATTTTGTCAAATTAATCACTTGAATAGTGCGAGTAATCTGTTTAATCAAATGCTAAAGAGGGATTGCATGTGTTTTGTGAGGATGGAAAGCACTTTTATGTATCCCAAGAAACTTATGTTGCATACAAGATTTCTAATTACTATGATTCTTGGTTATCAACTATTGAAAGTTGATGTGATTATACAGAAGAAGCTACAATTGTTGGCATCTAAACAAAATTTTGTTCACATTTTAAACTATTTAAATGAGTGTTTATATGATTTTTAAACAAGAAAGTAATATATTCCTCTCGTACTGCTACTTGTTTCACACTATAATGCTTCCTTGGACAAGTTTTTCTTTGTAAGACAACTAGAAAAATTTGAAAAAAGAGATGGTGCCCAAAAGGGAAGTTATATACTTTGATGATAAACACAAGTTATTAGATGTTTACTCAAACAAAAGAACTATGTGTCGTGCATGTAATGTCTTCTAATAACTTTGATGATGACATTGAACAAGAAAGAATTTATTTAAAGTCTCATAGTAAAGAAGCAAACACAAGATAAAGTATCTCAAGTTTAAGTTAAAAGTGTTAGATAAAGTTTAAATCAAGTATTAGATAAAATTTAATCAAACAAAAGAACTTGAAGCTCTAAAGGTGTGAACTGGAAGTTATGAAGTTGTGAAAGCTCGCCTGATCTAGTGCTTAGCGTTTTATCTTGTTTTTGTTCAGTTAATTGTATATGAAGCAAGATTATGTCTTGAGGTACTAAGGTGATGAACACATACAAAAGTATTTCAAACATCTTTTTGTTTTTTTATTGAACTTTCTAAAACCAATCCGAACAAGTGCTTAAATGACTAAGAAACTTGTTTGAACATTTACAAAGACAAAATACATCAATTAATTGAGTAAGCCTTTATTCTAATTAGGGTTGGAAATTTGGCTCATGCCCTATGGGTACCCGCAAAAAATGTCCATAATGGTTAGGGTAAAACCCGCAAAATGGGTACGGGTACAAACACAGGTAATTATCCATTAAAATAAACAGATATGGGTGTGGGCACAAATACCTTACTACCCACCCGCCCCATACTTGCACTTTATATTTAAATAATGTCATTTGTATTATTATATAAAAATGCACATTTATCAAATTTTAAAAAACATATCGCTATTAAACTATTACACATTTTAATAAAAATGTTTATTTATTTCTTAACTCAACAATAACATTCATAATTTTTTTTAATATTGTAAAAAAACTTAAAATTATATGATATTTTATAACTAGTTGATTTAATTTTACTACAAATGCGGGTAAATGGGTACGATTATGGGTATCGAGGTGCCTGTAGGGTATGGGGACGGGTACTTTAGTACCCTTCCCAAACCCTGCCCATTGTCATCTCTACTTCTAATATATTATAAGAGTGTGTAATGTCTCTTAATTGATCAAAGATACTTTTAATCGATTGAGTGACGTTAAAATAAAAAAGAATGGCTTAAGCTAATCGATTAAGACATATATTTAATCAATTAAAAGGTTAAAAATCTCATAGATTGTTGTCTTTTTTAGCCATATTTTTTCTGTATAAAGAAGGTTTTTTCTCACTTCTCAAAATACTAGTTTTCGGAATATAACTCCTCTCATATCTTTCTACTACTCATTCTTTTATAAATTCCTTTTTTACTAGAGTTTTTTTAGTATTGATAGAGTGAAAATTTCATCTAAGAGTTATGTTGGTGTTATTTTGTAACAGTTTATTCAAGAGTGTAGTTCTTTTATGATCTTTTTTTTTCTCATATTGTATGTAAAAGTACATTTGTAATGCAAACATGTATATGCATATATTTGTAATGAAGTATTAGTATACTTATTTTGGATGTGTTTGTTTGATCTTTAGTACGTGGCTCTAGATTCTGTGTGAACTTATGAGGTCTTCCCTCAATGTTTATTGGAAGTCTCTGGGGCCGTTCACGACCAAAGGTCAGTTCCCCATACTCCGCCCAGGTGAAAACCCGACCTGAGGTCGACATGTGGCCAACCCAATGCATCCTCTAAAGTGGATAGATGCTAGAAGGGGATGGGTTATTATTGCATGTGGGGAATTGATTAATGTTAGTGTAAGTGTACGAGGTTAACGACAACACCCGTGACTTTCTTTGTGTGCATTTTACACTATAGGGAATTGATTGTTGTAGTCGTACGCGTATAGTGTTTGTGACAACACCCCTAAATTTTATTTTTATGTGTTTTATACTATAGGGAATTGATTATTATAGTTTCAAGTGTATGACATTTGAGACAATACCCTTGAGTTTTTGTGTCGGGGACTCAATCCCTTCGGTCATACCCAAGACACATTGTTATTGTATATCATTATAAAGAATGGATATATCAGAACTTGCTATATTTTATTCATATTTGAGAAATAATCCCACATACGAGAAAGGTGGATATACAAACATATCATATAATGGGAAATAATAAAGAGAAACATAATCAGGCGGGTTAGCCACTGCTTATTCTCCCTGCTTGCTTTTAGATTGCTCAACCATGTCTTGGGGGATGGATGTTCATGCTTTTGAGGTGATCGGTTAGGGAAGCCACATTGATTTCCATGGCCACGCTTTCTCCCTGGACTCGCTGGAGTGATTGCTATATTCTCTTTGCTTTTTCAAGATCGACATTGATGGTGTTTGGTTTCCCTAGAAGATTATGGTACTTGAGTTTAAGATACACCGCGTGGAACCTTATTTTGCAAGTTATTAATCAATGAAGTTCCATTAGAAATAAACATACTTTTGATTTTGACAATTATTAAAGATGAACATGCCTTTGATAATGACAAGTCCTTGATGATAACCAAAGAGTGGTTAAAGATGAAATTGAATCAATATGACTTAATTCTCAAATGATGGAATCTAAATGGAATATAACTCAAGTCTCATGTCAAGCTCAATCAAGTGTTTACAAGAATGAAACATCTGAAAAAGTCTTGAAGTATATGAAAGCCTACCTTGATACGTCTGAGTGAATATATTGTTAAAACGTAAAGACTTTCTCATAAAGTAATATAACTTATCACACACACACACACACGCGTGCACGCGCACATGCACACACACACACACACACACACACACACACACACACACACACACACACACACACACACACATGCACATGAACATGCGCGTATACACACACAGGCACACACATGACACAAACACACGCATGCATACACACACACACACACAATCAGTTAGCACCTTATGGAAATCGATTGGATCAGTTGAAAAAAATTCCCCGAGATTAGGACAATGCTTTAATGCTTGGAAATAACTAAATATATTTTCTTACCCTTTTGAACTTATTAATCAATTGTTTTAGGCCAACCAATTAATTATTGCATGATGCCAATCGATTGACCCATCAATTATGGCCACACAAAAATTTCTTTTTTGTGCCAACCACTAGCCTATAAATAGAGACCTCTTCCCACATATTTTCACATCTAGAAACATGAGCCTGCATTCCCCACTTCTCATTATATCTCTAAAAATACTTTTTTTTTACTTTCTCTCACTAAAAATTAGTCGTAGCGCTTTCGAGAAAGTCATTCTATAAGTGAGGAAGTTGTAATTCTGGAAGGTTAGATTTATAAATTCACCAAGAGAGTTTTTTTTTACCTTGGTTGAATAATTCATCCATTTAAGGATTGTTTATTTGAGTTCAAAGCTAAACCCGTGAAAAAATTTAATTTTGGGATTGTGTAATCAAGTTTCGTATAGGTTCACAGTATTAAAGACTCATTGATTCTTGGTTATTACGGTATAAAACCAAGATTTGATTCAAGCTTAACCTGATGTTAAAAGCTTGTTTCAATTCAAGCTCAGTCTGGTGTTAAAAACTCATTTCGATTCAAGATCAACCTGATGTTAAAATCTCATAGGTTTTTGGTTAGCCCGGTATAAAACCAAGTTTCAATTTGTGAGCTCAGTCCAGTGTTAAAATCTCGCATAGGTTCAAAATCAGCTCGTACTAAATCTTAGTTTGAAGCTTGAAGACTAACTGCTCCAAGTTTCTTGTGGAAAGGAGACTAATAACTTTGATCCATATTTTAGAAGGAAGACTCATCACTTCTCTTCCTATTTGTTGTTTGGTTGAAATTTATCCATAAACTTCATTTTACTTTTATAAAGAGGTTTGAGTGTTCAACCTACTAAAAACTCTCAAGTTTATTGGCTACTCTCAAGAGCAGTTCTTGGGGAGAGGACTATGTCTTTTTCTTTTGACCGAACCTCTATAACTTTTTGTGTTCTTCTATCTTTCCTTAACTTTTATTTTCCGCATTTTACTTTCTAAAATTTATTTTTCCATTGCTTATTTCTAAAATATTTATGAAATGTTTTCAAACTTTGATTTTAATCCAAGTTTTTTTTTGGCAAAATATCTTTTTTGGTCCCTTAACTATACCTCAGGGTTCATTTTGGTCCCTTAACTTTAAAAAGTTCCATATTGGTCCCTTAACTCTTCAAACGTTCCATATTAGTCCTTTTTTACCTATTAGCGACGGAAAAAAATCAAAAAACCGTCGCTAAATCCGTCGCTAATAGGTCAAAAAGGACTAATATGGAACATTTGAAGAGTTAAGGGACCAATATGGAACTTTTTAAAGTTAAGGGACCAAAATGAACACCGAGGTATAGTTAAGGGACCAAAAATGATATTTTTCCTTTTTTTTTTCAAACTTATGTTTTTCTGAAACACACAATTCACCCCCGATTGTGTGTAAAGTTGCATGTTCAACACACCAGCGAGGCTACAACTTTTGAGGTGGATGTGAAGAGTCTCCGTAGAATGCAATTGTAGATGCTCCTGCAATGGGTGATGTGGAATTATGAACTTAGTACCCATACGTGTTTCCCTTCTCTTATTGATATCATCAGCTTAACATACCCCCATGGATGGGTGATCGTACCGTTGAATGCCTATAGGTCTGAACCTTTATACGACTATAAGCTTCCTCTTTCCAAGCCCATTTTTTAAATCAGGTCTGAACGCATGATATCGCATGAGATGCCTCAGTCGATTAGGATTCGGGAGACATCAAACTATTTGATTGTAGCTATAATCACCAAGGGGAAGATTTTGTGTAGAGTTTCGCCTACCTTCTTAGAGTTCCAAAACCCTAACATAGGTCAGTCACGAGCTTTCATCGACACACTCCCCTATTTTTTTATCGATGACTAACATCTCGACAATATTTCCCTTCATGGTTCCCTTGGAGGGGAGATTTGCTTGGGGTGCTTCTTTAGTAATGGTAGGAATATAGTGGCACTTCCCCTTGCAGACCTATTTACCCTCGCCACTGGTCCCAACTTAGGCAACGTTTAAGGGAAATTTAACCTTGAACGATTCTTCCCTTTCTCTTTTCCCCCTTCATGTATTCGGATAGTCGGCCACTATTGATCAACCCTTTAATATCATCCTTTAGTTGGATTCAGTCGTTGATGTTGTAGCTAAACCGTTATGGAAACATCAATACTTTAACTTGTCAGTACAAAATAACTCCCTGATGGGAAAAAGAGGGTTTAATCCCTCTTTTCAAAATTATTTGTTAGCACAATCCTGGCACATATTCTTCTGGGACGCATTCAACGATGTGGATTTGTCATACCGCCCATGTATTCCTGGTTTGACTCATCCTTTTGTCAATGGTACCTGTTCCTTGTCGATGGGCTATATTTGGTGTATGCAGAAGTTGGAATGTCAAACCGTGAGTTCAGTTTTTCTTCAAGGATCATGTAATATTGAGTCATTCTCAACATTTCATGCATGATGCATGCTCCTTTCCTTCCTAGCTTCAATATGAAGGGAAGATCCTGAAAAAGTCCATTCTCGAATATTCATCACTTAAGGATTTATTCGATTCATTATACCTCAATCGATACTTGTGTAAACCGATCAATGTAAGATTGTAAGATCTCATTCTTCCCTCAAATGATCTTGCTCAAAGCATTTGTTATCACTAGCTGCTTTTCTGGGCGATAAAATGAGTTACAGATCTTTCATAGAAATCTGTCCAGGATTTAATACACCTGTTTGGCAGACCGTTGAACCATAGTCTGGCCGACCCAACTAGAGTTAGCGCAAATAACATGCATTTGGAAGCCTTGTCAGCATTGAAGTAATTCAGTCGATTGTTGATGAGTTACGCATGCTCGTCTCAATCTCCCATTCCATTGTACTCGCTTAGCTTGGGAGGCTTCTCCATGGATTTTGGTATTCTATTATCCAATATTTAGGCACAAAGAGGATGCTTTTGCAGTCCCTTCTATGGATGATTTTCTACCTGATTCGGAGGAGAAGTGTGGCTGCCCACTCTCCCTCGGGGATTTGAGGAGGACTTTGGTTCCTTTTTATCCTATATTGATTCCTCGACTTCAGAGCTTCGACTCTCCTGGATACATTTGTCTTAAGAGTGGCAACCTAACTTTTCTTGGACATAGCCTCTTGAGTAGTGTCTACTCGCAGCGTGTTGTGTATGCTTTCCTTGAGACAAAGTAACATTTCTTCTATTGTATGCAAATTCTGTTATCTAACAAAATTATACACGTTTTTAGCAATTCTTTGGCACCTTGCACACCAGAACACCACACCAAACCCAATCTCAAATACGTGCAAAACCAAAGTTAAAAATCTGTCTGGATTTCAAAATTCAGAGGTTTTTTTTTCCAATTTCTGGGGGGTTTTAACCTCCTTAAATTTTGAAATATGAAAATATAGCCAGACCTCAAGTTATTGCCAGAAACAAGTTTATCGAACAAACTATTCAAGTTAAAATGACACATAGAAAATGCTTATGACAAATATTAACTAATGCTTGTAAAAAAATTCACAGCAATGAATTAATAAAAATCAATGTGAAATATGCAAAAAACGTTTTGGAGTTTCAATAGAATGTGTGATTAGAGATGACATTTGACACTAAACAACACCCAAGATCCAAATGCCACTAATAGAACTAGAGTTTTATTTCAATCTAGGCCCAACATCTGAAAAAATACCTCTCGACCCTTAGCAAAAAAGCAGGGAAATGCTCTTTCCACACTTAAGAGTGTGCCTCACACCTATGGAAACCCAAAAATACCCTTCATGTGTCAGAAGATGCATCCTTGGACGCACTCAAAATCACACTAACCTACGTCTTTTTACTATCCACCCCATTTTGAACAAAATATAGTCTGGAAATGCATCTTCAAATATTATTTTGGGGCATGCAGAGATGCATATCTGAAATATCCATTGAAGTCATATGACATGGGATATTTCGGAGATGCATCTCTGGGAACTTCCCTAGATGCTTTCAAGGTAGCAACACTGTCTCAACATTCAAATTTTTTTAGATCAACTCATATTTTAGGTGATTTTAGGCCATAAATCAAAAAAACAGATACACTAATTGATTTAAACATGCATTAAAACAATCACACATTAATTAAAGTAAAATCCAAATGTGTAATAAATACATAATTTGTTCAGAAATAACAAAAAATATAACCATTCATAAACTACTAGGTCTGTCTAACCCCCTACTTCTCTTTCGCATGTACTGCGAGGCATTATGCGCCTTAACAATAATGCCTTCAATGATAGACAACTGGGTATTGCCTTCCTTGAAGACTCTTGCCTCTATGCTTGATCTCACCTTTTCCATGATACTCTGACAGATCACCAACATGTCCTCAGTGTGTCCATCCCTTGCCTAAGGTGCCTCCTATTAGCTGTCCTAGGTGGTCTTCTAGGAGCTTCTGGTGTCACGGTAGGCTGTAACACTCTATAAAACCATGTCATATAACCATATGCATAAGTCTGATGTATAGAAGTTGACACCCTGTGATACTCCTTTGGTACTAAATTATTCTCGAAATTCTCAAGTATCACATCAAGATCTCTGCGGCAGACGGTGGGAGGAGCGAACTCAAAGGGGGGTCTCAAAATAATTTGTAAATAGATAAACGGGTGCATCACTCACTTGGGCAGATAAGGATACATCAAAGCTGACCCACATGTTAGCCATCCAAAGTATAAGGAGATGACATATAACTGACGCGTCTTGCGATGAGCCTCACAAGGGCTGAAGGCAATTTCATTTGGTACATGATGGTCAAGATATACTATGAATATCTTAATCATATTATTCCCCCTATACAAGGTAAAGGCCACATGGTCAATCCTTAGTGTAGGTAGGCATAACTTCCCACCCTTTGATGCAAGGGAAGTAGGGTATGATCCACCCCTGAAAATGTTTCAAATACAATATTAATAACAAGTGTAACAAATGAGTTATGAAAATAATAGTAATATAAAATTACCATAAGTAACGTGCGTCTTCCTATTATTTGCTTTATCTTCCAAAGACAACCCTCACCTAGATTTGAGTATAGGTAGACCAAATAGGCGTCTCCCATTTGTACTCGTGAATCGCCATCAATTTGATGAAGTACTTAAGGTAGACCACGTCAACGTAGGTTGCACTTTTGTCTATAAAAATGAACGTGCCAATTAGGAACACGAGGTAACACCTCAATGAATAAGTCTGATGGTACTCAACCTGTATACCATCACAATAGGCCTCGACAACACACTGCAGATGGTCTTTATATAGGTCTTCCAAAAATTTAAATCTAGCATGAGAACCTTTGGGGTCAGCTATCTCATTTGATGCCTTAGTTGGGTTAACCCCTAAATTTGTAAACAACATCTCACTGGCTTCCTCTCAATCAATCATTCCATGGCTCCATAATTTTCCCCTTATGGAAAGATGCATAAGGCACGAGACATTATCCAGGGTGATGGTTATATCGCCAATAGGAAGGTGGAAAGATGACATCTCTGAACGCCATATCTCAACAAAATCTATATGCATGTTGTAACACCCTAAACCCCAAATATGATTTATAAGATAGTGCAGAAAATATGAAGATAACAACCAGGGTGTCAGATTAGCAACTCTAAATTTTAATTCCAAAAGATGGAATGTTAATTCAAAAATCATAACATTAAGAACTTAGGTCTCCTATAACTTAAAATAAGAAAACATAGCAAGGTAATTTATTCAACAGAACTTAAGGTCTTAGATACTCCCCAACCCAATGTTACAATATCATAGCGCCACTGAATACAAATCTAAACAACTAATAAAGATGCGACGAACGCAAGCAAAACAAGTTAACAAAGATACCAAGTATGCCATCCTCGGTAACAAATATCTAATCACTTCTCATCCTCAACCTGGGAATCACATGTGTCAGATTCAACAGTAGAGAACATAGAAACAAGAAATGGGTGAGAATACACTCATAAATTTAAAGGTGTATACACAACAAGGATAGTTCACATAAAAATATAATCGGTTAACGCATATGTACAATTTAAAATTTATTATGCAATGTGTATTTCCTCTACTCCCATACATGTGCTGCCATTATAACGTTGGATATTAGAGTTATATTACTGAGGGATCCTTAACACTAGACCGAAGTTCTAAGATAATCTCTCATACATATGATGCATGACTCTACAATCAAATGCGAACAATCTCTATCTGAACCTCCTTTTCCTATTATCAATTGTCAATCACAATACTAGATCGAAATACTTCAACATTGGACCAAAGTCCTACAACACTGGATATTAGAGTTATGTTACTGAGGCATCCTCAACACTATACTGAAGTACCATAACACTAGACCAAAGTCCTCCATCACTAAACTGAAGTCCTACAATGCTGGTTCTTTCAAACCTAAACACAAACTTAACAGCATAACAATCACTTCCTTTTAGATATAAACATTAGTTTAAACATTAATTCATCAACGCTCAACCCTACCTAATCATCAGGCAGGTAAACATTCATTCATTAATAATCAACCATAATCATTCTTTTCAAAAATATAATCATTCAACAACATGCCTTAAATCAAAGAGTCATAAACTCTACAAAAAAAATGAGTCAAACAACTCAATATGACCACTTTACAGGGATGACGGTTGGAACGTCTCGACCATGACGACCATCACCCTCTAGGCGAGTCATACGACATAGCTGACGGTTTGGGGGACATGCACTTATTCTGGGGTGCTGGCGGTTGTCTGTCACTCGTCTAACGCCTTTCATTGTTGATAATTTGGCATCTTCCTTCGTTGACACATGACGGTTGGCCCGTCACGCTAGTAACAACCGTCATCGTTGTACAGAACACAATTCTGCATCTTTCCCATTGAAGCAACTCCGATTTTCCATTTTATTGATCGACCCCATACCAATAAAACACCAAGAACTCAATTTTACACATATAACAACAAACTGCACATAAAAACAACATTTTAACATTTTTCATATCAATCATGATTTTTTTCATCAAAGCATAACATATCATGTGAACAACAACAATCAATTTTTCATGGAATATAGCCACACATATTTCTCATAAACAGTAGTAAAAACTCAGTATCATTATCATGGAAACAAAAATCAACCATCAACATAATTGTGGGGGGTTTTGTACAAGCCTCACATAATTCAATCAAAACCTCATGAACAAGGAAAAGGGGCAAGGGCGTCCCCCTATCCCTTGACACCCTTATGAAATAATCTCCTCCTTACCTCAAATTTACAGTAAAGGCTGGAGCTTTAGCTATGAAGTTTCTTCTCTTTCAAATGTTTTTCTAGGGTTTTCTCTCTAACTCTTTATTTCTCCAAAGTTTTCTTTGTACTGTCACTTTTCTATCATTCTCCTCTATTTTAAAAGAAATAATTTATTTTATTTTACCAACTCTCACTAATTCCTCTTTATTCATAAATGTACAAACACTTTTCTCTCATTCTCCTCTATTAAAAAAAATCTAACTTATTTTATTTTACTAATTCTCACTAATTCCCATTCATTCACAAAGAACTCTACCCACATCCCTATTTTAAATTAAATCCTATTTATCACCAAAAACTCATATTTCTCACAATTTCCACTAAGTAAATTATTAAAATTAATTAAATAAATTGTACTAACTCATTAACCCATATAAAAGTATATACTCAACTCAAAGACACTCTAAAAATTAAATAAAAATTATTATAATAAAAATTAGGGTGTTACACATGTCACGGTTTATGGTCATGTATGCAACAACACATAAACTAGCAAAACCAAAATAGCGAAAAACATCCACGAACTAATTAGCGTCGGGCTATACCAACTCCAATATCTTCCTGTCATGGTTTACCTATTTTAAACACAAACGCTTATGTAAAAAAAATATCACTTTCAGTCTCGTTTTAATTAGTTTAAAATAGATGTACTGAAAAAGAAAATAAATATACCTCTCCTTCCCAGACATGCCTAGCAGTATGGTCTGCATAGAGATAAAGTAAGGAGGTCTCAAATGAGCCTCCTAGATAACTCTCTAAAGGGGCATCAACTGTGGGTTCCTCTTGGGCTTTAGATGCTGCTTCATTTGAAAACTTGTGGCCCCGTGAAGTAGATGCTCGAGATAGGTGGCTATGAGAAGTAGAATCAAATGGTTGGGAACCTCGAAGTTGTGAACCATCATACGAGGTTTCATCAACTCGTAACCTTGTGGTCTGGCTAGCCACCCTCTCACGTCGTACATATGCAGTTTGGGACACATGGTCGAGTCTAATTCAGTCAGGGTAATTCTCAGCAATTGCACCTATGTTAAAACGCGATAGTTTAATAAAAAATTCAACCAAAATTTTGCAAGGTTAAAATTTGGAGATACATCTTCGAAAATAATTAAGAATCTGGATATGCATCTCCAGAAAAATATGCGATTTTGCAGAAACGGCAGAAACACCATTCATGCCTTAAACTCCAAATAACTTTCAATGCATGTCCACTTAGGCTATCTATTTGGATTGCACACTATCTAATGCAACTTAAACATCTTATATTTCCTAAAACATGATTCGAAACACAAAAAATGAATGATTCTTGAAAAACTTTCCAAATCCAAGTTGTGAAGGAGAAGCTTGATGAAGTGAGAAGCTTTGAAGAAAATAAAGTAGAATGCAGTGGGAAGTTTAATTGAACGAGAAAATTGAATGGATGAGGAAGATCACTTGTTAGATTTTTTTGAGGTTGAGTGAGTTTTCAAAAAATGAAGGAGGTAAAAGGAAGGTTCTGGCGCGAGTTATTGTATCAAACATGTTTGGAGATGCATCTCTATACCATCCATTGAGTTTTGAATTAATAGTGTTTATAGACATGCATCTCCAGACACACATTTTATGGATAGAAAGAAGCATCCCCGAATTAAAAATTTGAAAAATAAGAATTTCTCATTAATTTGCACCGAGGAGTGTGTGAAATAAGTGCGTCTGAAGATGTATCTCCGAACGCTAGGAACATTTGTGACTTTTCACATTGGCGGGAGCACCCTATAGTGGAAAAAGTAACTCCCAAAAGGAAAATCCTAAAAAATTCCCTTCTAAAATCAACCAAAGCTTGTCGTCTCAGCAGTTTAACGGGCAAATGCTTATTTGTTAGAAAATTTAATTTAAATCAAATGGAAATAGGCTAGAATTATGAAAGAATCATTTTCCTTATAGTATTTTAAGCACTCTCAAATTGTCTTTGAGTTTGTATGCATGAAAACCCATGACAATTCTGCCTATACACAAGTTTGCACAAGACCGATGAAAACTCAAATGCAGGGAATATGAAATCCCAAATTTTATGTGAAGAAGATAGACTTTTATTATGTATTTTTTTGAATCCAGAATGCTCAATTTATAGGTCAAACTTGTGTTGTTTCATAAAACTGTGACCCTTGATGAAACACACACCTTTAGCAACACTTTTGCCAAATGTTGCACTGTTTTTCCTACAGTAGCATTGTTCAAATATTGCATTGCTTCACCTATAATAATAGTTTTCAAAGGTTGTAATGTTTTGCATTCTAAAACACATCACAAAGTTTTACTTATTTTTTAATTCAAAATGCAATCTGCCTACTGCAACACTTTACAAGTGTTGCCTATTTTGGAACCAATGCCTTGAACTTTTCCATTTGTATTCTAAGAAACCAAAACCTTTACCGTTGATCACAAAACCTAGTTGAATCCTGATGAACTTTACTGTGAATCTTCTTGAATCATATCTTCCCCTGAAGTCAAAGGAATTGAGATACAAACCGCCTTGCATAAAGCCCTAACTATAGAACAAAATGGATTTTGATGATCATCAACTTTGACACACTGATAACATGCCACAATCTGATTACTTAATCCATACACCGATTCCCTGAATTAGCCTAAAAACACTAACTGAAAGCTCTAACCCACATTGTTGCACCCTAAAATTTGCTCAACTTATTTCACCTGATTTTATGTCTCATAGCTTTAGCATTTGCATATTAGGTCATGTACGTAATTAATTCATTTGCATAGCATAGCATGGGCAAGCCATCCAACAAGGGACCAAGTGCCATTCTTATCTCTATGAGCCTATCAAGAGGTTCTTATCCAAATTCAAGCCTATCCAAGTCATCAGAAAGAAATTGAAGCTTGAGAAGTTAGAGGACCAAGCAGTGGGTTTCTCTCCTATCTTGAGGATATGTGAGGATCATCAGAGAAGTTGTGAGCTATGAATTGACATCATGGAAGGCCTAGAGGGTCATTTTGAAAGTGAGACCAGTCATTGGTGTGACTGCAAGAGCTGCAGTTGAAGATAGTCAACTAGGGTTTCATCTGGGTCAACCCTGGGTCAACCCTAGGTCAAATGCTTGATTGAATAGCATCAAGGCCTGTTTGAAAGATGTGGGATGCCTCATTTGATATGTGGATATGGATATGGTGTTGTGCCAAGGAGAAATCAAAAGAAATCAAGAAGAAGAGAAGTTTCTGAATTAGGGTTTCTGAGTAAAATCCCCTGATTTAGGGCAAACTTCCAAGCAAGATAATTCAAAATGCAAGTCTCAAATGGATCCTTGGCCAACATGAAACTTGTAGAGTATCTCAAGTGAAGGGCATCAAGGCCTGTTTGAAAGATGTGGGATGCCTCATTTGATATGTGGATATGGATATGGTGTTGTGCCAAGGATAAATCAAAAGAAATCAAGAAGAAGAGAAGTTTCTGAATTAGGGTTTTTGAGTAAAATCCCCTGATTTAGGGCAAACTTCCAAGCAAGATAATTCAAAATTCAAGTCTCAAATGGATCCTTGGCCAACATGAAACTTGTAAAGTATCTCAAGACCTTTAATTTGAGTGGTGGAAGGCATCAAGGAGATTTATATAACTCAAGTTATGGTTCTTGCAAGTTACAGGTCATCTAAGGACACTGAAATTTGTCTGTGAAAGTTACTTGACTTCCAAGCAACTTTTACCCCTCAAGGAATGTTCAAATGGATTTCTGGCCAACATGAAAGTTGTTCCTCATGATCTTAGATTTCTAGAAAAGTATGGTATGCCTTCATCTGATTTGTGGAACTCTACTTATGACCTTGGCAAGCCAAGGGCATTTTGGTCATTTGGAAGTTATAGGTCATTTCAAGCATATGGCCATATCTCCTACTTCCAAGCTTCAAATGGAAAAACCTTCAACATCAAAGTTGCTTAGAATGATGTTTTAAGGCTAGTAGGGTGGTCATGAGATGTTGGAAAGACTCATATCAAAAGGTGATAAAAATGGCCTAAAAATGAGGCATAAGTTAATTCAAGTGAAATGGAAAATCATAAAATCCAAGTTACAAATCCAAACCATGTCATATGATAGGTCATTTTGACTCCAAAGGACATTTTAAGAACAATGGTTCAGCCAAAATTTTGATTTGAGGCTTGAATCTTAGGGTTGCTTTGTAATTTAGTTGCTTGCATAATGGGGTACCAAACAAAAACAAAGAAAAGCTTAATAAACAAGGTGTTTAAGCATTGTATATTGTCCTAAATCTCATGTAAGGAGATATTCAAGTTAATTACTCAAGTTGCAAGGGTTTTTGTCATGATATATCATGTGGTGAGAAGTGAAATGCAAGTTATCATGTCATGAAACTTCAAGTTCCTACTAGATGGTTCTAGGAGGTTCTAGGCCTTTCTAATCAGTCTATATATTGAATACAATCTGCATTGGTGAAAGGTTGGTGATTGTTGATGTTAATGGTGGTAGAGAATAGAGATTGAATCCATTTTTCTCCATTTGCAAATTGTATTGAAACTCCATTTTTCTCTTCATTACTCTTTCATTTTTCTACACAAATCTTCACCACCAACATTGCTGAGTATGTTCATGCTAGAGTGAGGTTCCATTGATGAAGAATTGAGAGCTTTCCAATTGAAATTGCAAAGAAGCAAAAGGCATTGGATCTTGAGATACAAGTCATTCCCATCAAATCTCGTGCAAGCAGAGGATTGTTCATCACCTAAGGATTGTTCTTGAGGATCTACAAGGCTTGATTCGAAGCTTTTCACCACCTACCATTGTAAGAAACAAGGTAAGCAAAATCATTCCTACACTCTGATTTAGGCATGGCTAGGATGAATTCTTGTTGTAAAACCATTAGAGACAATTAGGTGTTTCATTTGGGCGAGTTTAAGATCAATTAGTGAGGTTTCATTAATGGAGGTTAATTCTTGATAGAATTAGAATGAGGGATTTAATGGATGATAATGCACGATAATTGGTTGGTTTTAATCAGCATAACATAAGGATCATTTCTATATAAAGATTGTTGAGTTTGGTGAAGGTCAAAAAACTGATGAAGTTTTGAATTTGTGGAATTACACCATTCGGTTTGGAGGATTTATGGTGTTTTAATGCAAACCAATGCTACAGTTGGATTCTACGTGAAACGTAGGCCAAAATTGGTTCTTAGATCGTGTTAAATGGTGGAGGGACGAGGGAGAACGAAGGAGAGGAAGTTCCATGCATGAAGCTTGTGTTCTCATGGTTGCTGCAAACCCTAGAAGCTTAAGGTTGAAGACGAAATCAAGGCCGTTGATACGCAGGTTGACCAGTTGACTTGGAATAGATCTCACGGCCAGCACTCAAAACGAATTGGAGGGAAGAAACAGCAGCGTCAAAGTGCTGCGTTTCATTAAAACGCTGGCTGGGCTTTGATAAACATTGCTATCCAAACCCCCTGTCCAAGCCCAATCACATTTTGAACTATAATTAGATGCTATTTGCACCGCGTTTCTGTTTTTTTTCCTTGCATTTTAATTGGTTTTCTGAACAATCCATGGGCCAGGCGCGCGTTGCTTTTCGCCCCCCATATCTGGGCCCATTATGATAATAACTGCATCTAATTTCTATTCATACCCCCATGCATCATTTTCATATTAAATTTCCTCCAAATTTCATTTAACTTTAAAAATTCATATAAAAATGAAAAACCATTATTTTTTTATGAGACTTTTTTTTTCCATTTTCCATTTTTTGTCAAGAAAAATATGAAATCATAAAATTGTCATTTTACTCCATTTTCATATTTTTTGTATATTTTTACATTTAATTGCTTTTTTTAACTCTTTTAGTTGATGCTACCATTTGTTGAATTTAGTTTAAGAGTTTCCTTTAGGATTTTTACCCCATTCTTTTTATTACAACTAGATATGGATATTAGGTGCCCCTGGTTTTTATACCACAATTTCTAGGATTTTATTTTAGGTAGTTTAGTTAGAAACTATTAGGCTAGTTAATTAGGGTTTTGAATAACATAGGTGTAACAAAACAAATTTCTTTTTGGGTTTTTTAGGACAAATTAGAAGATGAGACTATAGGGGTATTAAGGGTAAGCATAATAGATCCCTTAGAATAAATATTAGAATTTTCCCCATTGTATTAACATTTTTAGCATATTTTTGTATCTGATTGGTTGTATGGTGTGCCCTTTCTAGGGTCATTGTTTGATTGTGTGGGTTATTGGGTTTGCTTGGGGTATGAGGTTGAGTTGAAGACCTTGTTGTTGAAGCCCATTGAAGACAAAAGGAGTGAAGATCAATTTCAAGAGTTGATGAAGAGTATGTCTTGCTTGCAGCTATTGAAGATTATAGGATCTAGGAGCTAGGTAGAGCTCTAGAGTAGAAACTCGCTTCATAAACATGGAAGGTCTTCTTTGCCTCCATTCTTTCTCTATGATTCAAAGTCTCTTTTAAATACTCACCTCCTTCCTTTGGAAGGATTAGTGAATGTATTTAAAAGATAGAACTTTTGAGAGAAAACTGTTTGTATCATGTTAATAGTCAGTAGGCCACCCTTGGTAGGCAATTGACTGCTGAACATCCAATTCATCTTGTTAACTGCTACTCATCTTGGAGAGTGGGACTTGAAGAAAAGCCATGAAAGGTTGAAGATAGAGACCTTGCTTGAAGGCTGTGAAGATGAAGATTGATGCTTGCTTGAAGTTTGTAGATGCTTTGAAGATGACTTGAAGATAGAAGATGATGGAGCTTGCTGTGCAGGGTTGCTGTTTGCTGTTTATTTTTGCTGTTTATAAGTTTTGATGTATTGTTTGAGTTTCCCTGACTGTGTTGTTTGCCCATTAATCTGTTAGGTTGAAAGTGAATTTTGTTCACTTTTGCCTGTTGTTTTCTAGGTTCGAGGTTGAGTGGGACTCCCTTGCCTCGCTTGTATTGTCGCATTCATGCATATTTTACTGTTTTATTGTATCTGCTGTTGCTTTTCCGTTTATTCCCTTAGGATCTCTGTTTCTCTCTGCGCAAGAGAGGAACATGATAGACTTTAGGTCCTAACCCATGCATGATAACATTAGGTTAGTTTGATTCCCTTTTCAACCATAGGTTATAGTTCTGTCTTTTTTTTCTCAAAACAAACAGAAAAACACAATAAGATTTCAAATCCAATAATAGACACTTCTTCCGTAAAAGAATGTGAACTCATCAAAATGTCAATTTTTGTCCGCTTGGACCAGTAATCAGAAAAACCCTTTTTCAGAAGGAGATAAAAACAGCCAAGACAGACTTGTGTCGTACGTGGCCCGAACTACGTTTGCTCTGATCTTTCATGCTGTATGAAAGTACGTAGGCATAGGATGCGATATCCTAGCGAGCAACCTTCCCCTCCTTTCCCGTAGGTAGGCGAACTACGTTGACTCTGATTTCTCGTTCCAGACGGGAATACGTAGGCATAAAGTGCGATACTTTGCCGAGTCATTTTATTTTCTTTTAACCCTTGACCTGTAGAATAAATAGAATAACAATCCGTACTAAAAAACAAGCGTGGATCCCGTCGAGTACGACGGACGTGAGGGGTGCTAATACCTTCCCCTTGCGTAACCGACTCCCGAATCCAGAATTTGGTTGCGATGATCATTCATTTCCCGTCTTTGCGGTAGGTTTACTCTGAGCGTTTCCTTTCCCTCCGTTGGGATAAATAACGCACGGTGGCGACTCTTCTGTTCAGCCGGCGCCGATTTTCGCAGTAGCGACACACATCACTTAAATAAAGCACACCTGGTCTCAATCAGGAACCCAAATCTTGCCTGACCAATGAATTAAGTCAAAACTACATGAACCTCAATTAGTACCTGTCGCTTGCGCGAAAATAAGGTGCCGGCATAACAGAAGAGTCGCCACCTTTCGTTATTTATCCCTCAGAGCGGGAAAGGAAACGATCGGAAAAACCTAACGAAAAAGGGTAAGACAAGGTCATCGCAACCATTGTCTGGGTTCGGGAGTCGGTTACGCAAGGGGAAGGTATTAGCACCCCTCACGTCCGTCGTACTCGACGGGATCCTCGCTTGTTTGTTTACTTGGACGGGTTGGTTATAATCTATCTACCTATCAAGGCTGGCTGAAAAAGAAAAGAAAAATGACTCGGCAAAGCGTCACACTTTATGCCTACGTATTCTCATCAGAGAATGAGAAATCAGAGTCAACGTAGTTCGGCTAACTACGGGTTAAGGGGGAAAGGTTGCTCGCTAGGATGTCGCATCCTATGCCTACGTACTTTCATCTGGTATGAAAGATCAGAGCAAACGTAGTTCGGCTAACTACCGGTCATCTCCTAAAAGAAGTGTTTTTTATTGCGTTTGCAATTTCAACCACACTAGAGACTATGACCTGAGAGGGAACGCGTCCTTCCTCAGATAGCTTAAGGCTCGTAGCGTACGAGAGAAATCATTCATGATTACTGTATCTTAAACTGCTTCGAGATGAGAAGAGAACAGGCCCAACTAGGAGGGAGACTATCAAGTCCTACTGTTATCATGCCATGGATTCATCCTATGGTTGAGGTTTGAACAGGGAACTCCTAGATGTTGTCATGCATAGGTTTCAACCTAAAAGTCTATCATCAAGTCCTCATCAGAGGAAATGAGAGTCCTAAGGGATCATGTCAATGATACACCAAAACAGACAAAAGCATCAACTTTAACAGTAAAATGCATGCAATGCAAGTGAGGGAGGAAATGTGTGTGGGGCCTCAGCCTCCACAAGCTCGTCTCAACCTCAAGCCAGTCATGAAATAACAGTAATCATACTGAAAATAAACAACATACTATCAAGCAATGAACAAATAGAAGAAGTGAAGTGCCATCAGGCCAACAAAACACATGCTTGAGAAAGAAAGAATCTACTCTCTAATCCTAACCCTAACACAGAATCCTGATCAAATCTAAGCAAAGCCCTAAAGCAAAACCCTAAACAAGAGAAATCAATCCCAGTCTTCAAGCTTCAGAACAAGCTTACCAAAGAAAGGGAGCAAAGCAAGCAGACTCATAGTGTCTTCCTCAGGAAAACACTAGGAGGTGTATACTCAGGAGTCATGTCCTATGTGGCTCAACCACTGTGATCAGTTTACGTTCCTCCTCAGGAGAAACTAAACTCACAAGCAGGCTCCAACATCACTGGATATTTAGGAAATCCTATCTGAACTAGTGGAACTAAGTGAACAGACTCATAGGACCTTCCTCAGGAAAGTACTAGGAGGCTTCCACTTAGGAGTTGTATCCCATGTGGCTTAACAACATGTGATCAGTTTACATTCCTCCTCAGGAGAAATTAAACTCACAAGTTGGCTCCAACATCATTGGATACTTGAGAAATCCTAGACAAACTAATGGAACTAAGTGAATAGACCCATAGGACCTTCCTCAGGAAAGTACTAGGAGGCTTCCACTTAGGAGTTGTATCCCATGTGGCTCAACAACATGTGATCAGTTTACATTCCTCCTCAGGAGAAATTAAACTCACAAGTTGGCTCCAACATCATTGGATACTTAAGAAAGAGGTGAGAAGAAAGAATGAAAGTCATTCATAGTGCCTTCCTCAGGAAAGTACCATGAACTTCCTTCAAACTTCAGGATCTCAAACCTCACAGACAGGGAACAAGCTAAGCTCTGGGTCTCTGAGTCTTGATCTTCAATCTTCTCTTCATCATGCTCTCCATCAAGATCTTCAAGACAACACAAGCCCCACAACAAAATCCCCAAAACAAACCCCAGATATGAACAGATAACCACAGCACAGACAAAATCAATAGGCAACTTCAGAAAATACCTAAAAATACTAAACCAATGGGGAAAAATCTAACAATTATTCACAAGGGTCTTCAACATCTACCCCTAACATCCACATAGGCCTCTACCCTAAAATCAAGACAAAACTATTCAAAGAAAATGAATTCTTCACCTAAACACAACCTAAACCCTAATTAGGATACCCTAAATCTACCCTAATTAAACTAATCAAAATTTAATTCTAAAATTCTAGAATAAATCCTATGGGGAACTATGATTCATCATCTAATTGCACAAAAAAGAATGGATTAAAAAGACTAAAGGAAGGTCCTAAAACAATTCTTGCAAAATGAGGTATCAACTAAAAGAAAGAAAATACACTATATTAAAGAAAATACCACTAAAAATTCTACATTAAAAATAAAATTCCATTTTTATTTTTATATTTTTCTACACAAAATTATCTAATCATAGAAAAAAGAATGACCAAAAAATCATCATTTATCAATTTTTAATGAATTTTTAAAGACAAGGAAAAAATATTAAAAGAAAATAAAACAATTAAAACAATTAAAAGGGAGGGGGGTGTGATAAGTAAGGCGCGTTAGTTCAAATTAGCTGGGCCAGAAATAGAGGGGGTGGGGATAGCGAATTAAGCCCAGAGTGGCTTAAGTGAAACGCAGCGCTTTGAGTCCTTCAAATTTTCCCTCCGTTTCTCAGATTTAATCACGGCCGCACGATGAAAGGAAAAGGTCAAAAGCTGGGGACTCATCCAACGACATCTGGCCATCGTCCCAACTCAAACTAGGGTTTTGCAGAAACCCTCCCTCCATGCACTAATCTTCCCCTCACTCGTTCTCTCTGCTCAGTGGACGAAATGCCCCGATTCCAAAACGAAAAGTCTTCTACTAATCAAGAGGAACACAGCCATACGCGTAGTTTTCATTAACTCCCCCTAGATCATCCTAACAGAAGACCTTAAGATCATGGTTCCACCATGTTCATCTGAGATCAACCATGGTGAAGCTTCAACCTAAGGATCTAAACTTGCTCTACATGCTACCCTAGTTAATCTAACCTAATCCATGCTAGTTAAAACTCCCTAAACAGCTAGTTCTTGAAGATTAAAGAAACTAACACCTGCCATGAAACCTCACGAATCCTGCTCTAACTCCTAGGGTTTAATCAACTAACCTAGTGCATCAGTTCTATATCTATAAAACTAATTAAAACTGCATAAATTAGGAGAATTAGGGAGAGAAACCAACCTGTCAAGTGATGATGGTAGGTGCTCGTGGAGGATGATTCAGGGCTTGAAATGGCTGCAATGAGATCCTCTTGTGATGCACAAGTTTCTGTTTGCACTTGTTGTGAAAGAGAGGGCTTGTAGATGCAGATTTCTTGAATTGCTTGAACTTGAAGAAAGTGCTTCAATGGCTATTTCTCTCTCTCTCTCTCTCTCTCTCTCCTCTGAAATCTCCTTCTATCACCAACCTCAATCACTCTCTAATGCACTCTTCTTATAATGATCATTAGACACTTCTAGATTCATCTAGAACATGGTGGAAAGTTCTTGAAAATCTCATGTGGGGACAAGTTGAAAATCTCACATACCATGCCTTGTGCCTTGCAATGTGGTCTTAAAATATCTTTACATGAGATATTGAGAAGGAGTGCACAACTACAAGCCTTGGTTTTGCCTTGTGTAAGGTTTTTTCAAGTTGCCTTCTTTTTCAAGTAACAAGTTTTCAAAGCAACCCCCATTTTAAAGCTTCAAATCAAAATTCTATCTAAACCAATGTTCTCAAAATGATGTTTCCAATCAAAATGATATATTGGATGACCTATTTTGAATTTGTGGATCTTCCAAACCAATTTCCAATTTCAACTTTTCAAACTTATAAGCCATTTTTAGTTCATTTTTGACCAATCATGTAACTTCATGCTATGAGCTTTTCCAACAATTTGTGACCTTCTTTCTAGACTTAAAATCACATTTTGAACAACTTTCATGTTTTGAGTTTCTCCATTTGAGGCTTGGAAATAGGAGTTTTAGGCATTGGCTAAAATGACCTATAACTGACAAATGACTAAAATACCCCTGTCTTGTTCAAACCATAAGTTGAGTTCCATGAATCCTATCAAGGACTTCTACCACTCAAATTAAATCTAATAAGATGCTCTTCAACATTCATGTTGACCAAGAAGTCATAGGAATCACCCTGCTAGGGCAAAAGTTGTCTGCAAGTTGGGTGACTTTCAAGGACTCAGATTCACACACCTCTGCTGACCTGTAATTTGTCAAAACCATAACTTGAGCTCTGTAACTCCTATCAAGGACTTCCACCACTCAAATTAAAGCTTAGAACAAGATCTACAACATTCATGTTGTGGGGAAGGTGAGATATCAATAACATCTTGAGCTAAAACTGCCTGGAAGGTAGGGATCAAATTAGGGTTTTTCACTGACAATCCTTGGGGACCCTGACCTGAAACTTCTCAAACTCCTCACTCATGATGAGTTGGCCTAGGAATCATCTTTATATCATCTCTATGCATCATTCCATGATCTCATGGCCCTTGGATTGGGTCTCAACCTTTCCCAAATCTTCAGTTATCCTAGGGTTGACCCAGTCAAAACCCTAATTCTATCATTCATGGTTGAATCTTCTGAACTCTTGCATAATGACTTCTCTGGGCTTCATGAAGGCTATTAAGACATCTCATAGGCTTTCCCAAAACATCAAATTCATTCTCAAAGTCTCATAATCCTCTGAGGGGCACCCACAACCCTCAAGCTATGAAGCACACAACCCTGGTTTCAAACCACTTCTTCTGAGGATCTCTTGAACTTTCTGATGAAGGTATCCACTTTCAAACACTCAATGAATAAATAATTGTTGGTCAAATTTTGGGGTGCAACAGCTGCCCCTATTCAAGCGGCTTGAACCTGACTGGGTGAGAAGCGAACGGCTCTCAACCAATCAAGGTACGAGACGGTTGAATATCGGTAAACCCGAAAATTTGCCAACTGCACGAGCACACAGTACTCTGCGGGGAACAAATCTTTGAATCCTGCAACACTAGCTGCTCAACAACTAGCTGGAGAACCAAATCTGACATCACCGTCGGACGATCGAAGTACCCTGCGTCACCACTGGAGAACTAAACCTGACATCACCGTCGGACGATCGAAGTACCCTGCGTCACCACTGGAGAACTAAACCTGACATCACCGTCGGACGATCGAAGTACCCTGCGTCACCGCTGGAGAAACATCTTCGACTTCAATCAGAAGACATATCATTCACTTGATCGCAATCAATCATCACCTCAGGATAACTGACTTGGTCTTCAGACCCACACGGATCACTCCGTTGTATCTACCAACTCTGGAACCTTGTCTTCAGCCACCCGTTGATTCATCAACCCGGAAATCTGAACTCACAGGAACCTTATGATATCGCCTTCAGGCGCTTACGAAATCCATCTTCAGATTAGACATCATTGTTGGAGCAGACATATCATGCTGCTCAGGGTTTCAAGAATCATCTTGAACAAACAGATCCGTCAGGCATCTTCAAGAATCGTCCTGAACTGATAACCTTTCTGGAGCAAACATTCTGTTGGGTATTCCAGGAATCTTCCTGGGCAACTCTTGCTGGGGACGCTATTGGGGAGCCCAAGTATCATACTAGGCAAACAACTCGGGAACCTGCGCTGAGGTATTAAGAATCACCTTAAGCAAACGGCCCTGCTGAGGAGTTCAAGGGTCGTTTTGAACTGAAAACTTCGCTAGGGATCTCAAAAATCATCTTGAGCGAGCGACCGTGGGGATTACACCGGGGTCTTAAGACTCATCTTAAGAAAGCGACCTCGTTGGAGAGAATATCAGGAATCGTCCTGAGCAACTGGTCTCTTGGTGGAATACCTGTAAAACAAGGATGATAATGACCTAGATCATGCTTATGATGCGTATGCTCCGGCACCATGCCCCACACAGTGGGAATGATATGCGTTTATGCTAAATGCCATGCAATCATGCACAATGCTATGCAGCGTTAAATGCTATGCAATCATGCATAATGATGCGATCCCGTCAGCAAAATAAATGCCGAAAGGGGAAATCCTCCTGTCAAGGAGAAAGAACCATTCAGGTAGAGGAATCATCCTGCTGAGGAGAACGTGAACACGCCAATATCAATCAGGCTCTGTCTGGGGAATTGATCTTTCGCGAACTGCTGCAGGGGAACAACTTCAGCTGACTGCTGCAGGGGACGAAGCTCTACGAGAACTTGGATCTGCTGATATCAATTGCGAGAATGAACTGCGCGGCCATCTCGGCTACTCTTCTGGGGATGACCACTCTGTGGGGAACCAACTTCAGCTGCTCGACGCTCCACTGGGGAAAAACCAATCACGATCTGATCAACTTCCAAGGATTCGGATCTCTTGGACATCTGCAAACTCGGCTGAGGAAGGAGAAATCATTCTGCTTCGATGGAGAGAGTGCGATTCTGGGGAACACAACACTAGCTGCCCTACGCTCTGCTGGGGAAAATTGATCATGATCTGATCAACTTCCAAGGATTCTGCTTTTCTGCGGACTCAGCCGGGGAGGGAAATCATTCTACTTCACTGGAGAGTACGACTCTGCAGGGGAATACAACATCAGCCGTTCCAATACTTTATTGGGGAAGAGGGAATCATCGAACTTCAGGAGAGAGCCTGACTCTGGTGAGGAATCTCAATTCCACTGGAGACTTCAGTCTGGCACCATCAGTTACTGCATCCTTCGGCATACGAACAGCCTCCTGCGAAACCTGCACTTGTGACCCGGTGCGGGGGAGACACCTGCTTTGGTGACTTTACTGGGGAAAACACGAGCTTCTGCACCCGAACACTTCTATGAAATCTGCACTTGTGACCCGGTGCTGGGGGAAGACGACATCATTCTTCGGTGCTCGGCTTAGCCGATGAGGTGACATTCCTTCAGGATGCGTCTGCTAGGGGAAGAGAATCACCTCTACCTGGGGAAGACATATCAATGCTCACCATCTTGCGTTTAGATTCTGCGGAGGAGAGACTACTGAACTCTGCTGGGGAAGGAGGACTCATCCTGCTTCAGGGATACGCACGACACATCTTCTGGCAAGTGCTACACCTGCAACAACACAAACAAACAGACAAGATACCCTCCTCAAAGGGGCCTATCCAGGTTATTATCTCGTGACAATATTCAGTTAATTAGTTGTTTCAACAATCAATGGGCCTAGGCCCGCAGGTTTATGTATGCACATTTTATCAAAAAACATCGGCGTTTTCATTCGCAAACAAAACAGATAAATGCTAAACAATCAAGTAGAATTGCTGAATAATGTGCATTTTATTGATGATGAACCCCTGAACGGGTAAAAATGTTTTACAACAGAGGCAAGCTCCTGGAATGAGGAAGCCGCGCAAAAAAGGAAAACATAAATATACATCAGTGTATACAAATGTCGGCAATCGAGGCGTAGACGAACACCATGAGTTGATCCCTCTATGACCCACTCGACTTCGATACTTCTCCGATGCTTCAGCTTTGGAAGAGATTGATTCAGATAAACGGCCCTCAGGTCTTCCGAACCACTAAACGATGAAAGTCCATACGCGGAACGCAGTCATTTGCTTATTCAAATCCCTAACTTTTTGCGTGAACCGCTCTTCACGGGTTTTCAGTTCACCGGGATACCCTTTTTTGCCGAAGCCGCCCAGTGTAGGTTTTCGACTCCGCGGGTGTACATTTTTTCAATATATCCCTAATTTTTGCCCGAACCTTTTATTCTGTTTTTGGTTCGCCGGGATGCCCCTTTTTTGCCTGGACTCTTTCTTTTTTGTCCAGCGGGTCTCTTTCAAGCAAAGTATTTTTTAACTGCGTCCGCGTTCACCGGGGATGCAAAATCTTCACCATCCATTGTGGATAACAACAAAGCTCCTCCTGAGAAGACCTTGCTGACGACATACGACCCTTCGTAATTCGGAGTCCACTTGCCCCGGTGATCGGAGTGTGGCGGAAGAATCTTCTTCAGGACGAGATCACCCGTCTGAAAGCTTCTAGGACGCACCTTCTTATCATAAGCTTTCTTCATTCGGCTTTGGTATAGGCGACCAAATGCAATCGATGCTAACCTCTTCTCGTCCATCAGGCTGAGCTGGTTCAAGCGATTCGTAATCCATTCTGCCTCATCAAGTTTCACATCAACCAAAACTCGCAAAGAGGGAATCTCCACTTCTAGCGGCAGGACAGCTTCCATGCCGTACACCAAGGAGAAAGGAGTTGCCCCGGTCGACGTACGCACCGTAGTACGATAACCGTGCAAGGCAAACGGCAGCATCTCGTGCCAATCTTTATACGTCACAACCATCTTCTGAACAATCTTCTTGATGTTCTTGTTGGCCGCTTCAACAGCGCCATTCATCTTTGGCCGGTAAGGAGATGAGTTGTGGTGTTCAATCTTGAAGCTCTGGCACAGCTCCTTCATCATCTTATTATTCAAATTCGAACCATTGTCAGTAATGATCCGCTCGGGAATTCCATAGCGACAGATGATGTCCCTCTTTATGAATTTAGCTACCACTTGCTTGGTCACATTAGCGTACGAGGCCGCCTCCACCCATTTGGTGAAGTAGTCGATAGCTACCAGAATAAAACGATGACCATTGGATGCAGTGGGCTCGATCTTGCCTATCATGTCGATGCCCCACATGGAGAACGGCCAAGGGGAGGACATGACATTCAATGGGCACGGCGGTACATGAACTTTATCAGCATAAATCTGGCATTTGTGACATTTCTTTGCGAATCTGAAGCAATCCGACTCCATAGTCAGCCAGTAATATCCTGCTCTCAGGATCTTTCTCGTCATGGCATGCCCGCCGGCGTGCGTACCAAATGTGCCCTCATGGACTTCTTCCATGAGCATACTTGCTTCTTTCTCATCCACACATCTGAGTAGCACGAGATCGTGGTTTCTCTTATACAGCACTCCATCAGGGTTGAGGTAAAAGTTTCCAGATAACCTCCTCAGAGTCTTCTTATCCTGGGTTGACGCACCCGCAGGATACTCCTTGGTCATAAGGAAGGTCTGGATGTCGTGGAACCATGGCTTGCCGTCGGTGGCATCATCGATTGCGAACACAAACGCTGGTCTATCAAGACGCGAAAGTACAATTCTTGGAGCCTCATTCCAATAATTGACTTTATACATTGAAGCCAGCGTGGCTAAAGCATCAGCCATTTGATTTTCAGCCCGGGGTACATGATGAAGTTCTACTCGGTCGAAGAACGGAAGCAGCCTCCTGGCATAATTCATGTACGACACTAGATTTGCTTGACGAGTTTCCCACTCCCCTTTGATCTGATTGATTACAAGCGCAGAGTCACCATATATGTCTAGATTCTTGATTCTCAAATCAATTGCCTCTTCTAGACCCATAATACATGCTTCATACTCGGCTTCGTTGTTGGTGACTGGAAACGTCAGTCTTGCAGTAAACGGGATATGGGATCCGTGAGGAGTCGTGATGATAGCCCCGATACCACTCCCATAGGAATTAACCGCTCCGTCGAATATCAACTTCCACTGAGACTTCCTATCTGGCCCCTCATCGGGCAATGGCTCATCGCAATCCTTCGCTTTGAGAAACATAATGTCCTCGTCAGGGAATTCGAACTTCATCGGCTGATAGTCTTCGATTGGCTGTTCGGCAAGGTAATCAGACAATACGCTTCCCTTGATGGCTTTCTGGGAGACGTACTGAATATCATATTCTGTTAACACCATCTGCCATCTGGCAATCCTGCCCGAAAGAGCCTGCTTTTCGAAGACGTACTTGATCGGATCCATCTTCGAAATTAGCATAGTGGTGTGGTTGAGCATATACTGTCGTAGACGTTTGGCAGCCCAAGCTAATGCGCAACACGTCTTCTCCAGCATCGAGTATCGAGATTCACACTCAGTGAACTTTTTACTCAAGTAATAAATGGCATGCTCCTTTCTGCCCGTCTCGTCGTGCTGACCGAGAACACACCCCATACTATTCTCCAGAACCGTCAGGTACATGATTAATGGCCGTCCAGCCACTGGGGGTATCAAGATTGGAGGTTCTTGAAGATACTGCTTTATCTTATCGAATGCCTTCTGGCAATCCTCATTCCAAGTAATCGCCTGATTTTTCTTTAGCAACTTGAACATCGGTTCACAAGTGGCCGTGAGCTGAGAGATAAACCTTGCAATGTAGTTTATTCGGCCCAAGAAACCACGAACTTCTTTTTCTGTCTTCGGCGCTGGCATTTCTTGGATAGCTTTTATTTTCGCAGGATCAACTTCAATACCCCGTTCGCTAACGATAAACCCCAATAACTTTCCGGACCGCACTCCGAAAGTGCACTTGTTAGGATTCAGCCTCAGCCTGAACTTCCTAAGCCTTTCAAACAGCTTCAACAAATTGACCAGATGCCCTTCCTCCGTCTGGGACTTTGCAATCATGTCATCAACATAGACCTCGATCTCATGATGAATCATATCATGAAACAAAGTTACCATTGCTCGCTGGTAAGTGGCCCCTGCGTTCTTCAGACCGAAGGGCATTACCTTGTAGCAAAACGTGCCCCAGGGGGTGATAAACGTCGTTTTCTCCATGTCCTCCGGCGCCATCTTAATCTGATTGTAACCGGAGAAGCCATCCATGAACGAAAACACGGAAAACTGGGCTGTATTGTCGACCAACACATCGATATGAGGCAACGGGAAATCATCCTTAGGGCTCGCCCTATTCAAATCCCGATAATCGACGCACATGCGTACCTTACCGTCCTTCTTCGGTACAGGCACTATGTTGGCGACCCACGGAGGGTAAGTGGTAACGGCTAGAAATCCTGCGTCCAACTGCTTTTGGACTTCTTCTTTGATTTTTACAGCCATGTCTGGTCTCGTCCTCCTGAGTTTCTGCTTGACTGGAGGGCAATCTTCTCGCAACGGCAAGCGATGAACCACAATATCTGTGTCAAGTCCGGGCATATCCTCATATGACCAAGCAAAGACGTCACTATACTCTCGAAGCATCTCGACCAGTCTGTGCTTGACATCATTCTGCAGCGCAGCCCCAACTCTGACATTTCTGACGAGCTCCTCAGAACCCAGATTTATGATCTCAATATCCTCCTCGTGAGGCAGAATAACCTTCTCCTCTTGTCTCAACAAGCGGGCCAACTCTTCCGGAAGGTCTTCGTCTTCATTAATCTCATCCTCGGCTTGATAGATCGGGCAATCAAAGTCGTAGTGAGCCGTAGAGGGTCCAGAGTCGATGTCGTCAGTTACGTGGATCCTGCAATAACAAGGGTTAAGCTTAAAGCAAGAATATGCAGGTTAGCACGAACCTCGTTGCCATTTTGCTGTTTTTTCGAGATAAACATATAACAGGAATAACAGAGAACACAACATTTGATTACGAAGAAAACGCCTTTTATTTATTAACAAAATGCATACACATAATCCAACAAGGCCCTGACAGTAAAACCACTATGCCCCGGGCAGGACATAGGGTTGTACAAAGATTGTAAAAAGCAAATCATTACTCTTCACTTGTCAGCTCGATAATCTCCTTGATGGTCCAATTGTGGAGGCGCTCGCCTGGCTTGCTCGGTTGAATCCAGGCGTCAAGATCGCAATCACTGTCCCCGCTGTCCTCTGACGCAGCGTTGATGCTCTCGAAAATTACTCCCCCCTTGGTGAACAAGATCGGCCCTTTCCCATGAGACGAACTGCCAGAAGAAGATGAAGCTTCAGCTCCAGGAGAATACCCTAGTCCAAACTTATCCTGTTTGATTGGTATATCCAAGACATGCCCCCAGCCTGGGGTGGAACCAGCTTCGACAACAGCCCGAGCTTCCTTAAACGAGGAGAGGTTCAACTCTTGCTTCTCTGCAACAACGGGAGCTACCTCCTTCACCCTGACAGTTTCAAATGCTTGGCAAAGAGTCTCATGGATCTCACCATCCATTTCGACGTATTTAAAGGACGATAGGTGGCTTACCATGATGTCCTCTTCTCCACAGACTGTCACTATGCTGCCCCCAACAGCATATTTAAGCTTCTGATGCAGCGTGGACGTCACGGCACCAGCAGAATGGATCCACGGCCGACCTAAGAGGCAACTATAGGCGGGCATGATATCCATGATATAGAAAACCGCATTAAACGTCTCTAGACCAACTTGAATTGGCAGGGTCAATTCTCCGAAGACGTGGCGCTTGGTTCCGTCAAAGGCCTTCACGACCAGATCACTGGGCGTGCACAGCAGTCCACGGGTATCCAACTTCATCAGTGCCTTCTTCGGAAGCACGTTAAGCGAGGAGCCCGTATCTACCAGGACATGTGACATAATCGTGCCTCTGCACTCTATTGAGACGTGCAAGGCGCTGTTGTGATCTCTTCCCTTAGGAGTCAGCTCCAGATCCGTAAATCCCAGCCCATTACCAGCATTGACATGGGCCACTACTTCCTCGAGTTGATTTACTGATATCTCCTGTGGCACGTATGCAGCATTCAATACTTTCAGTAACGCGTTGCGGTGTGCTTCAGAACACAGCAACAGGTTAAGAATAGAGATCTTCGACGGAGTCTGATGAAGATGATCTACAATTTTGTAGTCACTTTTCTTGATTAGTCGCATGAACTCTTCAGCATCTTTAACCAGCAAGTCTTTCTCTGCCCCTGCAGGGACCTCTTCAACAGCTTTACCTTTACCCTTATCCACAGCGTCAGCTTGGACCACTTTCTCTACTGCAACCTCTGTTGGCGCGAATACTCTTCCGCTTCTGGTGATACCACTAACTTCAGTAAGATTCTGCGCAGTCGATCCGGACGGCTCAAGCTCTATCTTCTGACCATTGCAATAAACCTCGGCGCCATAATGCCATGGAACGGCATTGGTACTCTCGAATGGGATTGGTCCGGCCCTGGTGATGGTGATAATAGGCGGACGAGGCGCAGAAATAGTGATAGGGTGGCGAGGAATGGTAATGGTAGCAACTTCGTCTGCCTGCTTCAGCACAACTTCCCCTGATGCACTCTCAACGCTCCGGCTAAATTGCAAAATACCCTCGGACATCAGACTTTGGATACCTTCGATCAGCTGCTCACACCCATCAGGAAGTGTAGCACAAGCCATACATAACTCTCCACATCCAGGAAAGAAGCCCTTCTTCAGCAACTTAGCCTTGACAAAACTCAACGGCGTCTTCAAATCCTTGACATCGGTCAGCAAGTCTGAATTCTCCTCAGTGATAATAGCATTCACTCCGCCCCCCTTATGATGAGGCATTGGATTTTTGGTGACGTTGGGCACGCTGTCAGAAAAGTTGATAACCTTGGCGTCCACCAAGTCCTGGACTTTGTGCTTAAAAGCTTTACAATTCTCAACCGTATGGCCAGGTGCCCCCGAGTGAAATTCGCAAGTAGCATTATCATCATACCCCGGTGGTGGTGCCCCTGTTAAGGAAGCCATTGTCCTCTTGTGAACCAATTGGAGCTGAAGCAACGTTTGCAGAAGCTGTGCATATGACATAGGTGGAGTTTCAAGATGACGGTTTGCCAGGGGACCCCGATTCTGATATCTCTTATATCCCTGATTATTTTGTTGCTGGGGCTGCTGCTGCGGCTGCGGTGGAGCAGCTGGGATATTTATGCTAGCGATCTGAGACTGAGGGCCCTTGCCCTTTCTCCTAGCATTAGTGACAGCACTGGCATCTCCCTCTCGACGCTTGCCAGTATAGGGTTTCTTGCTAGCTCCTCCAGCTGAGGATGATTCGCCCTGAATTTTTCCGATCTTTATACCGTTCTCAACATGCTCGCCCAAAGTGATGAGGGCCGAGAATGTTCCGGACATGCCGCTGACCAGCTTTTCATAATAGATTCCAGGAAGGGTAGCCACGAACATTTGTACCAACTCACGCTCAACCATCGGTGGTTGAACCCGAGCAGCCAATTCACGCCACCGCTGGGCGTACTCTTTGAAGCTTTCATTGTTCCGCTGTGAGAGATTCTGAAGCTGAACTCGGTTGGGAGCCAAGTCACTATTGTATTGATAGTGGAGAACAAATGCTTCTGCAAGATCTTTCCAGGTGCGCACAGCAGCGGGCTCCAAACCCATATACCATTCGAGCGATGGACCAGAAAGACTATCCTGAAAGAAGTGCATCAGCAACTTCTCATCGTCAGAATAAGTGGACATCTTTCTATAATAAGATCGGAGGTGAACACGGGGACAAGTAGTGCCCCTATACTTCTCAAAGGTAGGCACCTTGAACTTGTGAGGCACTTTAAAGTCAGCAATCAACCCGAGTTTGGCCATGTCAACGCCCAATGTGTTCTGATTTTCTATATCTCTCATCTTGTCTTCCAGCGCCTTGAACCTGAGTCGAGCCTCAGCAGTCAATTCAGCCTCTGCACCTCTCTGAGAGAATATGTCATCCTGATGGTCCTCCAGCCACGGTTGAGGCACCACCATATTTCCTGCACCAACATTGCCGTTGACCGGCCCCATGTTAGCATTGGCTCCCAAACTACCGTTGACGGCGCCCGCCGCGTTGAGTCCAAGATTAGTCATCAGATTGCCGTTAGCACTGCCGTTGCCCCTGGCAGCAGGAACAACGTTCTGTGGAGTATCCCCTTGAGGAGGAGTGGGCACGGCCCCGCCGCGAAGTATTCCATTACTGTCAACCCTGGAGATGAGAGGTTGAACCAAAGTACGAAGCTGGTCTTGCCCATTCGCAACTACTTGCATCAACTCCATAAAACGATCCATCCGTTCACGAAGCTCTTGCACATCTGACTGTACCTGGTCCATGATTCTCGTTTGATTGGCGCGAGTTGAGTAGCGGTGGATGAATCTTTGATCAATCCTGGAGATCGAAAACAGCTCGGAACCTGAGTACCTGAAAAACCTGTCAAGATTAAAGGTTAGGAAAAGGTAACAGAATGTATGTCATGCAAAAATGCTTTATGCAGATGCATGCGTGTGTCTGTGTGCTTGAGAGATTATCCCCCGATCCTGGCACCTGTTGGCAATAATAGGGAGAGGAATCCAGGCCCAATCATGGAAACAACAATCTCACACATAGTATCAGCAATAGTCAGATTCGATACAACAAGGACCGAGAACTCGTACGCATCAGTCTTCCTGAGGAAGGCTGCAGTAACGCAATAAGAGGCGAGAGATCCTGGATCGGGGAAACGGTACCTGTCACAGACACACGCCAATGGAATGCGAATGATTATGCAAACTAATGCCAAATGCAGGTATGCAACAATATATCCAGGTGGCTGCTGTGGAGATACGGTGTCAACAGTCACTGATGAGAAGGAAACCCCAGTGTAAACCCATTGATCTGATCTGCTGAGAATAACCATCTGATAGGATCGAGATCAAAATTCTGCTCTGACAAGAGTAAGTGTCCGATAATAAAGACCCCGGATGCAAGATCAAGGAATATCTGTTGATGAAGTCTTCAGTCCCCAAATCAAAAATCTGCCATGTCGAGAACAAACACACAGCTGCTGATGAGATCTTCAAACCCCACTCAAAATCTGCCCTATCAAGAACAAACAACAACTGCCGATGAGGTCTCCAGACCTCACTCAAAATCTGCTCCGTCCAGAACAAACCACTGACGATAATACACTGATCAAAGCCTGCTCTTATCGAGAACAGACAAACACCCGATGATAAAATCCTCTGATCAAACCCTTGCTCTATCAAGAACAGTCACATCTGCAACTGGGAACCCAACATAACTGATTCACTGTCAAGAAAACCAGGTGGTCTGGAGGTCAAAGTTTCCTGCAATATCCCAACCCCACTCACAAGTATGGACCTAATCCACGGACAAAGGTACGGCATCCTATGCGGTCATCAGCGTCACAGACTTTCATGAGTGACGATACGATTCCCAGAAGGAGTGGCATCATCAAGTCATGAAGAGGCCTCTCTTAGCTGACTTCCAAATGATCGGTCCCCAGAGTCGACAATCCTCACGTCTGGACTCCCCTCAGATCCTCAGGACCGGAAAGGAGCACCTCTGCAAGAATCTCGTCTGAGCGCAGATTTTCGTAGGGAACTGTGCCTGCTCAGCAGACAGGTTCGTCTACTACTTCTCCGCAACTATATCTAGGTGTGTACTCAAAGCCCAGGTCCGGCTTTTCACTCACAGTAACATCCCTCTCCCACAGCAGCACAGATAATCATATCAAACTGGAAATAAAATGCGGGAAGTAAAGATGCGATAAATAAACGCAAACCAACAAGCAAACACACAAACGATAGGATTGACTCGCGTAGGGGATGGGAAACGGTCCCAGCATAAGGGATGGGAAAAGTCCCTAGATGCTATAACGTCCCCAGCAGAGTCGCCAGCTGTCGCTTGCGCGAAAATAAGGTGCCGGCATAACAGAAGAGTCGCCACCTTTCGTTATTTATCCCTCAGAGCGGGAAAGGAAACGATCGGAAAAACCTAACGAAAAAGGGTAAGACAAGGTCATCGCAACCATTGTCTGGGTTCGGGAGTCGGTTACGCAAGGGGAAGGTATTAGCACCCCTCACGTCCGTCGTACTCGACGGGATCCTCGCTTGTTTGTTTACTTGGACGGGTTGGTTATAATCTATCTACCTATCAAGGCTGGCTGAAAAAGAAAAGAAAAATGACTCGGCAAAGCGTCACACTTTATGCCTACGTATTCTCATCAGAGAATGAGAAATCAGAGTCAACGTAGTTCGGCTAACTACGGGTTAAGGGGGAAAGGTTGCTCGCTAGGATGTCGCATCCTATGCCTACGTACTTTCATCTGGTATGAAAGATCAGAGCAAACGTAGTTCGGCTAACTACCGGTCATCTCCTAAAAGAAGTGTTTTTTATTGCGTTTGCGATTTCAACCGCACTAGAGACTATGACCTGAGAGGGAACGCGTCCTTCCTCAGATAGCTTAAGGCTCGTAGCGTACGAGAGAAATCATTCATGATTACTGTATCTTAAACTGCTTCGAGATGAGAAGAGAACAGGCCCAACTAGGAGGGAGACTATCAAGTCCTACTGTTATCATGCCATGGATTCATCCTATGGTTGAGGTTTGAACAGGGAACTCCTAGATGTTGTCATGCATAGGTTTCAACCTAAAAGTCTATCATCAAGTCCTCATCAGAGGAAATGAGAGTCCTAAGGGATCATGTCAATGATACACCAAAACAGACAAAAGCATCAACTTTAACAGTAAAATGCATGCAATGCAAGTGAGGGAGGAAATGTGTGTGGGGCCTCAGCCTCCACAAGCTCGTCTCAACCTCAAGCCAGTCATGAAATAACAGTAATCATACTGAAAATAAACAACATACTATCAAGCAATGAACAAATAGAAGAAGTGAAGTGCCATCAGGCCAACAAAACACATGCTTGAGAAAGAAAGAATCTACTCTCTAATCCTAACCCTAACACAGAATCCTGATCAAATCTAAGCAAAGCCCTAAAGCAAAACCCTAAACAAGAGAAATCAATCCCAGTCTTCAAGCTTCAGAACAAGCTTACCAAAGAAAGGGAGCAAAGCAAGCAGACTCATAGTGTCTTCCTCAGGAAAACACTAGGAGGTGTATACTCAGGAGTCATGTCCTATGTGGCTCAACCACTGTGATCAGTTTACGTTCCTCCTCAGGAGAAACTAAACTCACAAGCAGGCTCCAACATCACTGGATATTTAGGAAATCCTATCTGAACTAGTGGAACTAAGTGAACAGACTCATAGGACCTTCCTCAGGAAAGTACTAGGAGGCTTCCACTTAGGAGTTGTATCCCATGTGGCTCAACAACATGTGATCAGTTTACATTCCTCCTCAGGAGAAATTAAACTCACAAGTTGGCTCCAACATCATTGGATACTTGAGAAATCCTAGACAAACTAATGGAACTAAGTGAATAGACCCATAGGACCTTCCTCAGGAAAGTACTAGGAGGCTTCCACTTAGGAGTTGTATCCCATGTGGCTCAACAACATGTGATCAGTTTACATTCCTCCTCAGGAGAAATTAAACTCACAAGTTGGCTCCAACATCATTGGATACTTAAGAAAGAGGTGAGAAGAAAGAATGAAAGTCATTCATAGTGCCTTCCTCAGGAAAGTACCATGAACTTCCTTCAAACTTCAGGATCTCAAACCTCACAGACAGGGAACAAGCTAAGCTCTGGGTCTCTGAGTCTTGATCTTCAATCTTCTCTTCATCATGCTCTCCATCAAGGTCTTCAAGACAACACAAGCCCCACAACAAAATCCCCAAAACAAACCCCAGATATGAACAGATAACCACAGCACAGACAAAATCAATAGGCAACTTCAGAAAATACCTAAAAATACTAAACCAATGGGGAAAAATCTAACAATTATTCACAAGGGTCTTCAACATCTACCCCTAACATCCACATAGGCCTCTACCCTAAAATCAAGACAAAACTATTCAAAGAAAATGAATTCTTCACCTAAACACAACCTAAACCCTAATTAGGATACCCTAAATCTACCCTAATTAAACTAATCAAAATTTAATTCTAAAATTCTAGAATAAATCCTATGGGGAACTATGATTCATCATCTAATTGCACAAAAAAGAATGGATTAAAAAGACTAAAGGAAGGTCCTAAAACAATTCTTGCAAAATGAGGTATCAACTAAAAGAAAGAAAATACACTATATTAAAGAAAATACCACTAAAAATTCTACATTAAAAATAAAATTCCATTTTTATTTTTATATTTTTCTACACAAAATTATCTAATCATAGAAAAAAGAATGACCAAAAAATCATCATTTATCAATTTTTAATGAATTTTTAAAGACAAGGAAAAAATATTAAAAGAAAATAAAACAATTAAAACAATTAAAAGGGAGGGGGGTGTGATAAGTAAGGCGCGTTAGTTCAAATTAGCTGGGCCAGAAATAGAGGGGGTGGGGATAGCGAATTAAGCCCAGAGTGGCTTAAGTGAAACGCAGCGCTTTGAGTCCTTCAAATTTTCCCTCCGTTTCTCAGATTTAATCACGGCCGCACGATGAAAGGAAAAGGTCAAAAGCTGGGGACTCATCCAACGGCATCTGGCCATCGTCCCAACTCAAACTAGGGTTTTGCAGAAACCCTCCCTCCATGCACTAATCTTCCCCTCACTCGTTCTCTCTGCTCAGTGGACGAAATGCCCCGATTCCAAAACGAAAAGTCTTCTACTAATCAAGAGGAACACAGCCATACGCGTAGTTTTCATTAACTCCCCCTAGATCATCCTAACAGAAGACCTTAAGATCATGGTTCCACCATGTTCATCTGAGATCAACCATGGTGAAGCTTCAACCTAAGGATCTAAACTTGCTCTACATGCTACCCTAGTTAATCTAACCTAATCCATGCTAGTTAAAACTCCCTAAACAGCTAGTTCTTGAAGATTAAAGAAACTAACACCTGCCATGAAACCTCACGAATCCTGCTCTAACTCCTAGGGTTTAATCAACTAACCTAGTGCATCAGTTCTATATCTATAAAACTAATTAAAACTGCATAAATTAGGAGAATTAGGGAGAGAAACCAACCTGTCAAGTGATGATGGTAGGTGCTCGTGGAGGATGATTCAGGGCTTGAAATGGCTGCAATGAGATCCTCTTGTGATGCACAAGTTTCTGTTTGCACTTGTTGTGAAAGAGAGGGCTTGTAGATGCAGATTTCTTGAATTGCTTGAACTTGAAGAAAGTGCTTCAATGGCTATTTCTCTCTCTCTCTCTCTCTCTCTCCTCTGAAATCTCCTTCTATCACCAACCTCAATCACTCTCTAATGCACTCTTCTTATAATGATCATTAGACACTTCTAGATTCATCTAGAACATGGTGGAAAGTTCTTGAAAATCTCATGTGGGGACAAGTTGAAAATCTCACATACCATGCCTTGTGCCTTGCAATGTGGTCTTAAAATATCTTTACATGAGATATTGAGAAGGAGTGCACAACTACAAGCCTTGGTTTTGCCTTGTGTAAGGTTTTTTCAAGTTGCCTTCTTTTTCAAGTAACAAGTTTTCAAAGCAACCCCCATTTTAAAGCTTCAAATCAAAATTCTATCTAAACCAATGTTCTCAAAATGATGTTTCCAATCAAAATGATATATTGGATGACCTATTTTGGATTTGTGGATCTTCCAAACCAATTTCCAATTTCAACTTTTCAAACTTATAAGCCATTTTTAGTTCATTTTTGACCAATCATGTAACTTCATGCTATGAGCTTTTCCAACAATTTGTGACCTTCTTTCTAGACTTAAAATCACATTTTGAACAACTTTCATGTTTTGAGTTTCTCCATTTGAGGCTTGGAAATAGGAGTTTTAGGCATTGGCTAAAATGACCTATAACTGACAAATGACTAAAATACCCCTGTCTTGTTCAAACCATAAGTTGAGTTCCATGAATCCTATCAAGGACTTCTACCACTCAAATTAAATCTAATAAGATGCTCTTCAACATTCATGTTGACCAAGAAGTCATAGGAATCACCCTGCTAGGGCAAAAGTTGTCTGCAAGTTGGGTGACTTTCAAGGACTCAGATTCACACACCTCTGCTGACCTGTAATTTGTCAAAACCATAACTTGAGCTCTGTAACTCCTATCAAGGACTTCCACCACTCAAATTAAAGCTTAGAACAAGATCTACAACATTCATGTTGTGGGGAAGGTGAGATATCAATAACATCTTGAGCTAAAACTGCCTGGAAGGTAGGGATCAAATTAGGGTTTTTCACTGACAATCCTTGGGGACCCTGACCTGAAACTTCTCAAACTCCTCACTCATGATGAGTTGGCCTAGGAATCATCTTTATATCATCTCTATGCATCATTCCATGATCTCATGGCCCTTGGATTGGGTCTCAACCTTTCCCAAATCTTCAGTTATCCTAGGGTTGACCCAGTCAAAACCCTAATTCTATCATTCATGGTTGAATCTTCTGAACTCTTGCATAATGACTTCTCTGGGCTTCATGAAGGCTATTAAGACATCTCATAGGCTTTCCCAAAACATCAAATTCATTCTCAAAGTCTCAGAATCCTCTGAGGGGCACCCACAACCCTCAAGCTATGAAGCACACAACCCTGGTTTCAAACCACTTCTTCTGAGGATCTCTTGAACTTTCTGATGAAGGTATCCACTTTCAAACACTCAATGAATAAATAATTGTTGGTCAAATTTTGGGGTGCAACAGTACCACAAATCACTATCCTGGTGGCCTCAAATAAACCTGGACTTAGGCAAGATGGAAGTAACACATTTTTTTGTTGAGTTTTTGAATAAATGTTAGTGGAAGGATATACAAAATGAAATCTATACGCAGGTAGGACAAATTTGGGGTATGATTATAACCTTCTATTTTCTCCATGTAAATCTCCTCATCAAGATCTCTATTTAGGAATATTATTTTGATATCCATTTGAGGAATTATAAGGTCATGTAAAGAAGTTAATGAAAACGATACTCTAATTTTCGTTGTGCTTGCTACTAGTGCATATGTGTCAAAAAAATGATAAACATCTTCTTCTTGTTTAAAAAAAGAGCCTTGATCATTAATCTAGACGGTAGGTGTTTAGTGTACCATTACACTATGATACTTCATTTTAAATAAGAGGAGTCCCTTGAAGCTATTGCTTCCTTATAAGTCTTAGAATCATCTTCCACTTGAAGAATAATATGACTCTTATGAATAAAATTCTTACTATTTCCTTCCGTTAGATAAAATAAATAAATTGGTTATCAATGTTGTCTGGTCCTAGATTCTTAGCCTTTTAGAATCTCTTTTTTATTTTAAGTTCTGGTTGTTTTTCAACAATCAGTGACGAACTTTTGACTTGTGTTTCGACAATCTTGTGTTTTGACAATCTATGGAGAATCTTCCTCACGAGTTTTTTCATTTGTGGGATCTTTAATTTCATATCCTTTGTGATAAGGTTCTCAAAATTCCACATCTCAAGATACAACAATCAGATCCATGATGACGATTTTGCTCTTGATTTTTGATACGGAAGTCTCAGTTGCCATTATTTACAAGACTATACGATTATTAAAAAAATTAATTTAAATTGAATGGACTGAGTCTAGAATCATGAACGAATCACTTTCCTTATAGTATTTCAAGCACTCTCAAATTGTCTTAGAGTTCGTACCAGAAATACCTATGATAACTCGAATGTAAGGAAGATGAAATGTAGAATTTTGTGTGAAGAACATATGTTTTTCTAATGTATTTTTCTGAATTCAAAATGCTCAATTTATCGATCAAACTGATATAGTTTCATAAGGTTGCGACAGTTGATGAAATACACACTTTTAGCAACACTTTTGCTAAATGTTGCATTGTTTCGCATACGACAACATTTTTCAAACGTTGCATTGTTTCATCTACAACATTTTTTAAAAGTCGTAATGTTTTGCATTCTGCAACATTTTACAATGTATTACCTATTTTTAAATTCAAAATACAATCTACCTATTACAACACTTCACAAATGTTGCCTATTTCTAAATTAAAAAAATTGACCCGACTTTGATTCCACACTCTTAACAACAAATGAAAAATTCACTTTATTATTATAATGCAAATACGCAGGCATGTGCCCCCACTTAATTTTTATTGTCAACACTGTGTATTTCAAATATCATATATGAATGTAATAATGCAAAACTATAATGTATATGCAACCGTATATATATCTCCAACCTTTTTAAAGTTTTTATCCATTTAATTTTTAGAAAGAAAAAAAAATTATGTATACTTTTCTATTTTCTAATTCATTTTTCTAGTTTATTTTTTAAAATATATATATATGTACAAGTTTTTCACCTAAATTTTGTATATTTATTTATTATTTTTAATTATAAGGTATAATATGTTAATTAATAAAATATTTTAAAATTTTATTTTATTTTCTTAAATTGAAAATTAAAAAAAAATTAAAACAAAATCATAAACTTATATATATTATTGTCCCCACTACACAAAATTTCTAGCTCCTTCCCTTGAATGCAATTGTCATAGTTTCCACATATATTCAAGAGCATAGATTACACCATCCACAATCACAAAATTTCCTAGCATTGCTAGGATATAATACTTATAAACTACCAACAGGACTTTGAAAATCAAATTTGAACAAAAAATATAAAACCCTAACAGAAATTATATTGGTCATGGCTTTCTAGTCAATGACATGGTAATATTGGTGATCTTAGTTTTATCTTTGGGCATATGATCAGCTGCATTTTTCGTAAATCGGTTAAAAGCTTCTTTAGTGACACTTTCACCAAAATGACCCATCAGCATAGGTTCAGCCACTGCCCTAAAACAATTTGCCATATTGTATCCACCATCTTTGAGTGATTCAGGCTTTTTAGATGTAAAATCAGAACCGTCCCAGTTATCAAGTTCAGACAAATTCACTTCAGAAGTCTCCAAATAATTGATGGAAAATGATCCTTGTGTGTCAATTTCCTTCTTCACTTCTGCTTGACATGGATAATAGAGAGGGATGTTGAATGTGTTGACATTTTCTTCTTTTATGATTCCCTACATATATTGAATAACTTAATCATTTTCAAATAACACTTTGTGATCTAACATATTCTCACCACAAAATATACCATTGTTTACCTGTTTGACCATATCATTAAGACCCATGGCCATGGTTTCCCAAATGGAACAACAATCCTTGTAAACTGGATCCTCCCCAATTCTTCCTATTAAAGTCACAACCAAATGACCCCCTTCAACTAACTCTTCTGCACGATACTTGAGAAAGGAAGAAAAATCACTTTTAAATTGTTCAAGATAAGCTTTAAAAACATTTGGAGGACTTGTCTTAGCCAAGTAAACATTGCCTTTGTTGTTGTCTACACCATCAGGAACCTAAATCATCACCAATCAACAAACCTCAACCATATTTCACATATCAACATGATTAAAGATAAGTAGCATACAAACCTTGGATAGAAACTGAAGACTATATGAAGAATGAACAAAATGCAAACTTTTGTTAGGAAAAAGCTTATCAAAAAAGGAACCAGGAGCTCCAAAGAAATATAAAGGACCCATTTGATTTTTCACTTCGCTAATAAGATTTTTCTTGAACGCGTCGAAAGACGTAAACACGCTGTTGAAGTCGTTCCCTGGTAGATCGTTCAAATATACTATATATTCTGGAGATTTTTGTTTCTGTTCTTGACAAAACTTTTCAATAGCTTTGATAGCTTCTGCAATCACCAAAAATGTGTTTGCTCCATAAGAGCAACCCAAATCTGCTATTCCTAAGCTTTCGGATTTTGTGTTGCGGTAAGCATTGGTTATAGCTTCGTCTCTAAGAGATTTTGTTAAAGAAATCACCTTTCTCTGGATGAATAAAACTTAGAGCAAAGTTAGGGTTCAGTTACATTACATGCATTAAAATGTATCTATATATATGAACACACACCTGAAGTAAGGAGTTGTTTGCATAGCCTTCTTCTCCGTCGCCACCTTTCATGTGTATTACCTGTTTTAAATCCATTGTTGTTTCTTTGTTGGTTGTATGATAATGTGTTTAAGTTGAGGCAATGCAACACATAAATATATATAGATGCATCATGCATGCATGCATGCATGTTTTGTGATGAAATGTGAAAGTTACTAAAAATATGTATATGCAGTTGAATGAGTAAAACTCGTCCAAGACTTTGGTGGGTTATCAAGAGTTCCACGTTAATTGATAGATCTTACTTAGTAAGTGGTGAGGGTTTTTTCTCCTAATATAGGCTTGTCTTTCAAGTGTGGCTAGCTCTCTATTTGAAATTATACTCTTAAATTGGTGCATAAGAGAAAGAAAATGGAAAGATGATCATATTTATGTTTATTTTGTAATTATTTCTGTTTTATAAAACTAAAATAATTGTATATTAGTTTATGTATCAACTATTCACAAATCATTAAAAATTTATATAAATTCTGATTACAATCTTTTTGAAAAAAATTTATAATTCTATATAATAAAACTTAAGGTATTACTTTGACACTTTTAAAACTTAACTGAAATATAAAATAAACAAAAAAAATGAAGATATATTAAAAAAATTGAAAAAATAAAAAAGATTAAATATTCTATAAAATATAAGTTGAACATGCTCAATTTATCTTTGACTAGAATATTTTTTAATGTAATTCTACAAAATAAATGGTTACCCCTGTGGGAGCAGTTTTGGAAGATGAAAATGCATTCAATATTCAGAAGCTTTTATACGAAGAAGGATATTTTAGTATCAAGGCTACCCCTTTGGGAGCTTCCTTGTGTTTGTTAGAAGATACATTTGGAGGTGACTTGGAGGTTTTCATTAAGGAAGCTAGTGAATGGCTGGACATTTGGTTCAAAGACATTCGAAATTGGAACTTGGAGGAAATAGACAGAGACAGGTTAGTGTGGATTAGTTGCTATGGATTGCCCTGTGTCGCCTGGAATGAGAACAATTTCAGACATATCTCCTCAAAACTGGGATCTTATGTCAAATGCGACGAGAAGACGTGGAATAAAGACAGCCTGGACATAACAAGATTTCTAATTAAAACAAGTTTTAGGGCTACTCTGAATTACAAGGTTTACATTGTTGTCAGTAATCATACTTTCTCCTTATCTCTAACCGAAGAATTTTCGTCTGGGAAAGGAGATCCTCTAACTGGTGAAGTAGATGAGATGATAGATTCAGATGAGCTAATATCCTCAAATCCTTCAGAATCCAATGCCGCGTGGGAGTTTCACGAGGAGGAAGAGAGTGAAGATAACAACCTTTCATTTTCCCAGACAGAAGTCAGAACTACTCATCCTGAAGCTCAAAAGGTAGATTTCAATCTGTCTGTCTCAGATTGTGTGTCTGCTATAGGGGATATCTTAGATCTAATTGTGGAAGGTGAAGGGACTAGAGAGGTATCCTTTAAGAATCTAGCAGGTCTGAATCTTTCAAGAGGAACTTTACCTGATTTTGATGTGGCTGAATTGGATACACATAAACCTAAAGTAGCAGAGGTAGAACATAATGGGGAATTGGTGGTAGATCTGGGCTTGCATCTACCTATTAGTGGGCTTTCTGGAGGAGGTATTGGGCCTGTTTCTAAAGGTAAAGTTAAAAAGAAAAAATTACTTCATGAGGTGTATAACAGTATTAAGATACCCTACACCCACTCGTATTTTTCAACCCTGCTTCTCACGGCCCCTAAGGACACCATTCGCCCTGAGTCGAAGGTTAAGAATAAGAAGGAAAGGAAGAATTGTAAGCTGGCCAGAGAATTTCCAGGATCTAGTTTAATATGTTGTGAATCGATTACGGATACTGATGTGGAAAGAGGCAATTCGAGATGCAGGAAAGCTATTGAAGATATCCCATCAAAATTGGGCAATTACATTAACGTTCTAGGTATTCAGGGCGAAGACGAAGAGAATCTTGGGCTTATCTTAAGGAAGTTGGACATGGAAGATAAAGAGGTTGTTCTAAATAAGAAGGATGTAGCTAGTGGTGATCCATGAATATTGTATCCTTCAATGTTAGATGATGTCGTAGTTCCGTGAAGAGAAGGAGAATATCTCAAATTATTCAGAGAGGAAATGCCGATATTTGCATGATTCAGGAAACTAAGTGTAATAAGATGGAATCAGGCACTGTTAACAGCATGTGGAGTATTGTTGACAAGGATTGGTCAGCTCAGAACTCTGTTGGCAATTCAGGTGGTATCCTATTCATGTGGAATACTACCAGAATTTCAGATTATTCTAGCTTTAGTGGGAAAGGCTTCTTAGGCCTGCATTTAGTTTGGAATAATCATAACTTGGTTGTTATCAATGTGTATGCTCCTTGTGGTCCAGCGGATAAGAGGAGGCTATGGAGAGATTTGATTATATTAAAAGTAATTACCCTGATGTAGGCTGGATTGTGGGGGGTGATTTCAATTCGGTGAAAAATGGGGAGGAAAGACAAAGTCTTAGTGGTAATAACAGTAGGGACATGAAGGAGTTTAATGACTTCATTGAAGAGTTTAACGTATCGGACCTGCCAGTTTTTAGAAGTCGTTTTACTTGGTTCAACTCAAATGGAAAGAGCAGAAGTAGACTAGACAGAATCTTGGTTGATGACCAGGTTATATCTCTGCTTTCGTTGAAGAACCAAGTGGTGGGGGATCGAGACATATCAGATCATCGACCGGTGTGGCTGAAGTCCAACTTCGTAAATTGGGAGCCAAAACCTTTTAGGTGTTTCAACTGCTGGTTTTATCATAAGGAATTCATCCCTTTTATTTTGAAATTGTGGAACTTGTACCAAGCTTCAGGTTCGTATTGCAACATCCTGTCCAAGAAATTTCAAGCCCTAAAATCAGACCTCAGAATATAGAATCATAATGTTTTTGGCTGGCTGTAGTTAAATATTGAGGAAAATATTGCTGAGTTTAATAAGCTGGAGTTATTATTTGCCGACGGATCTGTCCTGCGTGATGATGATGTAGATAGAGAAAAGACTCGGAATCAGGAGGAAATATGGAGAAATATGAGGATCAAAGAGAGTATGTTGGCCCAGAAATCCAGAGTCAGATGGTTGTAAAATGGGGATTTGAATACTAAGTTCTTTCACGATTCTCTAAAATATAGGAATCGGTCGAACCATCTCTTAGCTATCACAGTGGGAGGTAGGATTGTAAATGTCCCTGAGGATATTGAGTTCGAAGCTGTAAAGTTATTTAAGGATAAACATATGCAGCATACGATGTCTAAAATCAGAAGTGATATAGTTCTAGATACCTGTCTTGGTGAGAAGGACATTAGTTTTCTTGAAGAAGATTTCTACCCATCTGATGTGAGAAAGGCCGTTTTCAGCTGCGATTGTAACAAGTGCCCTGGCGTCGATGGTTTTAACTTTAGATTTATCAAATCTTGCTGGGATATTATTGGTCAGGATTTCACGAACTGCATCCTGGAATTCTTCAAGACAGGAGTTCTGACTAAGATGTTTGCATCATCTTTCATATCGCTGGTGCCGAAGATTTCTAATCCTCAACAGTTTAAAGACTTCAGACCAATTACTTTGGTTAGATGTATAACTAAGGTTATACCTAAGATGCTTGCTTTTAGATTGAGCAAGGTAATTCACAAACTTGTCTCTCCGTCCCAAACAACTTTCATCCCGAGTCGACAAATTTATGACGGGGTTCTGTTGGCTAATGATTTAGCAGACTACGCCAAGAGGTTTAACAAGGCTTGTCTATTCCTCAAAGTCGATTTCTCTAAAGCCTATGACTGTGTCGAATGGTCTTACCTTGATAAAATGCTAGTCAAGATGGGTTTCGGTTCTAATTGGATGAAATGGATTCGAGGCTCTGTTTTTAATAGCTATACTTCGATCCTTATTAACGGAAGTCCCTCGAAAGATTTTCGGGTTGGAAGAGGTCTTAAGCAAGGAGATCCGTTGGCGCCGTTTCTGTTCGCCATTGTTGCTGAAGGGCTGGCTTGTGTTGTTAGAGCGGCGGCTGCCGGTAATTTGTTATCAGAATTCAAGATTAACGGTCAGCCCACTGTGAACTTGCTCTAGTTTGTAGATGATACCCTGCTTATAGGAGATGCTTCGACTTCTAATATTTGGATTTTCAAGGCTATTCTGCGTGCTTTTGAATTGAGTTCTGGCCTGAAGATTAATTTCTCTAAAAGCTGCATTTATGGGATAGGAGTTGAATCTGATTTTCTTACTACAGCAGAAGATTTTCTGCATTGTAAATCTGGTAGGCTGCCTCTCAATTTCCTTGGCCTTTCGGTTGGAGGTAACCATCGTCGTCAATCTTTCTAGAACCCGATCCTGACTCGATTAAGGAGCAAGCTCTCTAATTGAGCTGGGAGGAATTTGTCGATGGGAGGTAGAGTATCCCTCATTAACTCGGTTCTGGTTAACATGCCTATTCATTCCTTGGCTTTTTTCAAGGCTCCCAAGAAAATTATAAATGATATTATTGCAACTTAACGGTGTTTTCTATGGGCTGGGAACTCCAACAAAAAATTCATCTCTTGGGTTTCGTGGAATTCTATTTGCAAAACTAAGGAGCACGGAGGCTTAGGTATTAAACATGTTGGCCACTTTAATAGTGCCCTTTTAGCAAAATGGTTGTGGAGATTTCAAAGAGGCGGTAATGAAATTTGGAGAAACACTTTAAATCTTAGATACAGTAACTTGAGTTTGAAGGTGCAAACTTATGCTGATGCTGGCAGCCCGAAGTCCGACTCATCCTGGATGAAGGATATTCTATCTATCAACAGATCCCATGTGGATTTCTGTAAGTTCATGGCTAGCACTATTGGAGATGGTCGTGACACGGTGTTCTGGAAATCTAATTAGATTGGAGATTTTCCGCTTAAAAGTAAATTTCAGCGTCTTTTTCAGGGATGTTCTAGGAAAGTTGCGAGTGTCAGTCAGATGGGAGCCTGGGAGGACGGTTTTTAGGTCTGGAATTTGAGAGAAACATTGTTAGATGCGGTCTCCAGTTTTGAACCAGAGTGGTCTGAGAGTAGGATTGTCTTGGATCAGATTGCAGCTAACAGTAATGTCGCTGATAATTAGAAATGGCTTCTTGATGACTCTTTGTCGTACAAGGTTAGTTCATTCTATTCTGTTCTATCTTCTTCTGCCTTTGATGATGATGTTCAAAGAGATAGGGATATCCTTCTGGAGGTTCTTTGGAAAACGGTTCTTCCGGCAAAAGTTCAAACTTTTTGTTGGAGGATGGCTCTTGATAGATTACCTACTAAATCTAACTTGTTGAAAAGAAGGGTGATTGACGATCCCCAATATACGGATTGTGCGTTTTGTTCAAATTGCATTGAGGATACTTCTCATATATTCTTCACGTGTTCTAAATCCTTGATGGTCTGGAATAAGATCTGCGTTTGGGTAGATATATGGTGTATATCAGAGGATAGTTATCACCTTCATGTGAATGCTTGGAACTCGAGTCTTTCGGGCCGGTGCAAAGAGAACAATATCAACTTTATCTGGTTTATATCTTGCTGGATTTTATGGAGGGCTAGAAATAAAATTATATTTAATAATGAAACTATTGATGTAGACGACATTGTTATCGACATTAAAGTTTCATCGTGGAATTGGTTGATTCTAGGAAGGAAGGATAGTAAGCATTGTAGTCTATACGATTGGTTTAAATTTCCGTTTGATTTTTTGTAACTATCTTAACCTTGATGGTGATTGTTTCCCTGTTGTCTTGAGATTTTCTTAATCTCTTTCTAATATTATTTGCCTATCAAAAAAAAATTCTACAAAATAAATAATGAATTTCACCAACTATTGTATCTATAAAACATATCATATAAATTCTCACTACAATATTTTTTAATGTAATTCTATAAAAAAAATTTAAAATTTATTTTGAGAATTTCAAAATTTAACAAATTAAAAATTAAAATATTGCACATTTCACTAGATATTTACATTTTATAATTTAAAATTACATATTTAAAATAGATACGATTGTAAAAAAGTAATGACATAAAATAAAAAAATAAATATTTGATCATATCTTTAATAGTTATTTAAATTTGTAAAAGTAAATGTTATATCATTCTAAATTTATAAACATATACATTGTTTTTATTTGTGATTAATTCTATAATTGTTCAAAAGAAAACATTGATTATGTTTGTAAAAATAGATTCATAATAAATTAATATAATATGAATATATTGACAATAGTTAAAAAAATCTTTAAATAATTAAAATTCAACACAAAATAAAATAAAGTTAATTTGTATTTGTGTATTGCACTTGTATCAATTATTTCACATTATAAAAAAATTCACATAAATTCTCATTACAATATTCTTTTAAATGTAATTCTATAAAGCAAAGTTTAAATTTATAGAAATACAAACAATAATAATATTTTATAAATTTTAATATATAAAATATAAAAACATTACGTATCACACGAGTTACTTGTATTTTAAAATTTAAAATTAAATATTTAAATAAAAACAAATATTAAAAAAATATGAAATCAAATAAAAAATAAAAAATAAATCATATATTTAATAGTCATTTAAATTTGTAAAGCTAAATTTTATATGTCATTTTCAACGGATAAGCATTTACATTCTTTTTTATTTGAAATTAATTCTTATAGTCGTTCAAAAGAAAATATTGACTATGTTTACCAAAATAAATTCATAGTAAATTATTATAATATAAATGTACTGACTATCGTTGTAAAAAAATTATAAAATAATTAAAACTGAACACAAAGTAAATCAAAAGTAATTTGTACTTGTGCACCGCATTGATATCCATTATTTTTGTATTATTAAAATTTTCATGTAAATCATTGATTCTATCCCTCTAATACTTATTTAAATTTACAAAACTTAATCTTATATGTCACTCTCAACTTAAAAGCATATACATTTCTTTTATTTGTGATTAATTTCTATTTAAAAGAAAATTGATTGTGTTATTTGTAAGTTTTGAGTACGCAACCTAAGAGAATGGTGAATTAGGTTTGACAAAATTTTCTCGTTTTTAGATGGTAGTTCCTATGCTCTTATTTTTCTAGATATTTTTTTTATATAAAACTTATGAAATAAAATGTAGAAAAATAAATGCATAATGTAAAGAACATAAGTATGTATCCTAGTTTTTCTTTCCAACCAAGATACATCTAATCCACGCACACTCTATAAGAGATTTTTCAATATGTTTGATCTTTGTACAAGTCTTACACTAAAACCTATCCTACAATCTTCCAACACAAACCAACACAAGTAAAGTAAAACCACTTTCTTTTACAACAAACACCAAAATAACTTTGGACTTTGAATCTCCCGAGTTCAAAGAACCTTTTGCAACAATCACCAACAACTTGATGATCACAATATTACAGATTTAACATTTGAATTTTATCTCTTTTGACTTGCTTGTATTCCAAGATATATGAAAGTTTTGGCTCTTCTCTTTCCCTTTGATCATGATACAGACATATTCACTTAAGTACTAAAAAAAATTATATGATTGAAACTTAATTAGATTATATGAAAGTTTTTGCACAAAGTTTCATTTGAAAATACACTACTACAGACAACACATATAACGACGGTTTCAAAACACATTTAATGACAATTTCAGGTCCGTTGTTAGTTAATGTGTGATTGTATGTATGGTAGTTTTTACAACGGACGTGTGTATATATATATATATATATATATATATATATATATATATATATATATATATATATATATATATATATATATATATATATATATATATATATATATATATATATATATATATATATATATATATATATATATATATATATATATATATATATATATATATATATATATATATATATATATATATATATATATATATATATATATATATATATATATATATATATATGAGTGGGGATAAACTTACTCCAAGAGTAAGTTTTTTTTAACATAATCTAAATCATAGCCTTTGAATTTAATTTAATCTAATGGGTTCGAAACGCAGCACCAGTAGGGATGGCAAACCCACATATTACCCGCTTAACGGATATCTGTATGGATATGGGACGAATATGGATATCATATTTATCCAACAGGGCAGATACGAATATCATAGTATCCGTCCCCGTGGATATCCATTTACATCCCTAAGCATCAGTAACAATTTATTTGGAAATAATTAACATTTCACGATGGTTATAGAAGATAACCGTTGTGAAAAGTACCATGAGTTTATTATAAAATATGTAGATTTTTTGTTTTCCTTACACCTCACTGTCGCAACTGCGAAAAACACCCGGCGGAAAACAGAAGATTCGCCACCTTTCGTTATTTATCCCAAGGAGAGGGAAAGAAAACGATCGGAAAAAACCTGACGGAAAAGGGAAAGACAAGGTCATTGTAACCAAGTCCTGGATTCAGGAGCTGGTTACGCAAGGGGAAGGTATTAGCACCCCTCACGTCCGTCGTACTCGACGGGATCCACGCTTGTTGTCTATCTAAGGGTATGTTTAAACTATCTACGCTAAAGGCTTCATGACAAAAAGAAAAGGAAAGAGAGACTCGACAAAGCATCGCAGCTCTGTGCCTACGTACTTTCATCTGGTATGAAAGATCAGAGTCAACGTAGTTCGGCTAACTACGGGAAAGAAGGGGGGAAGGTTGCTCGCCAAGACGTTGTGTCTTGTGCCTACGTACTTTCATCTGGTATGAAAGATCAGAGCAAACGTAGTTCGGGCGCACACGAAACCACGGGTTGATTAAGTGTTTTAACCGAGTAGGGTTAAACATCCGTTCCAGCAGTTAGGGACTAAGCCTGTTTGCAGTAGAACCGAAGCTTAACGACACTCTCTTTCTGAAAAAAGTTCCCGATTAATCCTGAAGGAAAAAGGTTTGAATTTGTTTTGTATTTTTTTAGTGAAGTGAATTAATTCGGTTTGTGATTCACGTTGCACTAAAGACTATGACACGGAGGCGAATGCGTCATATATCGCCCCCAAACGGGACGGATACTAAACATTCTAGATAAGTGAGAGAAGACCCCTCACTCATCATTCCCCATGTAGCTTAAGGCTCGTAGCGGGCAATGCTTATCGCCTTTATTAAATGAGTTAGCATGATTTTGAGATGAGAAGAGAGACGCACGGAAGGTCTAAGGGAAACTCGGCCCTAACGTTGTCATGCAATGTATTCCTAAAGTTTGGATGAAAAGGGGAAACATCTACTATAATGTTAGCATACTTGGATTGAACACCTAATGTCTCTCCTACTCCCATCCTAAACGGAGGGACTAGGAATCCTATGGGGGTCATGGCAAGAAAGCACAAAAAGAACAAAGTGAAAATTCTGGCCAGCCCACGATGGATGTTATAACATCCACTATGACATTCACTACAGACCTACTATTATGCAGCAATAACAAAGCAGTAAATAACACAGTTGGTTGTTCACCCAGTTCAGTGCAACACACTTACATCTGGGGGCTACCAAGCCAGGGAGAAATTTCACTATCAGTAGAATTAATTCAGAGTCAAACCTCCAGTTTGCACTCCTCACTTAAAACCTACCCAATGACAATTTAACCTAGAGACACTCTAGACCTGAGTATACCCACTCACTCCCTACAATCACACACCAGTGATAACAAACAGTTGCAAATTAAACAGTAGATTGAAGAGACACTTCAACTACACACACACACCTTGATCTTGCTTCAAAGCTTTGATCAAGTGACACACACTCTTTCTTAACAGCTTCGAGTGATACACAACCTAGAAACTACCTAACCAATGCAATCAACAGTTGCTTGGATTACAAGTGTTCCTAAGACACAATTGTGAAGAACAACCTCTTCACTTCTAAACCACTATGGTGATTTCTCTGCTTCTCTATCTCCAACAGCTGCCTTCTAGGATTTCTTCTCCTGGTATTTATAGCAGCAGATCAGTCCTTGGGCCTGGGCGCATACATTAGGTTTTATCCATCATAAAACCTATCTTTTGTATTCTACACGTTTTCCACTTTAATCAGGTACATATTAGTTCCCCTAGGGCGTCTAAAATGTCTCCTGCATTCCAGCTTGAGCTTCTGAGTTGTTTCCTGAGTTCTAGCTACCAGAATAACAAACTTCCGCTTGATGTCATACGACCTATGTCATAACATTGAGTATGACATCCAGCTTAACTTATAGTTAGCTTAGTTAACTTACCATGTGCAGTCTATATTATGAATGTAACAACATCAGACATGACATTCATACATATACTAATATTTTGCCACAAAATGCAGTCAATCAAGAGCACTTACAAACTCCTTCTTTGGCAAATGTTTGGCTAAAACACTTTGTACTTACATCAGAGATTTCCACACATCAGAAGACTTAACATAGGTCCTGTCATGTAGGTAAGTCACTTGCTGCTCAAGCTCTCAGAATCCTCACAGTTGGCTTTCAGCCCTGTTAACTCTCTGTAGACTTCTACTACAGATGTCACCCTTGGCTAGTTGAGTAACAGAGTTACTCCCCCTCAACTGATGCACATCAGTTGTACACTTCACTTGTGAACAGCCAGCAGTCACATATATTCATCCAGCCTACTCTGGATGGTATGACATTCAGGATAACATCCTATCACATGGTTGTGCAACTCCCCCTGAAGGGATGCATTCTGCTCCTTGCAGACATACACAGAACTCCTAGGCATCTTGTTAAGATCACCCATGTTAGTACCTACAACATGTCAGTCCTAGTTCTAACATACATGGCATACATATCATATCAGTAATAGCCCAAACAGCTGTTATCACACACACACACACATCTCATTAGCAGCACCTGTAGTTACACACATATCATAAACACTATGGTGCATATGCACAAGTCTTGTTCTTCCACCTGTTGTTACTACCACAACCACATAACCTGTGGTACTCATATTGGTTATCCACCAATTCTTCCATCTGCTGTACATGCTCATGTTTTTACTCTCTCCCCCTTTTTAGCTAGAAATTGAGATCCAACTAACACATAGCATATATCATACATGTGTTTGGAGTTACATAACCTACTCATATAGATCATAAAAACAGATTGTCTTAACAGTTCTCACACAAGCCTAACAAAACAAATCAAACTAATACAGCAGCAACCCTTCTTCTTGCACCACCCCAGCTAGCAGTGGTTTGAGCTATCAGACATTAGTCTTCTTCTGTAGCTGAGCTTGACCTGTCCTCCTCAGTCTCTCCAGGGCCTTCTTCCTCAGCATCAGTGCCTTCCTCCTCAGCATCAGTGCCTTCCTCAGCAGCATCTTCTGAGCCATCTTCCTAACTTCCTTCTTCCCTAGTACCATCATCTTCCTTTGTGGCACCTTCTTCCCTTGTAGCATCCTCTGAGCTGTCAGTATCCTCATCTTGCTCAAGAGATTGTAGCAATTTTTCAAGTGTGTGCTTTCTTGCATCCAGTTCCTTGCATGTTTCTTTAATGATGGTCATCACTTCAGCTTTTCTGGCTTTGGGACCCCTTTTTGATGTCTCAGTGGATGCCATGGCAATGTCTGAAACATGGGTTCCTTGAAACAGTTTGTGATGAAAGGCTAAGGGAGTTTCTCTTTTGCTTGCTACATCACTGGTCTTAAGGATATTTGGAAACTGTTCTAACATGATTCCACAGACAAGGGAAGGAAATGCTATAGGTCCTTTGATGCTATAACTGCCACCATGCTTCATTGTTTGATCAAAGATGTATGTGCCATAATCCATTTTGGTCTTGGTTCCCACAACATAGATGACCCTCCCCAGGATGGTGGCCACTGATGATTTGTGATTGGTTGGCACCCAGTTTGCAACACCAATCTTGTGCAGCAAGGCATATTTCATGCTCAGCTTACTGGCAACAAGCTTCCCTTTTGATGGCCACTTCCTGACTTGATTCCCAGTTATCACTTGACATATTTTGTTGTCAGAGATGTTTAACTCAGACACAACCTCATTTGTTCTTTCAAGGAAGTTGTTGATGATGATGGGAGTGAAGACAACACCATTTCCCCTGACAAACACTTTCCCAAACTCAAACGATTTTCTATCAGCACATTTATCCGATAAATTAACTATAAATTCTTTGACCAGAATTTCATAGCATTGGGAGAACCGAGTGATAGTTTTCATCAAGCCAGCTTCACATATGAGGGTCACAATCTCCTTGTTTTCCAGAGCATTTTGAGCAAGCTCTCTCTCTCCAGAGCCAACCTCTTTTGGTATACATACTTCCACCTGATGACACCTGAGGGATAGTGAAAAAGATGTTGTCAAAGGGCACCTCAGGAACATTTTCAGCCAGCTTGCTTGAAGCAGGTTTCCTCTTTGCTTGGGTGTCAGTGACATCCATTTCAACATCAGAATCTATTTCTTGTTCTGGTCTTGATTCAATCTTTCTCTTCTTGATGGTTACCTTGCTCTACCCTTTGGAGGGTCCAACCTGAGTCCTCTTAGTTCCAACCTTCTTGGTGGTATCTTCTTGCTCAGTAGTCTTCTCAACATCCCTTTTCTTGGGTGAGCTTTGGTCAACTACCTTTTTCCCTTTCCTTTTCATCAATCTTTTGGCAATGCCTGGATTGATCGTTGCTATGAGATCATTGTCAAAGTACTCGTCTAAGTTTACTACCTCAGCATCTTTGGCTTCATGCAAATCATCATCCCTTTTATCAGACCCTTCATCCTTATTCTTCTCTTTTGGAGGGTTGTTTCCCAATGCTTTGACATTGTGTGGGACATTACTTTGATCACTTTGATTAGGCTCAGCCCCCTTAATGGTAGATGATGTGGGAATGTTGAGGGCACTAGCAACCATCGCAGTAATTTCAAGGTGTGTCTGTCTTGCTTCTTCAGTATTTAGGTCATCAGATGTAGTCGTAGGAGTAGCTTGACCTGAGCCAAAGATTTTTGATTGTCTTGCATACTTCCTTTTAGGTTTCTTTACTAGCAATCCTTCAGGGGTCATCATACGCAGTGGAGCAATCTCTAGAGCCTCATTAGGGTTCGCTTCATCAGGACTGGTGTTCATCCTGGAGGTTGGTTGCGCCATAGTTATTGTCGTTGAAGAAGATGAGGGAACTTTTTTGTGCTTGTTTGAGACGGTATGGGAGCTGGAGCGTTTGTGAAGAAACCAAGAGTAGTGAGAGTGTGTTATATACGTGGGATTGAGGTATGATTGCCCACTAGAAGGGAACATACCGTTTTGACTCATCATTAAATGACTTAGTATCAAAATGTAATTCCCCATTTCCTTTAATTGCTATAACTCATCAGCACTAGAGGAACTTAATTTTTTAAATTGAGGTTCCTTGATGCTTCTTGACTTCTTGTCAGCAATATTTAGGATATAGCCATCAAGTGTTGCACACGCTTTTTGCCCTTTCCACACGTTACCCTCAAGCATGTCTCCCTTGAACTTTGTAGATCTTGTTAGAATGGTGCCTTTAATGTCACAGAACAAAGTCATGACATTAGGGATGACATTTCTTCTTTTCGGCAGAGTATCCTCCATGGACTCCATCAGGTTCCAAAATAGTCTATCTAGTTTTACCTGATGGCCAATCTTTACGTATCCCGTCTTGTCTAGACTTCTTACCTGACTTTTCTTACACCCTGTTCTTCTTTCTGAGGCATATTTTGAGTGTCCTTTAGCTGATGCTTTGGACCTGGATCTTTTCTCCAACCCTAGGTGGTCCTTCTTTTCCTTGTTAACCAATCCATTTATGTTACTTCTTGGCTCCCACAGGTAACACTTATTCTTGGATCTAGATCCCCTCATTTCTTCCTTACCCTCTTTATTGATCACCACACACTTGTCTTTGGAAAAGTGTACTTTTAAACCTTGATCACATAGCTGACTTATGCTTATTAGGTTAACAGTTAGTCCTTTAACTAACAGGACATCCTTCAATTCTGGAGCTTTAGGACTGTTAAGTTGTCAAGCACCTGTGATTTCTCCTCTAGCTCCATCCCCAAAGGTTACATGACTAGAAGAATGAGGTTTGAGTTTGATCAACAGATCCTCAATTCCAGTCATATGCCTGGAGCAGCCACTGTCAAAGTATCAATCCTCATTGGTTCGCATTCTTAGGGAAATGTTAGTTGTTAGAGCTACAGTCTTGACAACCCATTATTCTTGCTTCTTAGGCACTTCCTTCTTCTTGGGTTTGGCTTGATGCTGCCTCCAGCTCTGGTTGGCATGATGTTGCCTTTGTCCATGATGCTGTCTTTTTCCATGATTACCCTGGTTATCACTTCTTTGGCTAGGAAACCCATGCAACCAGAAGCACACAACTCTAATATGCCCATGTTTTCCACAATGGTAGCATCTATGCCTTTGGAATTGTCTCTTGACTTGATTCCCATTTCTGTGTTGAGGATGTTGTAACTTTGACTGTGACATCCTTTGTAACTTTTGAATTTCAGGCTGCAACCTCTTGAGTTTCAAGACAAGATTTTGTTTTTCAACAAATCCTAGACCAGACCTATTTCCTGCAGTCTGACCACTCTGAAGAATCTCCTCTAGGATGTCAGATCCAGAGTTGAGCATCCTTATAGATTTTGTCATTTGCTCCTTTTCTTCTTTCAACTCCTTTACCTCTCCTTGGAGTGAGTTTATAGTAACTAGATGCTCTCTCTTTTCAGCTTCTAGCTCTTTGATGAGCTTCTTCTGATGCTCTCCTTGTTGGTACAGTTCTGTGCTTCTGATGGATAACTTCTTATATGATTCAGCTAGTTCATCATAAGTTAGCTCCTCTTCACTTGAGTCTCCATCAGATACACACACACACACACACACAGTTGAGAATAGTTACATGTATGGATGATTATCCTTCTGATCCACTGTCAGAATCTTCATAAGACCAAGTGACTGTTAGACTTTTTCCCTTCTTTTTGAGGTATGTGGGACATTCCTTTCTAACATGTCCATATCCCTCACACTCATGGCACTGTACTCCTCTGCTTTGGTTGGCTTTATCTTCAGCTTTTTCTTTGTCAGTAGGCAAGCTTTTGAAATAAGGTTTAGACTTAGCATCTATCCTTTTGGCCAATTTGTTGAACTGTCTTCCAAGCATGGTTATTGCCTCTGATAGATCTTCCTCCTTTGCATGATCTGAAGTCTCAGCAGTGTTTGAGACAAGAGCTATACTTTTGCTCTTTTTCTCCACAGCCTGATAACATATCCCCATCTCAAAGGTTTGAAGGGATCCAATGAGTTCATCCACTTTCATGTGGCATATGTCTTGAGCTTCTTCAATGGTTGTTACCTTCATGGCAAACCTTTTAGGTAGTGACCTTAGTATCTTCCTTACAAGCTTTTCTTCAGCCATCTTTTCTCCTAAAGCTCCTGAGGTGTTAGCTAGTTCAAGAAGATTCATGTAAAAGTCATGAATGGTCTCATCTTCCTTCATTCTTAGACTTTCAAATTTCGTGGTCAGCATTTGAAGTCTTGACATTTTGACCTTGGAGGTTCCTTCATGAGTGGTTCTGAGAGTGTCCCAAACATCCTTTGCTAGTTCACAGTGGTGGACCGGTCTAAAGATGTTTTTGTCTATACCATTGAAGAGTGCATTCAATGCTTTAGAGTTTCCAAGAGCCAATGCCTCTTGCTCTTTGGTCCATTCCTCTTCAGGAATTTGCATAGATACTCCATCCTTGTCAGTCTTCACAGGATGTTCCCAGCCAGAGTTTGCAGCTCTCCAAGCCTTGCTGTCTAAGGACCTTAGGAAGGCAATCATCCTAGGCTTCCAATAGTCATAATTAGAACCATCCAGAATTGGAGGTCTATTGGTGAATCCAATATCTTTATCCATAGTACCATAATTTTGTTTCCCTAGATCTCACCCAGTAATAAACAGGCAGGGTGCCTGCTCTGATGCCAATTGAAAATTCTGGCCAGCCCACAATGGATGTTCTAACAAAAGTTATAACATCCACTGTGACATTCACTACATACCTACTATTATGCAGCAATAACAAAGCAGTAAATAACACAGTTGGTTGTTCACCCAGTTCAGTGCAACACACTTACATCTGGGGGCTACCAAGCCAGGGAGAAATTTCATTATCAGTAGAATTAATTCAGAGTCAAACCTCCAGTTTGCACTCCTCACTTAAAACCTACCCAATGACAATTTAACCTAGAGACACTCTAGACCTGAGTATACCCACTCACTCCCTACAATCACACACCAGTGATAACAAACAGTTACAAATTAAACAGTAGATTGAAGAGACACTTCAACTACACACACACACCTTGATCTTGCTTCAAAGCTTTGATCAAATGACACACACTCTTGCTTAACAGCTTCGAGTGATACACATCCTAGAAACTACCTAACCAATGCAATCAACAGTTGCTTGGATTACAAGTGTTCCTAAGACACAATCGTGAAGAACACCCTCTTCACTTCTAAACTACTATGGTGATTTCTCTTCTTCTCTATCTCCAACAGCTGCCTTCTAGGATTGCTTCTCCTGGTATTTATAGCAGCAGATCAGTCCTTGGGCCTGGGCATATACATTAGGTTTTATCCATCATAAAACCTCTCTTTTGTATTCTGCACGTTTGCCACTTTAATCAGGTACATATTAGTTCCCCTAGGGTGTCTAAAATGTCTCCTGCATTCCAGCTTGAGCTTCTGAGTTGTTTCCTGAGTTCTAGCTACCAGAATAACAAACTTCCGCTTGATGTCATACGACCTATGTCATAACATTGAGTATGACATCCAGCTTAACTTATAGTTAGCTTAGTTAACTTACCCTGCGCAGTCTATATTATGAATGTAACAACATCAAACATGACATTCATACATATACTAATATTTTGCCACAAAATGCAGCCAATCAAGAGCCCTTACACAAAGGAAGAATCAATCACAAGTAGATAAATGCAAACATGAAAATGCACATTTAGAATGGTGGGAAGGAGGAAAAGTGTGTGGGGCAGCAGCCGCCACAAGCATGTCTTGACCTCAACAGCGATGCAAGAATGATGCAAACATGTGGAGAAAACAAGAGATGAAAGCATACAAACATGCAAATGAATGATCGATTCGAACCCCATACAAACATGCAAATAATTGAAAGAATGATCATACATGGCAACAACATCATGATTAAACAACCATAAACAGCAGTAAACAACCAAAACAATTTAATTCTAATGCATCACACTGATCTATGATGATTCGAATCGAACCAGTACGCGAACATGCAAGCAAACAACAAAATATGGCATTCTGGCACAGTGTTAATCGGTTAACACATACTGTTAATCGGTTAACCTGTGTAAAACAAGTGAAAATCTGGAAATTCGTAGGTGTTAATCAGTTAACACCAGGCGTTAACCGGTTAACACCCTGAAATCTTTGAAAATTTTGAATATTTGAATAGGTTAACCGGTTAACCATATACGTTAACCGGTTAACACTGTACCAGAAGCACAAAAATAGCAAACATAATCACTTTCCGGCAAATAAGCATTTATCCGATCAACCGGATGATCGCATAATCACTTATTCACGAACTTAAACCAGGAAATCATGATTCAAACATCATGTAAATAGATCAACACAACCAGATCAAGGATCAACAACTCAAATCAATCACAATTCAATCGAATATGAACATTAACATGACAAACATGCAAATAAGCTCGAAAATTAAATCGGATCAGAAATCCAACCTACAAATCAGAGAATTGATTTGGTAATTATTGACTCAACTGTAATTGTGTAGATCTAAGAAAATTGATGCGGAATACTTCAAGATCTAAGCTAATTGATGTTGTATGAATGAAGATCCTTCACAATTAAGTCAAATTATTCCAAATAAGCACTTCTACAATCACCTCAAAATCCAGATCTGAACTTGCACGAAAATTGAAGATGAGGATTGATCAAATGATGATGGTAGATGGAGGATTATGCTCAAGAATCTATTGATTCCAATAAAGAATCAATAGTTCCAAGGAAAATGAGCTTTGAGTGAAGGTTTTGGCTATAGAGGAAATTGAGAGAATTGAGAGAGAATTGATCAAGTCTGAACTTGAAATGGAAATTATGAAGGTTAGATGAGTGTGGTTTGGAGTAATTCACTTAAATACCACTTTGGTTGGGATCCAAAACAAAGGCTTGGAAGTTGGTTTGGAAATTGTGGTATGGAATGAGGTTTGGGATTTTGGAGGGAAATGAAATTTAACCAAATTTCAAAATGATGTTCTAGATCCTTTCCAAGTGTAAAAATGAGCTTTCAAGTGATCAAAATTGGACCCCAAAGCAGCTTCACTTGAAAATTCACGTATAGGGCAAATTATGCTATAGTTAACTGGTTAACCATATGTGTTAACCGGTTAACACTGTTAAAACTTCAATTCTGGGCTGATTTTCAAATGGTTAATCGGTTAACCATATGTGTTAACCGATTAACACCTTCAAAAATTTGAATTTGGCGCCTTTTGGTGGGAAATCTGTCCATTTCCCCTATTTCAGCTGTCTGGAGCTCTGTTTAACTGCTGAACCTCATTTTTGACTGTTGTCACTGTGAGAATACTTGACATGAGCCAGAATGCTGATTTCTGATCTGAAATTAACCTGGAAAACAGAATAAAATCGATCGCTCGATTGCTGGGCAAAATAAATGTCGAAGCTCTGATGCTCTCTGTTCGCTGTTCAGTCTTGCTCCGAAATGAACTTGAGTCACATGAACGCCTTGATCCCATGCCTCGAGAACAAATGCTATGATATGCAAAAAAATGCAAAATGCAAAGAAACAAAAGCCAGTTACGGTTAAAAACGAAAGGCAAATTTTGGGGTGCTACTGCTGCCCCTATTCAAACAACTTGGACCTGAAAGGAGGAAAAGCATTCACTCTCAAACATTCAAGGTACAAGATGATTGAATACAAAAAGAACCCGGAAATTTGCACCCCGTGGGAATGCAAAACAGCGACCACCAACCAAGAGTCAGAAAACGACGCGCTGGGGATAACAATCCAATATAATCTGAACTTCATCCAAAAGATGCCAACCAAAAGTCGGAAAAACGCCCGAAGGATACCAACCAAGAGTTGGAACAACGACTAACGAATACCAACCAAGAGTTGGGACAAAACCATCAACAAATACCAACCAAAAGTCGGAATAAAACCTGCTGGGGAACAAAAGCGTAACCACGCAGCTTCATGTAGACTCCACCGGGGAAAGAGTGGACTAATCAGACGACTTTGTGGAGCACAAGCTTCTGCCATAAGACTGCAATCAAAGAATTCCATCCAAGAGATGGAATAAAAACCCAAACATTACCAACCAAAAGTCGGGATTACCACAACACCAATCGGAACTTCCATGACGAGACGATTTCGTTGAGGAGGCACACTGACCAAAAGTCGGAATCAACAACCAGAGTACCAAGATTACCAACCAAGAGTTGGAAAATCGTCAACAAGTTAACCACATTGGATATGGCGACCTCACTGGGGAATCTAAGGCTACCAACCAAGAGTTGGAAACGAACCGACATCCACGACTTACCATACCGGAGAAACCATAACCACCAACCAAAAGTTGGAAAATGCCAAATCTCCTCATCACCCAAAAGTTGAGATAACGACTCCTCTGAGGAATAAAGGGAGGACTACCAACCAAAAGTTGGAAATACCAGATCTTCTTATCAACCAAAAGGTGAGATAACGACTCTTCAGGGGACAACGAAAAACTACCAACCAAAAGTTGGAACAACAATAGACGTCTCAGACCGAACCTACTGGGGATAGGGGTATACCAACCAAGAGTTGGGACAACCGCAGGGGAAGACATCCAACCAAAAATTAGGAAACAAAGATACTAACCAACAATTAGAATCACCATGAAATCCCGCTGATCCAAGGTCGGAACACAAGCTACTAATCAAAAGTTAGGATGACTGGGGACGCTACACGAAGCCGACTCCACCACAGAAGACTACCAACCAAAAGTTGAGATGATCATCTCGAATTATCAACCAAGAGTTGAAATAAAAGCCACTAACCAAAAGTTAGAACAGCGACTACTAACCAAGAGTTAGAACAACAAGGATTATCAACCAAAAGTTGAAATAGAGACTTCGCTCAGGGAAGCCCTACCAACCAACAGTTGGGATCACCAAATACAATCATCTGAATTATGCAGGAGGGTACCGACCAAAAGTTGGAATCCATGACTCTGCTGAGAAAAATAAAGAACAACCACCAAAAGTTGGAATAACATCCAAACACCACTGGGTCATCAACCAAAAGTTGAAATAAACAACGATGGCCAACCAAAAGTCAGAACAACTCTGTTGGGAAAGAACCACAAGCTTGACCAGGGAAGGCAACACTCGCAAGCGACTCACCTGGAGAAAGCGAAAACATTCGCCCAAACTACTCAGCTGGGAAGAATCTGGTAAAATACCCGATCTAGAAATCCATCCTGACGCGGATAACACGAAAACCCCTTGATTCAAACAACCTCTGTCGAAAAAGATATCCAGTCCCAAAATACCAAATCTAGCTTATGCTTCGGATGCATATGTTTGAAAATGGCGTAATGCTCCATACGAAATGGAAATGCTACGCATTTGGGAGGATGCTAATGCAAAATGCAAATGCAAAAGAACCAACCTGGCAAAATAAATGCTAGGGAGAAAAGACCCACTCCGCCGGGGATAACCGGGTGCGCCAAGTACGATTGGACTTACTAGGAAAAACAAACCTTGGCTCTGGATTAGATAGGTCAGGCGAGAGCTGACAACTGAGAATGGGTTTCTTCAAAACAAGTCAAGCGAGAACTGACTACCGGGCGTGAACCGGGCTCTGCCAAACATGTCGGAAGGGGACCGACTACCAGACAAGAACTGGTTTCTGTTTTTACATCAAACATGAGTTAATTGTGGTTTTCCAGACAAGAACTGGACTTCGAAACGCTTTCCAATAGACAGGAACCGGGATTAAAGACAAACGACCGCCAGACGAGCACTGGTTTGAACAACTGACATTTACCAGGTGAGAACTGGACTCAAACGTCGTCTACCAGATAAGAACTGGTATTCCACGAAGGCATCAGACAAGAACTTATTTTAAAAGGAAGACAGACTAGGCAAAGACTGGACTCTGAAACTGTTATCTGGATGATGATTGGGATGTGCCAAGCACGATTGGGCTTTTTGGTTTGAGGATATGACCAGGTTTGTTGCTACTGGATTTATCTCTGGTTACCAACAAGAATGGATTTAAAAGGGAGTACTAGACAAGAACTAGTATCCAAGGATAGACTACCGGACAAGAGTTGGTGTCAACAAGGCTAAGCCATCAGACAAGAACTGACTACCAAGCGGGAACTGGGTTCAACGAACAAGGTCAGGCGGGTACTGGATTCTACCAAAAGTTGGACGAGAACGAATTACCAGGCGGGTACTGGAATCTACCAAAAGGTTGAACGAGAACTGATTACCAGGCGGGTACTAAAATCAAGAGGTTAGGTTGTCAGGCGAGAACTGAGCTTCTACCTTCAGGTATCAAAAGTGAGTTGCTTTCCGGTTGGCCAGACATGAACTGGACTTTAAAACTGTGTTTGCCAGTCGGGGACTGATTAAACAGTGAGCTACAAAAAGGGTGACCGGACGGGAATTAGTCGAAAATCCGACATGTACCGGACAGGAATTGGTACTTACCAAAGGATGACCAGACAAGAACTGGTTTGTCAGGCAAGAATTAGGCTTCGAAAACGATTTTGATTACAAAGTTTGGTATGTAATAGGTCTCAGGTTATTTGATGAGGTAATGACATGATTCCACAACACTCAACTCTTGTTGACGAGAACAAACTTGCTTGAGTAACTGCCCCAGAATAACTCAATTTGCCATGAAGCAATTTGTCATGAGACAACCTCGAGATGGCTTGCCCCAGATTAACTGACTTTCAGATGGCTGTCTCCCTTTATATGATCATTTGATATAGCTTGCCCCGGCTCAACGGAGTAGGCGTTCTGCATTCTATCCTGATCAATCTTCCCCTGTGGAAACTTTCCTGCTGTCAAGTGCTTACTCGCAAGTAAAACAGATTGTTCTGCACAAAAGATATATTCATGCAATGCATATGACAGTTTTGAAATTCAAATTTGTTCACTGGAAAAACAATTTGTGACATAAAGTGAATGAATCACTTATCAAAGTATCAACATTAAAACCTGCAAGTTGAGCAAAATCCTTTTAGGAGTCAGTTTCGATACGATCTTTACCGAAGCATGCTTTCGAAACCACCATGCTTCAATTAGGACTTTTGAAGGTTGTAACTTGGTCAGGTTCACGGTTAAGAAAGAAAGGATAAAGGCTCAAAGTTTATTCTAACCCACCCATTCTCCTTGATGTTCTCCAATCCTACGTTCAGCTAATACGACCTTAGTGCTCACCTTCCAAAGGTTAAGTGACAGGAGTGATGGTTCGGGAACCCACAAAATTTTGGGAGTGACAGTCACTCGCTTTTCGTCTTTTGGTGCCTGGAGTTGCACGACTTGTTTGTTCGAGGATTTTCTTTTGTAATCCTTTTCATTTTTCTACTTTTTCCCTAACTTTTGCCTGGACTGGCTCTTTCGAGCTTTTTTTTATTTCAAAGTCCAGCGGGATGCCCTAATTTTTGCCTAAGTCTCTTGTTTTCAAGATTCGACTTAGCGGGCTTTTTTCTTTTGATTCTTTTTTCTTTCTTTTTTTTGAACAAATCGTGTGACACCAGCTCGTCTGACTTATTTGAAAAGAGATTGTGACTGTTTCACTCCTTGGTCGGCAACGGGTAACCACTGTGGTTTTTTAGGCATGGCCTCTAGAGGTGTGATTGATCCTTGAACGAGAACACTCCTTTTGCGATTTGGACGCTCGGTCGAATTAGCTAACACCTACCCTGCCCCGGGTTAAGATTGAGGGTTTTTTTCGTTTTCAGAAAGAAACTTCTACTACTAGGCTCAAAGGGGTTGACAAGGGATTATCATCCTTATATCTCCAGTGTTTAGGAATTTTGAAAAAATGCCTGGCATCAGCAGGTTTTATTCAAAAGCATACAATCGGAAGCTTGCGCGTCTTGCAATTTCGTCATCCTCCCTGGATTCCACTTAAACAAGCGTTAGACATCAATTAAAAACATACGTGAACACAAATGGATTTAATCAAAATATGCATATTCATTTCATTGTCAATATCAATTGAAAACAATACAGTTTTACAAATGATATTTGCATTCTAACAGGAAAGAAACTACAAATACAAAGAAATGACAAGATAAAACAAAGATTGCCAGCTTTGAGGAACTGGGCTTTCAGATTTTGCTGGCTGCTGGAGGACGTGACCCTTGCAGTCTTCAAATTCAATCAAATGAGAGGTCGACGTGCACAACCAAATTTCCTTCGGGAAAGGAAATGCACTCTTTGTCAATCAACTGCTGCACTTTGGCTTGAAAGGCTTTGTAGTCATCAGTTGTGTGTCCTATGGATCCGGCATGATATTCGCATCGAGCGTTGGGATCATACCCAGGAGGGTATGGCTCTAGCAGCGGTTTGAGAGCCTTAGGCTCCACCAAAGAGTTCTGAATCAACTGTGGAAGAATATCACTGTGTGACATATGCACTGGATGAAGAGGAGCATTCCTTCTTTCCAGATTATTGTTGCGATGCATATTCTGATTCTGGCGCTGACGGTTTTGCTGCTGAGGAGCACGAGGTTGTTGGAGACGGGCTGACTGCTGAGCCGCAGCTGGAGCATACACAACATTAGTTTCTCCTTCTTTCCCAACATGATACTTCTTTGTATCTTTAGAAGAACTAGGAGCAACTTGGATCTTCCCCAGTTTGATACCACTTTCGACCCTTTCTCCTGCTGTCACCAGATCTGAAAAACTTGCAGACATGCAACCTATCAGCTTCTGATAATACACTCCGGGAAGTGTGGCCATGAACATGTCAGTCAACTCTCTCTCAACCATGGGAGGTTGCACTCTAGCAGCTAAATCTCGCCATCTCTAGGCGTACTCTTTGAAGCTCTTAGTACTCTTCTGAGACAGATTCTGCAATTGTATCCTGTTCGGCGCCAGATCACTATTATACTGATAGTGACGCACGAAAGCCTCAGCCAATTCTCTCCAGCTACCAATATGGGTCCTCTCAAGCCCCATAGACCATTACAAAGATGCCCCAGTTAGACTGTCCTAGAAGCAATGCATCAGCAGCTTTTCATCCTCAGAGTAAGCAGACATCTTTCGGAAATAGGCTCGGATGTGTACTCTAGGACAGGATGTCCCTTTGTACTTTTCGAAATCTGGTACCTTGAACTTGGGAGGAATCCTGACCCCAGGAACTAGACTAAGATCTGACATGTCAAGGCCCTGCGAGTTCTGATTCTCGAAAGACTTCATCTTTTCCTTAATCAAATTAAACCTTCGGCCAGCTTCCGTTGGCAAACCTCCTTCCATATCCTTCACAGAAAAGATATCACTCTGGTGATCTTCCCACTGAGGGCCAGCAGCCCGGTGTACAACGCCCATACTCCCACCAGCAACACTACCATTTCCATTCGCAGCACCTCCGCCCGAAGGTATGACAACAATAGGAATACCCTATGGAACACATCCTCCAACTGGAGGGAAGACACCAGCAATTCCATTGTTATTGGCTTGGGGAGTGTCAAGGAGAGGCTGAACTAGAGTTCTCAGATGTTCCTGTCCACTGGCAACATTCTGCATCAACTCCATGAACTGGGATATGCGAGTTCTGAATTCCTGCAATTTGGCTTGAACCTGATCCATTATCTTTCGTTGATTCCCTCGAGTCGGATATCTGTAGAAGCTAAACTGCTCAATCCTGAACTGAAGAAAACCTAACAGAGTCATGAACAGAAGGCCATCGAGAACACCTGTTATGCAAATGAGAGTGCAAAATGCAAACATGTCCATGTATTCACAGGGAGATCTCCCCTTTGATTCCAGTTTCAACAGAAAAGAACAACAAGGATGGATACGAGCACCACAATAATCTTTTCCCACATCAGGTAACAATCCCTCTGAAGATTTCAAAGACGCCAGGCTCATCCCTGGGGATTGGACCAAATAAAGGCCATAACTCGAGTGTCATAAATGTGCATACAACCCCTTCTCTTCAGAAAACCCATATCAGAATCAAAGGAGAGACGAGAACCTTTCGAACACATAGACATGTAATGTTACATGTAGGATGATTATGCAAATGCAAATGCAACAAGGGATCAAGGTATCCAATGCTCAAAATTTGCTGATGTGCTGTTGACTGAATTCAACCAGAGCTCCGCTCTAATCAGAACACTAAGATAATACACTGGATGGAACACTCAGGACCAAAATTCCGCATTGACGAGAAAACCAGGGTTGGTTGAAGGCTAGGTTTCCTGCAAAACCCATCCCTCTCACATGTGGGTTCTAGTCTTGAAAGGTACGACATCCTATGCGGGTGGTCAGCGTCACAGACTTTCGAGAAATGATGATACGTTCACCGTTTCCCGTTTGGCATTATAGTCTAACAAAGCGGCCTCACTTAGCTGACTCCCCAAATGAACGGTCTCCAGAGTCGACAGTCTCTCTAAGTCAATATTCCCTTGACTGCACCAGACGCGCAGGATAGAATATTTCCAAAGAAAAACCTCGTCTGAATGTGAATTTCACGAGCTATTGTGCAGCCAAATGCCACACAAGCTCCCGCTAATCTCCACTCTAATCCTATATGTATACTCAAGCTCAGGTCCGACTTATCTCTCAGTGGAACAACCCAACCCACAACACAGCAGCAACAAGAATGCAATGCAATAATATACAACAGAGAATGTACATAAAGCAACACAAAAAATGCACAAAAGTAAACACCCAAAGACGCAACAGACAAGCGCTAGGAATGACTCGCATAGGGAACCAGAGTCCCCAACTGTCGCAACTGCGAAAAACACCCGACAGAAAACAGAAGAGTCGCCACCTTTCGTTATTTATCCCAAGGAGAGGGAAAGGAAACGATCGGAAAAAACCTGACGGAAAAAGGAAAGACAAGGTCATTGCAACCAAGTCCTGGATTCGGGAGTCGGTTACGCAAGGGGAAGGTATTAGCACCCCTCACGTCCGTCGTACTCGACGGGATCCACGCTTGTTGTCTATCTAAGGGTGTGTTTAAACTATCTACGCTAAAGGCTTCAGGACAAAAATAAAATAAAAGAGAGACTCGGTAAAGCATCGCAGCTCTGTGCCTACGTACTTTCATCTGGTATGAAAGATCAGAGTCAACGTAGTTCGGCTAACTACGGGAAAGAAGGGGGGAAGGTTGTTCGCCAAGACGTCGCGTCTTGTGCCTATGTACTTTCATCTAGTATGAAAGATCAGAGCAAACGTAGTTCGGGTGCACATGAAACCACTGGTTGATTGAGTGTTTTAATCGAGTAGGGTTAAACATCCGTTCCAGCAGTTAGGGACTAAGCCTGTTTGCGGTAGAACCGAAGCTTAACGACACTCTCTTTCTGAAAAAAGTTCCCGATTAATCCCGAAGGAAAAAGGTTTGAATTTGTTTTATATTTTTTTAGTGAAGTGAATTAATTCGGTTTGTGATTCACGTTGCACTAAAGACTATGACACGGAGGAGAATGTGTCGTATATCGCCCCCAAACGAGACGTATACTAAACATTCTAGATAAGTGAGAGGAGACCCCTCACTCATCATTCCCCATGTAGCTTAAGGCTCGTAGCGCGCAACGTTTATCGCCTTTATTAAATGAGTTAGCATGATTTTGAGATGAGAAGAGAGATGCACGGAAGGTCTAAGGGAAACTCGGCCCTAACGTTGTCATGCAATGTATTCCTAAAGTTTGGATGAAAAGGGGAAACATCTACTCTAATGTTAGCATACTTGGATTGAACACCTAATGTCTCTCCTACTCCCATCCTAAACGGAGGGACTAAGAATCCTATGGGGATCATAGCAAGAAAGCACAAGAAGAACAAAGGAAGAATCAATCACAAGTAGATAAATGCAAACATGAAAATGCACATTTAGAATGGTGGGAGGAAGGAAAAGTGTGTGGGGCAGCAGCTGCCACAAGCGCGTCTCGACCTCAACAGCGATGCAAGAATGATGTAAACATGTGGAGAAAACAAGAGATAAAAGCATACGAACATGCAAACGAATGATTGATTCGAACCCCATACAAACATGCAAATAATTGAAAGAATGATCATACATGGCAACAACATCATGATTAAACAACCATAAACAACAATAAACAACCAAAACAATTTAATTCTAATGCATCACACTGATCTATGATGATTCGAGTCGAACCGGTACACAAACATGCAAGCAAACAACAAAATATGGCATTCTGGCACAATGTTAATCGGTTAACCTGTGTAAAACAAGTGAAAATCTGGAAATTCGTAGGTGTTAATCGGTTAACACCAGGCTTTAACCGGTTAACACCCTGAAATCTTTGAAAAATTTGAATATTTGAATTGGTTAACCGGTTAACCATATACTTTAACCGGTAACACTGTACCAGAAGCAAAAAAACAGCAAACATAATCACTTTCCGGAAAATAAGCACTTATCCGATCAATCGGATGATCGCATAATCACTTATTCACGAACTTAAACCAGCAAATCATGATTCAAACAACATGTAAACAGATCAACACAACCAGATCTCAACAACTCAAATCAATCACAATTCAATCGAATATGAAGATTATCATGACAAACATGCAAATAAGCTCGAAAATTAAATCGGATAAGAAATCCAACCTACGAATCGGAGAATTGATTCGATAATTGTTGACTCAACTTAATTGTGTAGATCTAAGCAAAGAAGTCCGGAATACTTCAAGATCCAAGCTAATTGATGTTGTATGAATGAAGATCCTTCACAATTAAGTCAAATTACTCCAAATAAGCACTTCTACAATCACCTCAAAATCCATATCTGAAATTGCACAAAAATTGAAGATGAGGGTTGATCAAATGATGATGGTAGATGAAGGATTATGCTCAAGAATCTATTGATTATAATGAAGAATCAATAATTCCAAGGAAAATGAGCTTTGAGTGAAGGTTTTGGCTATGGAGGAAATTGAGAGAATTGAGAGAGAATTGATCAACTCTGAACTTGAAATGGAAATTATGAAGGTTAGATGAGTGTGGTTTGGAGTAATTCACTTAAATACTACTTTGGTTGGGATTTAAAACAAAGACTTGGAAGTTGGTTTGGAAATTATGGTATGGAATGAGGTTTGGGATTTTGGAGGGAAATGATATTTAACCAAATTTCAAAATGATGTTCTAGATCCTTCCCAAGTGCAAAAATGAGCTTTCAAGTGATCAAAATTGGACCCCAAAGCAGCTTCACTTGAGAATTCACGTACATGGCAAATTCTGCTATGGTTAACCGGTTAACCATATGCGTTAACCGGTTAACACTGTTAAAACTTCAATTCTGGGCTGATTTTCAAATGGTTAATCGGTTAACCATATGTGTTAACCGATTAACACCTTCAAAAATTTGAATTTGGCGCCTTTTGGTGGGAAATCTGTCCATTTCCCCTATTTCAGCTGTCTAGAGCTCTGTTTAGCTGCTGAACCTCATTTTTGACCGTTGTCACTGTGAGAATACTTGACATGAGCCAGAATGCTGATTTTTGATATGAAATTAACCTGCAAAACAGAATAAAATTGATCGCTCGATTTCTGGGCAAAATAAATGCCAAAACTCTGATGCTCTCTGTTCGTTGTTCAGTCTTGCTCTGAAATGAACTTGAGTCACAGGAACGCCTTGATCCCATGCCTCGAGAACAAATGTTATGATATGCAAAAAAATGCAAAATGCAAAAAACAAAAGCCAGTTACGGTTAAAAACGAAAGGCAAATTTTGGGGTGTTACACTCACCAAACATATATACAACCATAAAACTTGATGTAGAAGATAATAATTTAAAAAATTAAATTATTCTTGAAAAACAACTTAAATGAACAACTACTTTTCAAATTGCATTCATATTGTAATTATTTTAGTTCTTGCTTCTTAACACGTAGTATTTGATTCAATGCCTCAAATTTTTCAAAGCAATGGTTCATTCTTAGTTTATTTTGTAAAACATCAATATGTTGACTAATTCTAAATCATCATCATCACTATCATCATCATCATTATTTTAATCAATGATGGAGATTTTTATGATGACGACAATGAAGATGATTTGATTTCTCAATACATTTGATGTTTTGTAATATAAATTAATAGAGAATGAACCATTGCTTTGAAGAATTTAGGGCAATAAACCGAGTTATACGTGTTAAAGAGCGATATAGATGAATTACGAGATGAATGCAGTTCAAAAATCATGTTTGATATAAGTTGCATGTCAAATATCACTTAATTTTCAGATTATTATTTTCTAAATCACTTTAAATGAATGCATGCTCAATGAAGGGAGTGAAACAAACAATCTACATACATTATAATAAACTCAACAACAACATATACATCAACAAAATGACAACAACATATCTTTCATGGAATAATCTAAAGGTTATCTACTTTGTATTGCCATAAAGAAAAAGCACAAGGTAGATGAAACTTCCAAAATTGGTTCATACTTCTTATACTGTTTCTCCATAGCAAAATAAATCCTTTATGAACCACACCCATAATATGAGTTCTCTTGAATCAGATTTTGAAATATTAACAACTTTCAGAATGTTAACCTGTTTTGAAATATTAACAACTTTTAGAATGTTGAGCGTAACATGATGACTAGGGAGTAGTTCCTGGCGCATGCGAGTTGGCCTGAGGTCAGGCCTACATTTGGAGAGGGGGTGGGTGCTTCTGGCCCTGATGATGGCAGTGGTGAGGTAGGAGATGATGATGATACTAATGATGATGATGAGTCTGGTTCAGAGGACATTTCAGAGAGTATGGAGGGCACAGAGCCCGATGAGGACTGGTTTTGTTTTGTTTCTATTTTGTGGGCATGATCATGAGCAATTTTCTTTGGTCTTCAAAGTGAAGTATTTTTGTGATTAGATAATTGCTTTTGCTATTATTATTGTACTTTGTTTCAGATTTTGTTTATGTACTATTTTGAGGTGTTTTTACACCTAAGCACATTTTTGTTGAGTATTATTAATGTCAATTAGTTTTTATGTTAAAAATTTTGTTTTTTTTCAAGTGGTTTTTAATGTTTCTCATGCTGTTGGGCTTTAATTGAACTTCTAGATTGGTTGCTCTCTGAAAAGAAGTATCAAATGAAGATTCATCCAAGTTTGGATGCGATGATAATATTAAGCAAGCGAATAATGTCAAGGTACATGGTGTTGCACCCCAAAATTTGCCCAACTTTTCTTTACCTAGCTTGTGTTTCATTTCATGCACATTAGCATTATCATTTGCATTTCATTGACATGTATGTAGGAGATCAAGAGGTATGATTACCAGTCAAGGGCTACACAAGAGTTTGAATCTAGCTAAGAAGCTTATTCAAGTGTTCAAGGGTTGATATCCTTATCAGAGAAGTTAAAAGATCCTCAGAGAGAGTGGTTGAAACCAAGAGGGTGTGTCTCCTAGCTTGAGAGTTGTGGAAGTCATCAGATGATTCTGAAGCCATGAGGATAGACTTGAGGTCTTGAGAGAGCTCATGAGAAGTGTTAAAGATCACTTTGAGGTCTAGGAAGGTCATTGTGCAAGATTAAGAAGACTCAACCATGAGTGGTGCAACTAGGGTTTGACTGGGTCAACCCTAAGTCAACTGATGATTTGGACAAGGTTGAGACCTAACCCAAGATCCATGTGATCATGGATTGATGCATTGAGATGTTATAAGGATGATTCCAAGGTCAACTCATCATGATTGAAGAGTTTGAGAAGTTTCAAGCTAGGGTTTCTAAGGCTTGACAGTGTAAAATCCCCTAGTTTGACCTCTATCTTCAAGGCAGTTCAGCTCAAGATGTGATTGTCATATCATCTTGCCCCCAACATGAATATTGTATAGCATGATCTTAGATTTAATTTGAGTGCTAGAAGTCCTTGATAGGATTTGTAGAACTCAAGTTATGACTTTGACAAGTTACAGGTCATCTGAGGTATGTGAATTTGGAGCTTGAAAGTTGTCCAACTTGCATGAAACTTTTGCCCTAGAAGGATGATTCCTATGAACTTTTGGTTAACATGAATGTTGTTCCTTATCCTCTTAGCTTTCTAGAGAGTACTAGAAGTCCTTGATAGGATTTGTAGAACTCAAGTTATGGCTTTGACAAGTCAAGGGTATTTTGGTTATTTGGTGATTACAGGTCATTTCAACCATAAGGCCATAACTCCTATTTCCAAGCTTCAAATGAGAAAATGTTCAACATCAAACTTGTTCAAAATGATGTTTTAAGGCTAGTAAAGAGGTCATGAGATGTTGGATTTGCTTGTAGCTCAAAGTTGCAAAAATGACCTAAATTAAGGGTATAAGTTAAATGAACCAAAGTTGGAAATTGATACTTTTGATCTACACATCCAAACCAAGGCATGTAATAGGTCATTTTGACTCTAAAAAGCATTTTAATAACATTGGTTTAGCCACATTTTTGAATTGAGGTCTAATTTGTGGACTTGCTTTGAAAAGTAGTTACTTACATCTTAAGTAACATTTGCAAAACTCAAATTCAAGGCATGATCAAGATCCCTTGCAAGCCAAACACTTCCAAAATGTCATGAGGGGAGAAATTGGAAGGAAATGGGATTGATTTCAAGCTGTTAACAGGATTATGCACACCATGGCATATAAGTGAACTTCTCATGTCATGAGAGATTGAATTTCTCCTTGGAAGGATCTAGAGGTTTCTAGATCATCCCTACACACTCTATATATGGAATAGAAGTGGTTCAGATCATTTTTTGGTGATGATTGAGAGAGAAAACTGAGATTTCACTTTGAACTTTCTCATTGCAAATCCAAATCGGTTACAAGGTTAGAGGCCATTTCAATCCAAGAAAGTGATCTCAATAGCTTGCTATGAGGTTGGTGATCAATTCCAGATCAAATTCAAGGCACTGTGGTGGAAGAATCGTGAAGTAGCCATTGGAGAGTGAAGCTTACAACTCAGAATCAGATTTGATAATTCAAGAAGATTCAACTCTTTTCTTTGCATACAGAAGATTGATTGTGATTCAGTGAAGGTTTCTGCAAGTTCTTGAAGGCTGAGTTGAAGATTCAACCCTTCTGTTTGTTCAAATTTACCAGGTATGTAACTCTTGTGCCATGGCTTAAATTATGTAGAATTAAGATGAATTGCTATGGTAGATGCATAGTAGGATGATGTAGGAAGATTTCTGGATCATCAATTTGGAGATTAGTGACCAATTAGGGTTCATGGAATTTTCGGTTGAGATTGTTATTCTTGGATTCTTGAACTGTTAGCATGATTAAATGGCATAGGAAGATTCCTTGTGAAAATTGGAGTGAGTTTCATGTAGAGACCTCTTGGAATGGAGGCCTGTGGAGAGAGTTAGGGTTGGGGACGATGACCGGAGCACCACCGGCGGTGGCCGTGGCTGCGCGCGAAGTTCAGAGATTCAAACGAAGAAGGTGACTTTAGAGCCCTTGGATGGGGCTGAGACCTTTGACCAGAGGAAGATCCAACGGCCACGCGTGTGTTTCATTTTGTGAAGGATCTGAACTTTAATGAAACACATCGTTTCATTTAGTTGTGTTTTTGGGCTTAAGGATATAACTGTTACTTGCACCCCCCCTGATGGCCCAATCCATGAATTGAATTGATTTTGTTTTCTATCTGCACCGTGCATTTATTATTTTCTTTGGATTTTCATATTATTTTTCACTTTATTCATGGTTTTTGATTAAATCATAAAAAATGGAAAAATGATCCAATTGACCCCATTCTTTTTGCATTAGATTCATGATTGAATCTAGTATTTTTTAGATAAAAAATATTTTTATTTCATGCATTTTATGATTTTATGGGAATTTTCACATTTTAATTGATATTAAAATAGTCATGTTTGATACTTGATTTTGAGGAATTTTGTGTGATCATGTGATGATGATTTTGATCTTGATTTTTTGTGTGTGGCTAGAAAAGATATGCATGCTCCCCATCTCAAATTTTTGTGATGAACATAAGTGGTAGTTTAGGTTGAAACCTTTAGATGCTCCATTTTTAGGGTTTATGGTTGATACCTTTGGATTTAGGACTTAATTTTAGGACTTAATAGATGACTTAGTCCCTGGTTTTTGTATGAGCCATTCTTAATTGAGTTAGGATCCCTTAGGAATTTTTCTAGAAATTTATAATATAGTTTACTATTTTTGATTGATCTTAGTTTAGGTGCTAGTTTTAGATGATTCTAAGGCACTAACTCAACTAGATTAACATCTTTAGTACCCTTAGATTAGGGTTTTGCTTTGCTTGTTCTTGGATGATGTTGAAGGAAAGCTGAAGATGCATTGGATTGCTTGAAGAGGCTTGGATTTGAAGATCTTCCCTTCTTGTGGTGTAGTTTTGATTAGGCTAAGATTAGGGTTTTGTAGGCAAAGCTTCTAGATAGTTCTCTTCCTTCATAAACATGGATGATGTTGATCACTTCCATTCTTCCCTATGATGAAAGGTCCCCTTGTAAAGGCCTCATCCCTCCTTTGGTAGGATGTGTGGATCTTTTCAAGCTGGTAGAACCTTTGAGGGTCCCTTTCTCTGATGACAGGATGCTCAGTGGTGACCTTTGGTCTTCACTCTGCTACCAATCATCCCAACTTTGCTCTTGATAGATGAACCTTTCTCCCTTGTTAGAGGATGGAGTTCCTTGCTTGAAGAAGATTGAAGGATGGAGTTGATACTTCTTTGTGGTTGAAGATTACCCTTAGAAGCTGAAGCTTGTAGATGAAGGGGACCAAGTTGATACTGGTAAAGAAGAGAGAGCTGAAGCTTGAAGGCCAAGAAGAACAAGTTGATACTTGTGAAGAAGATCCAATTGAGATTGAGTGAAGAGCTGAGGCTTGGAGAATAAAGGATAAGTTGATACTTATGTTGATACATTGAAAGCCTGGAGGTGGGATTTACTGTAAAGCTGAGGCTTGAGGAAGAGAGAATAAGTTGATACTTATGTTTGATGGGTTGAAACCTGGGAGGAGCAAGTTGATACTTGTTATTGAAGATGACAACCTTGAAGGGTAGTTGAAGAATGAGGATTGAACTGCTGTCTGAAGAGCTGAAGCTTGAAGCTGTGGAAGCTGTTGATCTGCTTTCTTTCCTGTCTGTTTGCTTTCTGTGCAACTGTATTGTTGTGCCTTGTTTGATTTGATTGATGCATTAGAATAAGTTCATACCTAGACTGACTTTAAGCTAGGAGCATGATTGCACTAGAGGTTGAGTTGCTCCCTCTGCTTGTATTTTTACTGTATGGCTTTGCTTGCGGGTATTCGGTAGAGCCCAGCTCCCTTGCCTATGTGGTTTGAGTTTGCTTGATAGCATGTTATTTCTTCTGTATGATTGCAGTTATTCATATCTGGCTTGAGGTTGAGATGAGCTTGTGGAGGCTGCTGCCCCACCCACATTTCCTCCCTCACTTGCATTGCATGCATCTTACAGTCGTTTACTGTTTACTGTTTAAGCTGATGCTTTATCTGTTTCTGTTTATCATTGACATGATCCCCTAGGACTCTCACTCCCTTTTGATAAGGAAGTGATGATAGAACTTTAGGTTGAACCCTATGCATGATAACTTCTAGGAGATCCCTGTTTCAAACCTCAACCATAGGACGAATCCTTGGCATGACAACAGTAGGACTTGATAGTCTCCCCATAGTTGAGCCTATTCTCTTCTCATCTCAAAACAAATTAAAATACAGTAATAAAGGTTAACTGACGTCGTACGTTACGAGCCTTAAGCTTTCTGAGAGAGGATTGTTGGAGAGTTTCTTTTCAACAGTCTGGATGTTTAGTATGGTACACTTTGGGTGACATGTGACACATTCACTCTCAGGTCATAGTCTCTAGTGCGATGCTAGTTGCAAACAATCATAAAAAACAGTTCTTTCGTAAAAGACAGAAAACAAACTTCAAACCTTTTTGCCCCGTGGGCCCATAATTCAAAGGAAGCTTTTCTGAAGAAAAGAGTGTCGTTAAACTTCAGCGCCACCGCAAACAGGCTTCGTCCCTAACTGCTGGAACTGCTGTTTAACCCTACTCGATAAAAACAGATGAATCTGAATTCCCGTAATCCGTATTAGCCCGAACTACGTAAGCTCTGATCTCTCAAGCCTGTTGAGAGTACGTAGGCACAATACTGATGTATTGGCGAGCCACCTTCCCCGTATCCCGTAGTTAGGCGAACTACGTTGACTCTGATTTCTCATTCTCTGATGAGAATACGTAGGTATAAAGTGCGACGCTTTGCCGAGTCATTTTATTTTCTTTTCAGACCAGCCTTGATAGGTAGATAGATAAAACCAACCCGTCATATAAACACAACAAGCATGGATCCCATCGAGTACGATGGACGTGAGGGGAGCTAATACCTTCCCCTTGCGTAACCGACTCCCGAACCCAGACAATGGTTGCGATGACCTTGTCTTATACCTTTTTCGTCAGGTTTTTCCGATCATTTCCTTTCCCGCTCTGAGGGATAAATAACGAAAGGTGGCGACTCTTCTGTTTTGCCGGCACCTTATTTTCGCAGAAGCGACAGCTGACGACTCTGCTGGGGACTTGATAGTTTCCTGGGATCCAACGTCCCTTATGCGAGTCAGTTTGGGGATCCAACGTCCCCTGCGAGAGTCAATCCTAGCGCTTGTATGATTACTTGTTGGGTTGTGTTTATTTATCGCATTTTATTTCCCGCTGTTTATTTTTCAGTATGATATGATTATCTGTGCTGTTGTGGGAAGGGTATTCTGATGAGTGAGAAGCCAGACCCAGGCTTGAGTGTACATAGCATTAGTTGTGGAAATTAGTGGGCGCGTGCTTGCTTTGCAGGCACTAGTGTCTCATGAAATCCACGCTCAGACGAGGTTCTCCCGGTTGACTTATTTTTCAACCCTTTGGGTTGAGGGGGTTGTTGGTTTGGAGGATTGTCGACTCTGGGGACCGATCATTTGGAATTCATCCGAGTGAGGCCGCTTCATGAGCTGGTGATGCCACACCTTCTGGGTATCGTATCACCCCTCTTGAATGTCTGTGACGCTGATGACCGCATAGGATGCCGAACTTGAGTCAGTTTAGGTCCATACCTGTGAGCAGGGTTGGGTTTGTTGCAGGAAACCTTAACCTTCAGACAACCTGGTTTTCGTAATAGTGAATCAGTTTTGGTTGGGATCAGAGGATCTCATCAGCAGATGTATATGTTGTTCTTGACAGAGCAGGTTTTCGGTAGGGATCAGAGGATCTCATCAGCAGATGTATGTTTGTTCTTGACAGAGCAGAGTTTTGGTCCTGTATCAGAGGTCCTTATTTTCAGAGATGTTTGTTCTTGACAGAGCAGAGTTTTGGTCCTGTATCAGAGGTCCTTATTTTCAGAGATGTTTGTTCTTGACATAGCAGATTTATGGTCCTGTATCAAAGATCCTTATTATCAGATGTGTGTTTGTTCTTGACAGAGCAGATTTGTGGTCCGATGCCAGGGTTTTCTTATTATTAGATATGGTGGTTGTTCTTGATAGAGCAGGATTATGGTTTTGTTGATATAGAACCTCCATCACTTCAACAACACAGTTGTCTTGATCTCCTGCTGCATGATTGCATTTTGCCTTGCCTTGCATACCCATTTGCATTTCATTAACGTGTGTCTGTGTTGCAGGTACCGTTTCCCCCGATTCAGGATTTCTTGCCTTCTACTGTGTTATTATGGGTTCTCTGAGGAAGACCGTTGTAACATCCTAATTTTTCCATACACTAAATAATATATCTAGTTAGATTTGAGATTTTAACAATGCTAGTTATTAAAAATTAAATGTTGAAACTAACACTTATAATAATTAATTTATTAATTAATTACTTTTTATATTTATTACTTTTATTCTTCAATTTGAATATCATCGTTTCATTTTATAAACTAAACTTTGAAATTTAAATTGGTACTTAAAACCCTTAACTTTAAGTTAATTAATTATTCATATTATTATTATCATTATTGTTGTTCTTGTTTTGTTATTATTAATTGATTTTATTTTATTTGAATATTATCATTTTACTCTATAAACCAATTAATAAATAAAATAATCTTAAGACAATAAAAATATCAAATAACTATCCTTTTTACTATTTTTATTATTATTAATATTATTAACATTTTACTTTTTATAAAAGAAATATATATCTCATTTTCTATTAATATCCTACATAATATTATGTCATGAAATCAAGCTCCCATACCTTTGTCATAAATTATTTTCACAAAGTCATACTAGAACACCTAAAGCACTATTGATGAAAGATTAGTAAATATTTGATAGAGACATATTTACTAGCAAGAGTTGAAAAGTTGGAAGGTATGGGCAAAAGATGATAAATTATGTTATTTTAATATTTTACAACTAGTATAAATAGGGGTCTCTTCCACCCCATTTTCATTCATTCAATCACAAATCATCTTTCTTACTTCTTTACTTCTTTCCTTCTCTAATTTCTTCATATAGCAATATTAGTTTTAGTTATCGAAGTTCCCACGATATCGGTTCGTAACCTTTAGAGTATTTTGTGGTAAAAGTTCTTCTAAAGTTTCAAGGGAGTTTTATACGTCAAAGTTCTGCCCAAATCATTTTCATAAGTAATCGGTTCTTGGCAAAGATCGAAGACAACACTTGTGGACTTTCAACAACACTCAACAAAAGGTGGGGGCAAGATTTCGTATACGATTGGGACGGTTAGCGTAAAATAACTTAATATATATGTGTGTAGTGGTGACCTAAGCCCTACTAGCGATAAATAATTAAGGAGAGCCTATTCTCAAATAATGATTTTCACAAATCACTAGGCGAGGTTACGCCGGCCTTAATTAATTATCATAGGAATAATCTTTGACAATTTGGTATTGTATTGTGCTTGCATTATTCGGTTAATTTTATAATTGTTTATTTTATTTATACTTGAATGATTGTGATTGATAGATTAAGGAAATAATCGGTTAATGAGAGAAAAACATTGCTAGATATTAAGTAATTGATCCCCATTAACATAAGGAAAGTTGGATACAATGAGTAGTTATATTTGGTTGGGTTCTGGCTAAGGAAAGACTTGGTCGACTATGCCGTTTACAGTCCACCTCTCTTACCTGGGAAGTTAACCATACAATTACCCATTATACAAACTGAACTTATTATGTAAGGACAAAGATCAAATATGGCAAGACATTGGATGGATTTGGTACTCAACCTAAGTATCTAGATAATAAGTATAACTTGAAAAGTTGATACGATAATTCCCCATTATTAACTTAATACTTATGGCTAAGAGTTGCCACAAGATGAGTGAGTGATCATATAGACTTGCATTAAGGAATGTGTAAGTCCACCGCCGTGCGGTATGGGACGCACGAGGTTGATCAGTCGCCTGCAATCCCGACGGGGATTATTATCTATGCATGCTAGGCAAGACAAGGTTCTTGGCCTGAATTCTCAGGGACGATCGACTTATAACACCTAGGCTCCATGTGAAGTTAGGTGGCGTAGCTCTTGGTAATTGGGAGTACGTTGGTGGCATGTGGTCTAGTGATATCTGATCTTGGTAAATGGGATAGATATCATTGACAGCGTTTAGTGGCCTGAGTCAGCATATAGTTCAGGGATGCATTAGAATAAATAAAGTATATGTAATTGTGGGTATAAGATACGCTTGTTTGTATAAATATGGTTTCCATATATATTATTATTTTACACATTCATTCCCACTTTTAAACTTGTACATGAATCTTAGCCCTGTGTCATTTTTGTTTTGCATTTTGGATTATTTTATGACGATCAGACGATGAGCTCGAATCTTGCGTACTTCCCGACAACTCAGAAGGAAAGGATATGAAGTGACGTGGAGATGTGTTACTATAACATCTAGATTGGGAGCTGTTAGTGTTTTGTCAAACGCTAATCACATCCCTACTACTACAGTCAGTATAAGTGTCAGTCTTGTTGGACTTAGGAGGTCCCTTTTGGTATGCTTTCTTTTTGGTTTCCTTTCTGTACTTTTATTTTATGTTTTATCTATGTGGCAAGGCCGCTAGTCTTAACGGTGTCAAACTCTGTAAAATATATTTGAAGCATATGTATGTGAAACAGTATGTTTTTAAATAATTAAGTATTGTCCTTTAAAAATTTCAAATTTTTCTGTATTTTTATAAGGTTTCATTAGAATTCCACTAATGGGACATAGGCTGTCTCATTTAATGGTATCAGAGCTGGTCGATTCAGCTCGGACCGTAAGTGTCTAGAATTATACTGACTGTATCAAGTTGGATTCCAAACTGGATGATAACTTTTCTTCTGTGCATTGAGTCTTCATCTTGAGAGCCTTCTAGTATAATGGTCTAGGAAACTTATTTAGCACACTTTATTTTTCCTCCCCAACGGTCACAAACCCAACGGTAACGTAACGGACACTTCACAAAATTCACTTTATAAATACTTCACACCCATCCATTATTTTCATATCAATTCCTAAATATTTATCTATACCTTTCAAATGGCTAAATCCTTTCTTTTATTCATCACTCTTCTTGTCATTATTTTGTTTGTTATTGGTATCATCAAGCATGAAGAATTAGGTAAAGATTTCGTAGCAATAATGATAATTATAGTTTTACCACTATTAGTCTTAGCTTGGTTTACAAGTAGAGGTTTTTGAATGAGACATGGTCACGATTTTTGTAATCGTTGTTATTAAATAAATTGATACATTTTTGTTTATACATTAAATGTTGATTATGTTTTCCTGAATTCTAGTTATATTTAAGATATTAATTCAACATTTTAGACACAATTATCCCTTGCCTGTGGGAGACTTGATAAAAATCCTTATCGATGAATCATTCATTGGGATATAAATATACATAATTGTTATGTTCTTTATGTCTTGTGAATGATTGAACCTAATAACTATTCCTTTTCAGGAAGTTATGGTTCAGAACGTCAGAGGTGCGAGGCGTGGTAGGAGTGCTGCTAGAGGCACTACTAGAGGTATACGTAGGAATGCGAGTGATGAAGTTACTCCTGAAGGAGCACCTACCATTCCCATTGGACGAGAAGATCATTCCCAAACTGGAACGAACTCTCAAGCTGACACTCGAGATGTTCGTGAACTTGCTGCAGCTGTGTTAGTTCAAACACAACAAAATGCTCAAATCCTGCAAATCACTCGAGATCATCAACTCTTTCAGCAACAACAAAGGGAAATGGTGCATGAGGATACAGGATTGAACTCGTTTCTGAAAGGAAAACCACCACAGTTTGGTGGTGACTTTAATCCGGAGGGTGCTGAGAAATGGTTGCAAGAAATGGAGAAGATATTTTCTTTCACTCACTGTAGAGAGAATAGAAGGGTTGGTTATGCAACATTCATGCTGACAGGCGATGCTGAAGCTTGGTGGAGAGGAAAGTATAGATTATTGGAAGAGGAAGGAAGAGAAATCAATTGGACCTTGTTCAAAGAAGAATTTTTGGGGAAGTATTTTCCAAAGTTATGTAGGAAAGAGAAGGAGAGAGAATTTCAGAATCTACGTCAAGGTGTGATGACGGTGGGAGAATATACTAGGAAGTTTGAATCCTTGCTAAAGTATTCTGAGTTTTACCGCTTGCATCCAAGGGAAGAATGGATGTGTGAAAAGTATCAAGATGGATTGAAATATGATATCCAGAGGGCAGTTTTACCTCTGCATATTATGCGCTTTGGTGAGCTAGTAGAAAGGTGTCTGGAGTTGGAAGGGATTGACAATAGGAAGAATCAATATGGATCAGGAGGATCAACCCAAAACAACAATCACAAGGGCCACTTTAACCGAGGCCACGGAGGAAGAATCCAACGAGGGGGTAGGCCATATCAAAGGCCTACACCTTATCATAACCAGGATTCTAGAAGGTTAATGTTCAAGTGTTACAGCTGTGGAGGGGCACATCTTAACAAAGATTGTCCAAATAGAAATATTGGAACTTGTTTTCGCTGTGGTCAGAAAGGCCACTTTCTCAAAGATTGTCCCCAAGGACAAAGTCAACCAACAGGCCAGAGGAGCGGCCTAATAAACAATAACAACATAGGGAGAGCAAGAAATGGAGGCCCAAGTGTTGGTCAGAGACCTCAGAATCAAAATAAGCCAACCACAGGAAGAGTATTTACAATTAGAGGAGCTGAGATCTCAAAGTCAGCTGGGTTAATTCAAGGTATGTGTTTAATTGGAGATAAGTTGGTATCAGTTTTATTCGATTCAGGAGCTACACATTCTTTTATATCTACCTCTTGTGCTGAATTTTTGGGATTCGAAATTGTTGATCACGATTATAAGTTGACTATCACAACTCCCTCGGGAGAAAGAATGGTAACTTATTCAGTCTGTGTAGACTGTCCAATAATCTTAGAAAATAGAAGATTCTTAGTAGATCTTGTGGTACTCCCGCTACAAGACCTAGATGTCATCTTAGGAATGGATTGGTTATCAGCCAACGATGTCAACTTGAGATGCAAGGAGAAAATTTTTACATTTGGAGAAGATAGTGGAGAAATCAGCAAAGCTGAAACCCTCACTCAAAGTTTTATGATGCTATTCTCCATGTCAGTAGGAGAAACCCCTAGTGTGGAAAATTTTCCCGTAGTCTGTGAATTCCCGGAAGTCTTTCCAGAAGAAGTTCCAGGTTTACCACCGGTTAGGGAAGTGGAATTTTCTATAGACTTGGTTCCAGGAACTGGACCAATTTCTATATCTCCTTATCGAATGTCACCCTCAGAGCTTGCGGAGTTAAAGAAACAATTAGACGAGATGTTAGAGAAAGAATTTATTAGACCAAGTGTATCGCCATGGGGAGCTCCAATCTTGTTTGTGAAGAAGAAGGATGGTTCTTCTAGACTTTGTGTGGATTACAGACAACTCAATAAAGCCACTGTGAAAAACAAGTATCCTTTGCCTAGAATCGACGACTTGATGGATCAGTTAAAAGGAGCATCAGTATTCTCAAAGATTGACTTGAAGTCTGGATATCATCAGATCAGGGTGAAGGAAGATGATATTCCAAAAACAGCTTTTAGATCCCGTTATGGACACTATGAGTACTTAGTTATGCCATTTGGTTTGACTAATGCTCCAGCAGTATTCATGGATTACATGAATAGGATCTTTAGGTCATACTTAGATCAATTTGTTGTAGTTTTCATTGATGACATTCTGATTTATTCCAAGAATGAGGTAGAGCACAGAGAACATTTGAGAATTGTGCTACAGATATTAAAGGACCTTCAATTGTACGCGAAATTCTCGAAATGTGAATTTTGGTTGAAGGAGGTACAATTTCTTGGTCATGTAATTAGTAAAGAAGGTATTGCAGTAGACCCAAGTAAAGTCGAAGCAATAACAAAGTGGGAGAGTCCAAAGAATGTTGGCGAGATTCGAAGTTTTCTTGGACTAGCTGGATATTATCGGAGGTTCATTGAAGGATTTTCAAAGATCGCTTTGCCCATGACTCAGTTAACGAGGAAAGGTAAAAACTTTGAATGGACTAAAGAGTGTGAAGAAAGTTTTCAGAAGCTAAAGGAAAGATTGACTTCATCACCAATACTCATCTTACCAGACCCATTAGGAAATTTTGATGTGTATTGTGATGCGTCATATCAAGGTCTTGGGTGTGTGTTGATGCAAGAAAGGAAAGTGATAGCTTATGCATCAAGACAATTGAAGGTGCATGAGAGGAACTACCCAACTCACGACCTAGAGTTAGCGGCAATTGTGTTTGCCTTAAAGATTTGGAGGCATTATCTTTATGGATCAAAGTTCACTGTGTTAAGTGATCACAAAAGCCTGAAGCATTTATTTGATCAGAAAGATTTAAACATGAGACAAAGGCGCTGGATGGAATTCTTGAAGGACTATGATTTTGAGTTGCAATATCATCCCGGAAAGGCCAATGTTGTAGCAGACGCTTTGAGTCGAAAGAAACTTCATGTATCTGCAATGATGTTGAAGGAAGAAGAGTTGATTGACAAATTCGTGGATTTAAACTTAGGAGTACATCACAATGAAGGAAGTATATTCATAGGCGCTATTGTCGTGTCTAATGAATTTCTGAAATGGATCAAAGATGAACAACAACTTGATGACCGTCTAGTGAGCATAAAGGAAAATATAAGAAATGGTCAAAATGGAGAGTTTAACATAAGGAGTGATGGAATCCTAAGGTTTAAAGAAAGGTTGTGTGTACCTCAAAATCAGGATATTCAAAAGTTGATTTTGGAAGAGGGCCACAAAAGTAAGTTGAGTTTTCATCCAGGAGCCACAAAGATGTATCAAGACTTGAAGAAAATGTTTTGGTGGGTTGGAATGAAGAGACATATAGCAGAATATGTTCAAAGTTGCTTGGTATGTCAGAAGGCAAAGATTGAACATCAGAAGCCAGCCGGATTGCTACAACCTTTAGATATTCCAGAGTGGAAGTGGGACGGAATAGCCATGGATTTTGTAACCGCTTTGCCTAAGACTCAGAAACAACATGATGCAATTTGGGTGATCATTGATAGGTTGACAAAGAGTGCACATTTCATTCCCATCAACCAGACGTTTAAATTAGAGAGACTAGCTCAGGTATATGTAAAGGAGATTGTTAGATTGCATGGAATACCTTCAAGTATAGTCAGTGATAGAGATCCCAGATTCACATCAAATTTTTGGCATCAGTTGCATTTAGAGTTAGGAACAAAACTGAGGTTAAGTTCAGCTTATCATCCCCAAACGGATGGCCAGTCTGAGAGGACGATTCAATCGTTAGAGGATTTGTTGAGAGCTTGTGCTCTTGAACACAAAGGAAGTTGGGACGAGTTCTTACCATTGATTGAGTTTACTTACAACAATAGTTTTCACTCAAGTATCGGCATGGCTCCATATGAAGCATTATACGGAAGAAAGTGTCGTACACCTTTATGTTGGTATGAGGTTGGAGAAAATAAAATATTGGGTTCAGAATTCGTGCAACAAACGACAGATCAGGTTAAACTTATTAGAGAAAAAATGAAGGCAGCACAGGACCGTCAAAAGAGTTATAATGATAAGAGGAGAAGACCTTTGGAGTTCGAGGCAGGAGATCACGTGTTCATTAGGGTAACTCCTAGGGCGGGAATTGCACGAGCAATCAAAACTAGGAAGTTAACACCAAGGTTTATCGGGCCTTTTCAAATTCTACGGCGGATTGGACCTGTAGCGTATCACATTGCTTTGCCGCCAAACTTGTCTAATCTTCATGATGTATTTCATGTATCACAACTGAGGAAGTATTATCCGGACCCTTCACATGTCATTGAGCCTGAAACTGTGGAACTTAGAGATAATTTGGAATATGAGGCTATACCTGTCAAGATCTTAGATCATCGTATTAAAGAACTTCGTGGAAAGCAAATACCATTGGTTAGAGTCGTGTGGGATGATGTAACTGGTGATTCTACTTGGGAAAGAGAAGAAGACATGCGTCAGAAGTATCCACATATGTTTTAGGTACGCTAAATTTCGAGGACGAAATTTCTTTTAAGGGGGGTGGTAATGTAACATCCTAATTTTTCCATACACTAAATAATATATCTAGTTAGATTTGAGATTTTAACAATGCTAGTTATTAAAAATTAAATGTTGAAACTAACACTTATAATAATTAATTTATTAATTAATTACTTTTTATATTTATTACTTTTATTCTTCAATTTGAATATCATCGTTTCATTTTATAAACTAAACTTTGAAATTTAAATTGGTACTTAAAACCCTTAACTTTAAGTTAATTAATTATTCATATTATTATTATCATTATTGTTGTTCTTGTTTTGTTATTATTAATTGATTTTATTTTATTTGAATATTATCATTTTACTCTATAAACCAATTAATAAATAAAATAATCTTAAGACAATAAAAATATCAAATAACTATCCTTTTTACTATTTTTATTATTATTAATATTATTAACATTTTACTTTTTATAAAAGAAATATATATCTCATTTTCTATTAATATCCTACATAATATTATGTCATGAAATCAAGCTCCCATACCTTTGTCATAAATTATTTTCACAAAGTCATACTAGAACACCTAAAGCACTATTGATGAAAGATTAGTAAATATTTGATAGAGACATATTTACTAGCAAGAGTTGAAAAGTTGGAAGGTATGGGCAAAAGATGATAAATTATGTTATTTTAATATTTTACAACTAGTATAAATAGGGGTCTCTTCCACCCCATTTTCATTCATTCAATCACAAATCATCTTTCTTACTTCTTTACTTCTTTCCTTCTCTAATTTCTTCATATAGCAATATTAGTTTTAGTTATCGAAGTTCCCACGATATCGGTTCGTAACCTTTAGAGTATTTTGTGGTAAAAGTTCTTCTAAAGTTTCAAGGGAGTTTTATACGTCAAAGTTCTGCCCAAATCATTTTCATAAGTAATCGGTTCTTGGCAAAGATCGAAGACAACACTTGTGGACTTTCAACAACACTCAACAAAAGGTGGGGGCAAGATTTCGTATACGATTGGGACGGTTAGCGTAAAATAACTTAATATATATGTGTGTAGTGGTGACCTAAGCCCTACTAGCGATAAATAATTAAGGAGAGCCTATTCTCAAATAATGATTTTCACAAATCACTAGGCGAGGTTACGCCGGCCTTAATTAATTATCATAGGAATAATCTTTGACAATTTGGTATTGTATTGTGCTTGCATTATTCGGTTAATTTTATAATTGTTTATTTTATTTATACTTGAATGATTGTGATTGATAGATTAAGGAAATAATCGGTTAATGAGAGAAAAACATTGCTAGATATTAAGTAATTGATCCCCATTAACATAAGGAAAGTTGGATACAATGAGTAGTTATATTTGGTTGGGTTCTGGCTAAGGAAAGACTTGGTCGACTATGCCGTTTACAGTCCACCTCTCTTACCTGGGAAGTTAACCATACAATTACCCATTATACAAACTGAACTTATTATGTAAGGACAAAGATCAAATATGGCAAGACATTGGATGGATTTGGTACTCAACCTAAGTATCTAGATAATAAGTATAACTTGAAAAGTTGATACGATAATTCCCCATTATTAACTTAATACTTATGGCTAAGAGTTGCCACAAGATGAGTGAGTGATCATATAGACTTGCATTAAGGAATGTGTAAGTCCACCGCCGTGCGGTATGGGACGCACGAGGTTGATCAGTCGCCTGCAATCCCGACGGGGATTATTATCTATGCATGCTAGGCAAGACAAGGTTCTTGGCCTGAATTCTCAGGGACGATCGACTTATAACACCTAGGCTCCATGTGAAGTTAGGTGGCGTAGCTCTTGGTAATTGGGAGTACGTTGGTGGCATGTGGTCTAGTGATATCTGATCTTGGTAAATGGGATAGATATCATTGACAGCGTTTAGTGGCCTGAGTCAGCATATAGTTCAGGGATGCATTAGAATAAATAAAGTATATGTAATTGTGGGTATAAGATACGCTTGTTTGTATAAATATGGTTTCCATATATATTATTATTTTACACATTCATTCCCACTTTTAAACTTGTACATGAATCTTAGCCCTGTGTCATTTTTGTTTTGCATTTTGGATTATTTTATGACGATCAGACGATGAGCTCGAATCTTGCGTACTTCCCGACAACTCAGAAGGAAAGGATATGAAGTGACGTGGAGATGTGTTACTATAACATCTAGATTGGGAGCTGTTAGTGTTTTGTCAAACGCTAATCACATCCCTACTACTACAGTCAGTATAAGTGTCAGTCTTGTTGGACTTAGGAGGTCCCTTTTGGTATGCTTTCTTTTTGGTTTCCTTTCTGTACTTTTATTTTATGTTTTATCTATGTGGCAAGGCCGCTAGTCTTAACGGTGTCAAACTCTGTAAAATATATTTGAAGCATATGTATGTGAAACAGTATGTTTTTAAATAATTAAGTATTGTCCTTTAAAAATTTCAAATTTTTCTGTATTTTTATAAGGTTTCATTAGAATTCCACTAATGGGACATAGGCTGTCTCAACCGTGGCTTACAAGCTCCCCACTCCTAATGTTGTTCAGCTGACTGGTTTGATTGCTTTAGCAGATGATTCTGTGAGAGATGAATTCATAAAGTCTTACGGTAAACTGCTCAGTTTGGTTCGTAAGCCCTCTGTGTTTGAGTTGAATGGGTTGCACGCTTTGATGCAGTTCTACGATCCTCCGTTGAGATGCTTTACTTTCCAGGATTTTGTTCTCGCACCCACGCTAGAGGAGTATGTTGATTTGTTAGGTGTGCCTATCAAGAGTCAGATGCCCTTTGTCCATATGGATGCTGAGCCTAATCTGGCTAGTCTAGCTCCGTCACTCCATCTGGATGCCTCCGAGTTGGTATTGTCTAGTTGGAACAAGGTTCCCGGTTTCTCCTTGCAGTTCTTAGTGGGAAAGGCTCAGCAGTGCGCCAAAGACGGATGTTGGGTCGTGTTCAACGCCATTCTCGCTCTGTGCATATATGGCATCATTCTGTTCCCCAATATGCCCGACTTTGTGGACTTCGATGCCTTCCACATCTTTGCTTCAGGGAATCCAGTCCCTACCTTGATAGGAGATGTCTACCACTCCATCCACTACAAAAATGAGAACAGAAGGGGTAAGAACGTTTCGTGCTGCGTACCCCTGCTTTATAAATGGCTTGATAGTCATCTACCCAAGAGGGGTCCCTTTGCTTCGTCTGCAGCCACAGCTGAGTGGTCCGAGCGTTTGATGAGTCTATCAGCGGAGGATATTGACTGGTTTGATAGAGATAGGTTGGGTACCAAGATTATCTTCAGCTGCAGCGGGTTTCCGAACGTGCCTTTGATAGGCAGGAAGGGCTGCATAAACTGTAATCCATCTCTGCTGGTCTGACAGTTTGCTTATGCTTTGAGAGCTCCGCCGAAGGATGAAGAGGTGCAGGAATCTCTGTACCTCACTGGTCTTCTAGAGGGGGATATGTTATCCAAGCTTCAGCGCGCTTGGAATGGTATCAGTAAGCGGGGAAAACCATTGCTGGGGAAAAGCAATAGCCAAGCCTACGCTCCGTATGTGACTTGGATCAGAGCCAGAACAGATGCTATAGGGATGCCGTTCCCACCTGCCAAGCCAGAAAGCCCTCCAGTGATTGAAGAGCCTACCACCGTGCCTATTCAGCAGCATAATCAGGTGTTAGCTGAGAGAGATGAATTGAAGAGGGCAAATGAGGAATTGGAGAAAGAATTGGCGCAACTCAGAAGTGAGAGAAGCGAAGCCGTTCATTCCTTCAAGAGGCAGATCGAGCTGGTGAACCAGCTAGGGACAGATTTGACTAAGCAGATGGTTGAGCGTGAGCGCATGGGTCGAGACTTCAAAGCTGTCAATGATGTACTGGCCACGAAGAAGCAGCACTTGGACGAAGCGTATCGGAGGATATCCAAGTTTAACCAGCATTAGAAGGCCACCCTAGCCAATAGGAAAGAGCGGGAGGATAAGCTGATGCAACATATCTCCAAGCTGAAAGCCCAGGTGAAGGCTAGTGAGAAGAGGTTTGATGAAGAAACCGCTCGCCGATATGCCGCCGAAGGCCAGCTCAACAAAGCTCTCGCAAACCTGAAGGAGCGCAAACTGACGTTTGAATTCAAGAAGCGGAAGTTAGAAGATTGTTTCAGCGAAGGAGCATGGGAAGATTCGGTCGAAGGTCTTCAATACACCATTATGCAGAGGGAGTTACTCGTCGAAGGGTTACTCACTCGGCCTGGTCATCCAGAAACAAAGAGGTTGTTAGAAGAGTTTCGCGCCCGTGGTCGTGCTTGACTATTTGTATTCCTTTTGTTTGATCATTGTTGTATGCTGACCATCACCAGGCTTGTTGGTTGAGGTCATGCTATTGATTCATCTTGTACTCACTGACGTTGTGTACCGCCTTGATGGGCTTTCTTCATATGTATGAGACGTTATTTCCGTGACTGGACTCAGACTTCTTATTATCAGCACTGGCACTCAGGCACTAGGATCGGGGGAAATCCCCCTAACGCACAAACACACGTTTGCATTTGCATGAAGCATTTGCATAACGAGCACTTTGTCGTTTTTTCCTAACCCTTTTGTGTTTTCAGGTTGTTCCAGGATTGATCAGAGACCAATCCACCACTATCCGACCAGAGCAAATCAAACCAGAATCATGGAGCAAGTGCAAACTGATGCTTAAGAACTCCGCGAAAGAATGGACCGCTTCATGGAGCTCATGCAAGCGGTCGCCAATGGCCAGGATCAGCTCAGAACCTTGGTTCAGCCTCTGATTTCAAGGGTTGATAACAATGGCGTACTCCATGGTGGGACCGTGCCTACCCCTCCACCAGTTGAAACTCCTCAGAATGGCGTCCCCGTGACCGGGGGGAATGCCAGTGCCAACGGCAATGTGATAGCTAACATGGGACTCAACGGCAATATGACGGGCGTCGGTAATGGAAATTTTGAAGCTAACATCAATGTTGGGCTGGGCAACAGCAATGCGGGTGTTGGAAATCTGCTTGGGCCTCAGTCGTGGTTAGAAGACCGTCAAGATGATGTGTTCTCTCAGAGAGGTGCCGAAGGTGAGCTGACTATTGAATCACGGCTTAGGTTCAAGGCACTCGAGGACAAGATGAGGAATATCGAGAACCAGAACACCTTGGGTGTTGATATGTCCAAGTTGGGACTGATTGCTGATTTCAAGGTGCCTCCCAAGTTCAAGGTACCTGACTTTGAAAAGTACAAGGGCACCACTTGCCCTCGCGTCCACCTGAGATCATATTACAGAAAAATGTCCGCTCATTCTGAGGACGAGAAGTTGCTGATGCACTTCTTTCAGGACAGTCTGTCCGGGCCCTCCCTCGAATGGTACATGAGTCTGGAACCTACCAGTGTGCGCACGTGGAAGGAACTTGCTGAAGCATTTGTGCACCACTACCAATATAACAGTGACTTGGCCCCGAACCGAGTCCAACTGCAAAATCTGTCGCAAAGGAACAACGAAGGGTTCAAGGAATACGCCCAGCAATGGCGTGAATTGGGAGCCAGGGTTCAGCCGCCGATGGTTGAACGTGAGCTTGTGCAAATGTTCGTAGCCACCCTCCCAAGGGTCTATTATGAGAAATTGGTCAGCGGTATGTCTGGAACCTTCTCAGATCTCATTATCACGGGTGAGCACATTGAAAATGGGATCAAACTGGGGAAAATTCAAGGTGATTCATCCTCGGCTGGAGGAGGCAAGAAACCTTATGGTGGCAAAAGGCGGGAAGGAGAAACGAGCGCCGTGACCAACACTCGAAGGAAGGGTAAAGGCCCTCACCAGCAGGTGGCCAGTATAACTATCCCGGCAGTTCAACAGCCACAGCAGCAACCGAATCAAAGGGTACAGGAAGTATCAAAACAGGGCACCTCTGTCGAGTCGCCACCTCGAGACGCCGCCCATGTCTTATGCTCAACTGTTACAGACTCTGCTTCAGTTACAGCTAATCCAGAAGAGAACCCTGGCTCCCTTGACAGGGGCACCTCCGCCAGGTTATGACGCAAATGCAACTTGTAAGTTTCACTCAGGGGCACCAGGCCACACGATAGAAAATTGCAAAGCCTTCAAGCATAAGGTGCAGGACATGGTGGACGCTAAGATCATCAACTTCTCAGATAATGTGCCAAACGTCACGAAGAACCATATGCCGAATCATAGGGGAGGTGGAGTAAATGCCATTATTGAAGACGAGAGTTTGGATTTGTTGACTGACGTCAGAGATCTGAAGAGTCTGCTTAGCTTCATTAAGGCTAAGCTGATGAAGAGAGGTTTCTTTCCAGGTTGCGGAGAACTGTGCATGGGCTGTGCGACTAGTCCTGATGGGTGTGAACAGTTGATAAAGGGGATTCAAAGTCTGATGACCGAGGGAATCTTACAGTTTAGCTGAAGGGCCGAAAGCAGATCGGGAGAGGTAATGCTGAAGCAAGATGATGAGGTTGCCACCATCACCATCCCTCGTCGAACGATAACTATTTCTGCACCCAGGCCGCCCACAATTACCATCACCAAAGCTGGGCCGATACCGTTCGAAAGCACTAATGCTGTCCCATGGCATTATGGGGCAGAGGTCTACTGCAACGGACAGAAGTTGAAGTTGGAACCATTCGGGTCATCTGTGGAGAACCTAATGGGCGTCAGCGGAATCACTCGCAGCGGAAGAGTGTTTGCACCACCTGAGGTCGTGGCGGACAAAGCGGACAAAGCTGATGCAACTGATATAGGGAAGAGTAAAGTCGTCGAAGAGATCCCGCGTGGGGTAGAAAAAGACTTACTTGTTAAAGACGCTGAGGAATTTATGAGGTTGATTAAAATGAGTGACTACAAGATCGTGGATCATCTCCATCAAACACCCTCGAAGATTTCCATCCTGAACCTGTTGCTGTGTTCTGAGGCGCACCGCAACGCGCTGCTGAAGGTGTTGAATTCCGCGTATGTACCGCAAGAAATATCGGTAAACCAGTTAGAAGAGGTCGTAGCACACGTGAATGCTGGAAATGGGTTAGGGTTCACTGACCTAGAGCTGACGCCAAAGGGAAGGAACCACAATAGCGCCCTGCACATCTCGATAGAGTGTAGGGGAATGATTATGTCTCACGTGTTGGTAGACACAGGGTCATCGCTCAATGTTCTTCTGAAGAAGGCATTAATGAAGTTAGATACTCGCGGAGTGATTTGCACACCCAGTGATCTAGTTGTGAAAGCGTTCGATGGAACCAAACGCCATGTTTTCGGGGAGGTGACGTTGCCAATCCAAGTCGGGCCGGAAACATTCGATGTGGTCTTTTAAATTATGGACATCATGCCTGCCTACAGCTGTCTCTTAGGCCGGCCATGGATCCATCCGGCGGACGCCGTGACCTCCACGTTGCACCAGAAGCTCAAGTATGCCGTCGGAGGCAGCATCGTGACTGTTTGTGGCGAGGAAGACATAATGGTGAGCCATTTGTCGTCCTTCAAGTATGTTGAGATGGATGGGGAAATCCACGAAACCCTATGCCAAGCGTTCGAAGCTGTTAAAGTCAAGGACGTAGCTCCTGTAGTCACTGAAAAGGCAGAGATGACTCTCTCTTCCTTCAAGGAAGCCCGGGCCGTTGTCCAAGCCGGATTTACCCCAGGCTGGGGGCGAATTCTAGAGATACCTAACAAGCAGGACAAGTTTGGGTTAGGATACTCTCCTGCGGCTGAAGCCTCCTCTTCTAGCAGTGCGTCGCGAGGTAAAGGGCCGATCCAGTTTACCAGCGGCGGGGTGATATTTGAAAGCGTCAACGCGGTGTCTGAAGACAGCGGAGATAGCGACTGTGACTTAGACTCTTGGATCCAGCCAAGCAAGCCAGGCGAGAGCCTTAACAACTGGTCCGTCAAGGATATCATCCAAGTGGCAAGCGAAGAGTAATGATTTACTTTTTCCAATCATTGTACAACCCTATGTCCTACCCGGGGCATAGTGGTTTTATTGTCAGGGCCTCGTTTGATTATGTACATGCATTTTATCAATAAATCAAAAGGCGTTTTTCTTCGTATTCAAATGTTGTGATCTCTGTTATTCCTGTTTTATATTTGTTTTGAAAAACAATAAAATGGCAATGAGGTTTGTGCTAACCTGCATATCCTTGTTTTAAGCTTAACCCTTGTTATTGCAAGGTCCACATAACAGATGACATCGACTCTGGACCTTCTACGACTCACTTCGACTTCGATTGCCCGATCTATCAAGCTGAAGAAGAGATTGATGAAGACGAAGACCTTCCCGAAGAGTTGGCCCGCTTGTTGAAACAAGAAGAGAAAGTTATTCTGCCTCATGAAGAGGAGATCGAGATTGTGAATCTGGGTTCTGAAGAGCTTGTCAGGAACGTCAGGATAGGGGCTGCATTGCAGAGCGATGTCAAGCAGAGATTGGTCGAGATGCTGAGAGAGTATAGTGACGTCTTTGCTTGGTCATACGAGGATATGCCCGGACTTGATACTGACATCGTGGTCCACCACTTGCCGCTGCGAGAAGATTGTCCTCCCGTTAAGCAGAAGCTTAGGAGGACACGACCAGATATGGCCGTTAAGATCAAAGAAGAAGTGCAGAAACAGCTTGATGCTGGCTTCTTAGCGGTCACTACTTACCCTTCGTGGGTCGCCAACATAGTGCCTGTACCGAAGAAGGACAGTAAGGTACAAATGTGCATCGATTATCGGGATTTGAATAGGGCGAGCCCTAAAGATGATTTCCCGCTGCCTCATATCGATGTGTTGGTCGACAATACAGCTCAGTTCTCCGTATTTTCGTTCATGGATGGCTTCTCCGGCTACAATCAGATCAAGATGGCGCCATAGGACATGGAGAAAACTACATTTATCACTCCTTGGGGAACATTTTGCTACAAGGTAATGCCTTTCGGTCTGAAGAACGCAGGGGCCACTTACCAACGAGTTATGGTTACTTTGTTTCATGATATGATTCATCATGAGATTGAAGTCTATGTTGATGACATGATTGCGAAGTCCCAAATGGAGGAGGGGCATCTGGTCAATTTGCTGAAGCTTTTTGAGAGGCTTAGGAAGTTTAGGTTGAGGCTGAATCCTAACAAGTGTATTTTCGGAGTACGGTCCGGAAAACTACTGGGGTTTATCGTGAGCGAAAGAGGCATTAAGGTTGATCCTGCGAAGATAAAAGCAATACAAGAAATGCCAGCGCCAAAAACAGAAAAAGAAGTTCATGGTTTCCTGGGCAGAATAAACTACATTGCAAGGTTTATTTCTCAGCTCACGGCCACGTGTGAACCGATGTTCAAACTACTGAAAAAAGATCAGGCGATTATCTGGAACGAGGATTGCCAGAAGGCATTCGATAAGATAAAACAGTATCTACATGAACCTCCGATCTTGATACCCCCAGTGGCCGGACGGCCTTTAATCATGTACTTGACAGTTCTTGAGAATAATATGGGGTGTGTTCTCGGTCAGCACGACGAGACGGGCAGAAAGGAGCATGCAATTTACTACTTGAGTAAAAAGTTCACAGACTGTGAATCTCATTACTCGATGCTGGAGAAAACGTGTTGTGCATTAGCCTGGGCTGCCAAACGTTTACGACAGTACATGCTCAATCACACCACCATGCTAATTTTGAAGATGGATTCGATCAAGTACGTCTTCGAGAAGCAAGCACTCTCGGGCAGGATTGCCAGATGGCAAATGGTGTTGACGGAATATGACATTCAGTACGTTTCCCAGAAGGCCATCAAGGGAAGCGTATTGTCTGAATACCTTGCCGAAAAGCCGATCGAAGATTACCAGCCGATGAAATTTGAATTCCCTGATGAGGATATCATGTTTCTCAAAGCGAAAGATTGCGATGAACCGTTGCCTGACGAGGGGCCAGATAGGAAATCCCAGTAGAAATTGATATTTGACGGGGCGGTTAATTCTTACGGAAGTGACATTGGGGCGATCATCACGACTCCCCATGGATCCCACATCCCGTTCACTGCGAGACTGATGTTTCCGGTCACCAATAACAAAGCGGAGTACGAAGCATGCATCATGGGTCTAGAAGAAGCGATTGATTTGAGAATCAAGAACCTAGACGTATATGGTGACTCAGCGCTTGTGATTAACCAGATTAAAGGGGAATGGGAGACTCGTCAATCGAATTTGGTGCCGTACATGAACTATGCCAGAAGGCTGCTTCCGTTCTTTGATTGAGTGGAACTCCATCATGTTCCCAGAGCGGAGAATCAGATGGCTGATGCCCTAGCCACGTTGGCTTCGATGTATAAAGTCAATTTCTGGAATGAAGCTCTAAGAATTGTCCTTTCTCGTCTTGATAGACCTGCATTCGTCTTTGCGATCGAGGAAGCCTCCGACGGCAAGCCATGGTTCCATGACATCCAGACCTTCCTTATGACTAAGGAGTATCCTGCGGGAACGTCAACCCAGGATAAGAAGACTCTGAGGAGGCTGCCTGGAAATTTTTATCTCAATCCTGATGGAGTTTTTTATAAAAGAAACCACAATCTCATGCTACTCAGATGTGTAGATGAGAAAGAGGCGGGTATGCTCATGGAAGAAGTCCATTAGGGCACATTTGGTACGCACGCCGGCGGGCATGCTATGACGAGAAAGATCCTGAGAGCATGATACTACTGGCTGACGATGGAGTCGGATTGCTTTAAATTCACGAAGAGATGTCATAAATGCCAGAGTTATGGTGATAAAGTTCACGTGCCGCCGTGCCCGTTAAATGTCATGTCCTCCCCGTGGCCGTTCTCTATGTGGGGCATCGACATGATAGGCAAGATCGAGCCCACTGCATCTAATGGTCATCGCTTCATTCTAGTAGCTATCGACTACTTCACCAAGTGGGTGGAGGCAGCCTCATATGCTAATGTGACCAAGTAGGTGGTGGCTAAATTCATAAAGAGGGACATCATCTGTCGTTACGGAATTCCCGAACGAATCATTACTGATAATGGTTCGAATCTGAATAACAAGATGATGAAGGAGCTGTGCCAGAGTTTCAAGATTGAACACCACAACTCATCTCCTTACCGGCCGAAGATGAACGGCGCCGTTGAAGCGGCCAATAAGAACATCAAGAAGATTGTTCAGAAGATGGTTGTGACCTACAAAGATTGGCACGAGATGTTGCCATTTGCATTGCACGGTTATCATACAACGGTACATACATCAACCGGGGTAACTCCTTTCTCCTTAGTGACGGTATGGAAGCTGTCCTACCGTTAGAAGTGGAGATTCCTTCTTTACGAGTTTTGGTTGATGTGAAACTCGATGAGGCATAATGGATTAAGAACCGACTAAACCAACTCAGCCTGATGGACGAGAAGAGGTTAGCATCGATTGCGTATGGTCGTGTGTACCAAAGCCGAATGAAGAAAGCTTATGATAAGAAGGTGCGTCCTAGAAGCTTTCAGACGGGTGATTCAGGCAAAAGTTAGGGATTCGTAAAAGCAAATGATTGCGTTCCGCGTGTGGACTGCATTTTGTTTAGTGGTTTGGAAGACCTGAAGGTCGTTCATCTGAATCAATCTCTTTTGAAGCTGAAGCGTCGGAGAGGTATCGAAGTCGAGTGGGTCATAGAGGGATCAACTCATGGTGTTCGTCTATGCCTCGTTGCCGACATTTGTATATACTGATGTATATTTATGTTTTTATGTTTGCGCGGCTTCCTCATTCCAGGAGCTTGCATCTGTTGTATGAAGGTGAGAAAAATACTTAGAAGGGGGGGTTGAATAAGTAAGACAAATAATCAGAGATTTAAACACAGTTATTTTTATCCTGGTTCGTTGAACACAACTACTCCAGTCCACCCTCTCAAGAGTGATTTGCCTTTCTCAGTCAAGGACTTAATCCACTATTTAATCAAACAAATTACAATAGTAACACCTAAGAACAACTGTTCTTAGTCTTCTCAAGAGCTACTGATCCCAACTGGATCCTCTTAAGGAAAACCTTTTACAATCAATGTAAAACAATTACAAGAGTAAGAATGCTTCTAAAAAGCAGTTATCACAACTGTGATATTTCTCTTAAGTTAAGAATAATGTTATAGCAAAATAAAATTATAAGAGCTTTGAGAGTTTTGCTTTGATGAGTGATTTTTGCAAGTAATTCGTTACTGAAGAAGATTGAGTGGACTTCTTTTTATAGACACTTAGATCCATGAAGTCTTCTCAATGTTGAAGGTTGTGCTGAAAAGCCTGGAGCCTTTTGTCTTTACATTGGAGGCTGTACTGAAAAAGCCTGATGCCTTTTGTCTTCACTTTGCAGAAACTTTCCTTAGAATGGAATGCACAGATAAAACCTTTTTGTCTGTGTTCTTGTGTCTAGCACAAAAGAGGAAAGAGCTGTTAAGATATGCCAACGTACATATTCAAATCTTCTTCACTAAATAAGTTCAGCTTTCAACATTAGAGTCTGAATCTTCAGAATCTCCAAAGTAGAGATCTTCTGGATCTTCAGAGTCTTGGGATGTTCTTCAGATTGTGCTGAATCAGAGTATGTGCAGCTTGTGTGCTTGAGCGTGTAAATCTATCAGAGCAGAGTCTTCTATATCAGATTCTCAATACTTAAGCAGCGCAGTATCTTCAGAGTCTTCTGAAGACTAAGCTTCTGATCTCTCAGAGTCTTCTATTCTTTAGAGGCTCCTGCTTCAGAATCTTCAGTAGACAGCATTCAGATTCTTCTGGGAGCAGTGTTCAGATCTTTATTTAAGATGCTCTTGAACCTTTGAAGCCTTTCATAATATCATTGTTCAGATCCAAATTTGCTCTTTTAAGAATATTTTCTTTAGTACCTGTAGCAAACAGTCTAGAACAAATTTAGAGTATATAATTCTTGAATACAAAATTCATAAGTGTTATCATCAAAACATAGAGATATAACTAAGAAACAATCTGTGTTCTTACAATCTCCCCCTTTTTGATGATGACAAAACATGAGAAATTTTGTTCAATAAAAAGTATGAATTATAACTCCCCTTGAGATTAACAATCTCCCCCTGAAATGAATACTCTAATAAAAGAAAACACTTCCCTTTTTGATTAAGTATATTTCAGATTCAGAGCCTGATGAAAGAGGTTTGACTTTCAGAATCAAATCTTGATGCCAGATAATTATGACTTCCTTCAGTCAGAGCGCCTGGTTATCATCTTGCTTGAATTCTCTTTCAGAGTAAAGGTATCAGAGTAAGATATCAGAGTTATCAGAGTTGATTGAATACTTAGATTTTCTTTGGAAGACCAGGTTCTGGTTGGAAAAGTCTCAGGGTAACTTCAATGAATTATGTCTGATATATCAATGTAATCTGAAAGACTTAAATTCAAAGTAAGTTAATAAAATGTCTGAATTTCAGTTTTAGTAATTGCTTATAGGTTGACCACTCATATTCTCTTTTTCTCCCCCTTTTTGTCATAATCAAAAAGATTTTTAAAGACAGAAAGATACAGAAGAAAAGAAGCATATAGAAGCAAACACATCAACATGCAATTAAACATTCCAAAGTTCACAGTCAAACAGGCAGAAGCCAAAATGCATAACACAACAAAAAGTAAACAACAAAAGCAGTTCATGTGCAAAAACGACAAATAAAACTAAGTCTGGCGAGATGCAATAAGGTTCAGAAGCTCTGTCATTTTGGCAGTTGACTCTTCTTGCTTAGACATCCAGGTCTTGATCTCATCAGTTGTCTTCTCTTGCTTGACCATCCAATCTTTTATATCCTTAACATCATTCACAAGCTCTGTGACCACAGATGAAGAGGGAACAGACACAGTAATAGCAGGGTTCCCTTCAGATTGGTTTTCTTCAGAAGCTTGTTCAACCACATCAGATTCAAGAACTTCTGGAGGAGCAGCTTCCAAAAGTAACACAGGAGGAGGAGGAGGCATGTTCATCAGAGTTACCTTGATTAATTCTGCAAACTTAGTCTTAGCAAGCTTAGAGCATTTAGCTTTCACTTTTAAGGCAGCTTTGTTGAACATCCAGATGAAACGCTTCCAAGCATCATTTGAAACAGTTGGATCCAAACTAGACATGCACACATCCTTGACACGAGTATATTCAGAATCTATCTCCTTTTTGAAAATTTCAAACATAGCATTAACACATGATCCTAGATCTGACTGTTCAGAGGGATTAGGATTAGGAGTGTTAACAGGAGTAGGTTCAGATGGTGTAGGTTCAGATGGTTGTGGTTGAGGTGATGTTGGTTGAGATGTTTGGATGTCAGATTGAGGGAGTTCAGATGGTTGAGGAATGGTTTGTGTTTCAGATGAATTGATTTCAGATGGTTGAGGAATGGTTTGGGTTCCAGATGTTTGAGTTTCAGATGGTTGAATTTGAGATGGCTGTTGTTGAGGTGGAGAGTTTGATGGAGTATGAAACATGGAAATGTTAAGATGTTCCTTCATAACACTTTCAGAACGAGCTTGTTTGAGTGACTCTAATTCAAAATCAGATGAATCAGATGAATCAGAGGATTCATCTGAGTGAACAGATGTTGAAGAAATTATAATTGATTGATTGAGGGGTTCGATATCCAAAATATTGTCAGAAAGATTTGGATCTTCTGATGGAATTGGTTGTTCAGAGTGTTCAGTTTGAATAGTCTCTGGTTGGTTTGGTTCTGAAATGATTGTTTCTGGTTGGAGAGTCTCTAATTGGGGATTCTCTGGTTGTGACATTGCTGGTTGTGGAATTTCTGTTTGAGGAATTTCCGGTTGAATTGTTTCTGTTGGTGGAATTTCTGATTGAAGTGTTTGAGGTTGTGGTTCAGAGGGAATAGGTACAGAAGATGGTTGTGAATGTACTGGTTCAGATGGGGGTGGTTTAGATAAAGGATTTTCAGATTGTTTGGGTGTTGAAGTTCTTTGACTAAGGTTTGGAGAAAGTTGTGGTGATGAAAGGGGTGAATGAACAGCAGGTGTAGGATCAGATGTTAATACCTGATGAATAGTGTCTCTAACCTCTTCCAGAGTGGCTTCTCTAGAACTGATTATGGCTTTCTTTCCTCCTTTCTTCTTCTTCCTTGGAACTTCAGATACTTTCCTTTTCTTCTGAACCGATCCTTCTTCAGCTTTCCTCTTACTACGCCTTTCCTTCATCAGATTGGGCAATTCTTCTCCTGGTTTCTGAACAAAATTAGCAGGAAGAGGAATTCCTTCCTTTAGATATTCTGCAATGTAAATCCAGACAAATTCCTTTGGTTCATCTGCACTGAACATTGGAAAGTCTTCCAAGGGTATCCTTCTGCCTTGGACCTCCTCAGAGTTTATCTTCCTTAGTTTTCCATTCAATTCTGAAATGATTTTCATCCTTTTCAGATTGAGTCCATTTATCTCAGATCCAATGATGTATGACTGATCTTCTGTTATCTTTGCATCTGTCAAATGCTTTACCAGCTTGTTTTCAACGAGGATGTCTGAAATCAGTCTTCCCAGAGGTATCCAAGTTCTAACTTTCCCAGCTTTAACTCTGACCTCTTCTCTAGTCTCTTTGACATGAGTCAGAAGATGACTGAAGATTAGATAGGGCCGATCCACCTTAACATTCTGGCTGATGCAGTACATGAAATACAGATGTTCTGAACTCACATATTCTGGTGAGTTGGATGACTTTCTGTGAAAAATTGTACTCATAAATATCTTTGCCCAGATCCTATAGATAGGTTTCAGATCTTTAACCTTACTTGTTGGTGTTCCAGCTACAGTGATTTCTTCATAAACCTCAGCCATATCAATACGTGAAGAAACAAGGTTTGAAACTCCATCAGGTATAACTGAACAATTGCCTGATCAGTTTCTCAGTAATCACTATCTCCATCCCAAGGACAGATGAGTGAACAAACTTAGGACCAGCGCTAGCGTGAATCCAGAATTCCTTTACAAGAGTTGGGTACACAGGACCCATCAATCTCTCAAAGTATTTCTCCCAGCCTTGAGCTTTAATGGTAGGTGTTAGGTCAAACCCATTTTCCTTTAATGATTCAAGATCAACGAAGCTCTCACACAAAACTTCAAGATCTGCTACTGGAGTAAATAGGGTGCGTTCTGGTTTCTTGTACATTATAGTTTTGTTGGATTTTTCAGCAGTGTTTGATGTAGAAGCCATTGATGAAGCAGAAGATCTTGATTTGGGTTTAGGGTTTTGGTAGAGGTTGAAGAGAGAACAAAAACGCATGAGTGTAGTGAATGTGAAAAGTGTGAAAATAGTGTGATAGGTGGTATTTATAGAGAACAAAAAAAAATCAAGCATTGGGCACAACAAAAGACACATACGCACGTTTGTACAACATTTAATGAAAGTAATCATGTCACATTAAAATTATGACAACTGGGGGGGAAACCAAGAAAAAATGAGATTTTCAAAGCAATACCTCAAACGTCAATTCAGTTGAGCACTCCATCGTTTCAGATACTGAGTGATACGTGTTTGCTTTGTATGTGCATCTGATGTCTCTCAAGAAATGAAACGTTTCCAACTTTCAGATCTTCTGAGTTTGTTAGTTCAGAGTTTCACACAAATAAATTAAATAAAGATAAATGAACAATTAGTCAGATGAAATACTTCAGATCATTAAACATTTTGCATCTGAGAAGTTTCCTCTGATAAATATTACTCTGGACAAAAATCCATACAGATATTTTTCAGAATGAACTTAAATCTATCTTCAGCAAGGGGTTTTGTGAAAATATCAGCCCATTGATGATCTGTATCAACAAAGGCTAGATTGATTACACCCTTTTGAACATAGTCTCTGATGAAGTGATGTTTAATTTCTATATGTTTAGCCTTAGAATGCAAGATTGGATTTTTTGACAAACATATAGCAGAAGTATTATCATAGAAGATAGAAAGATTACTCTCATAGATCTGATAATCTTCTAATTGACTCTTCATCCAGAGCATCTGCGTACAACATCCAATAGCAGCAATGTATTCTGCCTCTGTAGTTGATAGTGCAATAGTGGGTTGCTTCTTGCTGTACCATGAGATCAGATGACTTCCAAGAAACTGACAGCTTCCAGAAGTGCTTTTACGTTCAACTCTGTCTCCAGCATAATCAGCATCACAAAATCCAACTAATGAAAATTCATCAGATCTTCTGTAACACAGACCCATGTTAGTAGTACCTTTCAGATACCTTAGAATCCTCTTAACAGCTGTTAAGTGTGAGTCTCTAGGATCTGATTGGAATCTTGCACATAAGCAGACACTAAACAGAATATCTGGTCTAGAAGCAGTCTAGTATAGAAGAGATCCTATCATACCTCTGTAGAGTTTCTGATCTACCTTCTTACTTACCTCTTCCTTACCTAGAGTGCTTGTAGGGTGCATTGGAGTCTTTGCCATTTTACTATCAACCATGTTGAACTTCTTCAGAAGCTCTTTAACATATTTGGTTTGATGTATGTAGGTGCACTCTGGAGTCTGATTGACTTGGATTCCCAAAAAGAATCTCAATTCTCCCATCATGCTCATTTCAAACTCTTCCTGCATACATTTAGCAAACTCCTTTCCAAGCGTAATATTTGTTGATCCAAAAATAATATCATCTACATAAATTTGACAAATCAACAAATCTTTCTCAACAGTTTTACAGAATAAAGTTGTATCCACTTTTCCTCTGATAAAGTTCTTCTTCAGAAGGAAATTGCTCAACCTCTCATACCAAGCTCTGGGAGCTTGTTTTAATCCATAAAGAGATTTTTTTAGTTTAAAAACATGATCTGGAAAGTTTTCACTTTCAAAACCAGGAGGTTGGTGGACATATACTTCCTCTTCTATAATACCATTAAGAAAGACACTTTTAACATCCATCTGATACAGAGTGATGTTATTCTGTGCAGAAAATGAAATAAGAAGACGTATAGATTCTAACCTTGCCACTAGAGCATATGTCTCAGTGTAATCAATACCTTCTTGTTGACTGTATCCTTGAGCAACCAGCCTTGCCTTATTCCTTTCAACTTCACCCTTTTCATTCAACTTATTCCTGAAGACCCATTTTGTTCCAATAACATTGAATCCTTTAGGTCTAGGAACCAGATCCCAAACTTCATTTCTGGTGAATTGATTTAGCTCTTCTTGCATGGCAATAATCCATTCACTATCTTTCAGAGCCTCATCCACAGATGTTGGTTCAATTATTGACACTAAGCCAAACAATGAAGATTCAGATGTTCTGAGATAGGATCTTGTCCTGATTGGATCATCTTTCTTTCCAATAATCACATCTTCTGGGTGAGATGCCTTGATTCTGGAAGAAGATCCTCTGACATTTGATCTTTCAGAAATGTGTAAGTTGTCCAATTGAGAAGATAGGTGAATAGCATTTAGAGTTGCTTCAGATTCCTTTTCTTTAGCCTTTTCTGCCTCTGATCCTTCAGAGTCTGTGAGAATCACTTCTCTATCTGCAGAATTCTCAAACTGCTTTGGCTTTTCAAAGCCAAGCTTATCATCAAATCTTACATGAATAGATTCTTCCACAATCTGTGTTTCAGTATTAAATACTCTGTAGCCTTTAGAGCGTTCAGAATAACCAAGCATGAAACACTTCTGTGCTTTGGAATCAAACTTGTTAAGATTTTCTTTAGTGTTAAGTATATAACAAGTACATCCAAAAGGATGAAAATATGAAATGTTAGGCTTTCTGTTCTTCCACAGTTCATATGGAGTCTTTTTCAGAAGAGGTCTTACAGACACTCTGTTCTGAATATAACAGGCTGTGTTGATTGCTTCTGCCCAAAAGTGTTTTGCTAGATTTGTCTCATTGATCATGGTTCTGGCCATTTCTTGTAGAGTCCTGGTTTTCCTCTCTACAACCCCATTTTGTTGTGGAGTTCTAGGACAGGAAAAATCATGAGCAATGCCATTTTCAGAAAAATATTTTTCAAAATATTTATTTTCAAATTCACCCCCATGATCACTTCTGACTTTTATAATTTTGAAATCTTTTTCAATCTGGACTTGCTTGCAGAAGTCAAAGAACACAGAATGTGACTCGTCCTTGTGTTTTAAGAACTTTACCCATGTCCATCTACTATAGTCATCAACAATGACTAATCCATACTTCTTGCCTCTGATGGATGCAGTTTTCACTGGTCCAAATAGATCAATATGAAGTAGTTCTAGTGGTTTGGAAGTAGAAACAACATTTTTTGATTTAAAAGATGTTTTTGAAAACTTCCCCTTTTGGCATGCTTCACAAAGAGCATCTGAAGTGAACTTCAGATTAGGGAGTCCTCTGACAAGATTAAGTTTATTAATCTGAGATATACGTCTCATATTAATATGGCCCAATCTTCTGTGCCAGACTCATTGCTCTTCATTAACAGACAAGAGGCATTTAACATTTTGAACTTTAAATTCTGAAAGATTTATTTTATAAATGTTGTTTTTCCTCTTACCACTAAATAGGATAGAGCCATCCTTTTGACATATAGCTTTACAACATTTTTGATTAAAGGTAATATCATAACCATTGTCACTTAATTGACTTATGGACAATAAGTTATGTTTTAGGCCTTCAACAAGTAAAACATTAGTTATAGAGGGAAGTTTACCATTTCCAATAGTGCCAGATCCAATGATCTTGCCTTTCTGGTTCCCTCCAAACTTCACGTCACCTCCAGATCTAAGTTCCAGGCTTTGGAACATAGACCTTTCTCCTGTCATGTGTCGTGAGCATCCAGAGTCCAGGTACCATGACTGGCGTCCGGATCTTGCTGCTAAGAACATCTGCAACAGGAATTATTTTGTTTTTAGGTACCCAGATCTTCTTGGGTCCTTTGGGGTTAGTTGGTTTGTAGGTTTGTCTAAACTTCTGTTTTTCAACATAATGTTTATTCTGACTTGCCTTGGGTTTAAACACATAAGTATTCTTCTCAGAGCTTGTGTGTTTAATGTCATTTAAGTGACCAAATTTAAATTGAGAATACAGAGGTGTCTTCTTGATGAAAAGTTTGTCAACAAATTTTGGATTACTTCCAGATGAAGATTCATATCCAATACCTCTTCTGTTGTTCCCACTAACACCATAGATCATAGAAGCCATCTTGCTTCTGTCTATGCTTTTAGTAAGGAATCTCTGAAAGCTAGAGTCATATTTTTCTAAAATGTTTTCACATGACTTAGTCTCAGATTCAGATTCTTGTTGAGTTATTTCAAAGTCATTTTTGATTTTCAGATTAATTTCTTTTTGCTCAACAAGTTCTGTCTTCAGAAGATCAATCTCAGATTCAAGATTGCTTTTCAGCTTCTTGTATTTGAGTTTGATATTGTTATAACTTTTAAGAACTTCTGTTAAAACTTTTATAAGTTCTTCTTTGGTAAGTTTATCCATTACCTCTTCAGCGTCATCATCAGATTCAGAATCTGATTCATATCCTGAGGTTCCTTCCTCTTGATCTTCTGTGCTGGCCATCAGTGCAACATTAGCACATTCTTCTTCTGATTCAGAAGATGAATCAGAATCATCTGAGTCATCCCATGTTGCCATCAGAACCTTCTTCTTTTTGTCAACCTTCTTCTTAGGTTTTTCTCTTTGAAGTTTGGGACAATCATTCTTATAATGCCCAGGTTCTTTGCACTCATAGCATACAACTTCTTTCTTGCCAGATCTTCTGTGCCCAGAAGATTCCTTTCTATGATCAGATTTTCTGAAGTTGTTGAACTTCTTTCCCTTGTGCTTCTAGAGCCTGTTGATCCTTCTGGACAACATGGATAATTCATCTTCTTCTTCAGAAGAAGATCCTTCAGAGCTTTCTTCAATAACCTGCAAAGCTTTAGCAGATTTATTAGATTTTAAAGCAACAGATTTACCTTTTTCTTTCTTCTGAGGTTCATCTTCCTCAAGCTCAATTTCATGGCTCCTCAGTGAGCTGATGAGTTCTTCTAAAGAGATCTTATTCAGATCTTTAGTGTTGCACCCCAAAATTTGCTCAACCTTATTCACTTGGTTTATGTTTCAATATCATTAGCATTTGCATATAGAGTCATGTACATAGGCTAATCATCTGCATAGCATAAGCATAGCAAGTCATTCAACAGGGGACCAATCATTATTCTCATCTCTAGAAGCCTATCAAGAGGTTATTATCCCAATTCAATCTCATTCAAGTCATCAGGAAAGAATTTGAAAGCAAAGAGTTCAGCAGATCAAGCCTTGAGCCCATCTCCTAGCTGAGGGTATCTGAGGGTCAACAAGAGGGTTGTGAGCTGTGAGTTGAAGGCATGGAAAGTATCTAGACATTATGAGAGACTTAGAAAGTCATTTAAAGAAGGAGACAAGTCATTGATGAGAGCACAAGAGCTATAGCTGAAGGCAGTCAACTAGGGTTTCATCTGGGTCAACCCTAGGTCAACCCTAGGTCAATTGACTGATTTAAGGGGCATTCAAGTCTAGTGGAGAGATGTGGGGTTCATCATTGGATATATAAAGAAGGATAGGGAGATATGCCAAGAAGAATTCAAGAGAAATCAAGGAGAAGAGGAGTTTCTAAATTAGGGTTTCTGTGTAAAATCCCCTAGTTTAGGTCAAATTTCCAAGCAAGATAAGTCAAAATGCTAGCTTCAAATGGCTTCTTGGCCAACATGAAACTTGTAGAGGATCTCAAGACCTTTAATTTGAGTGGTGGAAGACATCAAGGAGATTTATAGAACTCAAGTTATGGTCCTTGCAAGTTACAGGTCATCTGAGGTATCTGAAATTTTGTCTGTGAAAGTGACTTGACTTCCAAGCTAGTTTTACCCCTCAAGGAGATTTCAAATGAATTCTTGGTCAACATGAGAATTGTTCCTCATTGTCTTAGCTTTCTAGAATGGTATAGTATGCCTTCATATGATGTGTGGAACTCAACTTATGGTATTGGCAAGCAAAGGGTATTTTGGGCATTTGTGAATTACAGGTCATTTTAACCTATGTCCAAAACTCATACAAGGAGGCCTCAAATGGAAAAACTTACAACATCAAACTTTCTCCAAATGGGATTTTAAGTCTAGAAAGAAGGTCACAAATTGTTGGAAAAGCTCATAACATGAAATTGCATGATTGGTCCAAATTTGAACTAAAATGGCTTATAACTTGAATAAAGTCAAAGTGAAAAATGGTTTGAGAGATTTATAAGTCCAAATGGAGACTTTCAATATATGATTTTGAATGGAAAAGACATTCTAGAGACAATGGTTCAAACACTTTTTTGAGTTTAGAAGGAAAAAGAAAAGTTATTCATGGTTACTTGCATTTGAAGAAACATTTCAAAAATGGATCAAAGTTGGAAGGCAAGGGAAATTGTAAGATGGATCTAGAAAGCTCATTTGAGCCCTATATAAACATGAAATGAAGATTGATCAAGGGTTAGATTCATTTGTCACCAAAATCTCACAAATTCTCTCCATTCTTTCTCATTGCATTTTCACTCCAATTTCACAAATTCTTCACCAATCACCATCAAAATCAACTTCATCATACTGGTTCATCATCATAGATCAGAATTCAACCAAGAACAAGGTGTGATCCATCCATTTTCGAGCACTATAATCATCAACATCAAAATTGCAATTTCCATTGGAACTCAAGATCCAAGGCAAAACTCCTCAAGGTGTTGCATACAGAATCAAGTAGTGCAATTGTAGATCAAGATCCAAGCCTCAAAAGCCTCAGATCCACAAGTTTCATCATCATCCACAAGATTTCACACCAGGTGCATTTTCTCTGCCACAGCTTGATTTAGTTAGTTTAGCATGGTTTTGTTAGTTTAGATATGATGTAGGATGTTAGTAGAGCAATTAGGATGAGTTTGGAGTAGTTTAGTGATGATTGTTAGCAGGTGTACCAAACTGTTAGGATGTAGAACTCGTGGTATAGTGCATTATAATCTTAGGTTGTTAGCGCAGAATAATCACCATTAGTCATAGATTAGATTAGTATAGGTTTGATGGAGAATTATGCTGGTAAGTTGCAGAGTATTTTCATGGAGCAAGAAATTGTTGCGCTCGGGTTGATTGATATGTTGAATTTCAATGGAATCTAAGGCCATAGGCTTGTAGAGGGAGAGATTTAGAGTAAGTTTCATGTTTGTATCGTGTTGTTTCGTGCACTGTGGAGTGAGAACCGAGAGCTTGAAGTGGTGTGTGCATGGAGTTTCATGGTGGAAACCCTAGCTCTCACAGATCCAATGAGGAAGACGAAATCCTGGGCGTTCATTGCTTGTTGGACCCTTGACTCAGAGAGCAATCCTGTGGCTCTCGTTTAATTCTGATTTTGGAGGGAATTAGCTGGGTGCCCTAAACGCACCGTTTCATTAATTGAAACGGGCGGGCCTAAGACTCCATTGATATCCCCACCCCCCAATGCCTGAGCCCAATTCATTTTGCACGTGGAAACCTTTCTATTCTCACCCCCTGCGTTTTTTTGTTATTTTCCTTGTTTCTGAATGGTTCTGGGCCTAATGCCAAAGTGCTACGCACACCCCCCCCGTTTGCTGGCCCAATGGATTATGAACTGAGCGTGTCTTCTATTCAAACCCCCCTCCCTTTATTTCATTATATTCTTTTATTTTCTTTAATTCTTTTATGCATTTTCCAAAATTCATAATAAATAGATAAAAAATCATTTTTAATCCATTCTTTTTACATCATTTTCATTAGAATGTGTAGAAAATTGTCATTAAATAAAATTGCATTTTTATTTTTATTTCATATTTTTCCCATATTTTCTCAATAAATGACATTTTAAATAGTTCATTTCATGCATGATTTTATTAATTTTTGTTCTATTAAATGCTTTCATATTTTTTGTTCATTCTTTTTAGGTTGCTTAGATTAGATATTGAACTTATAGATTCAATTTAGTTCCCATTTTTAGGAATTAATTTTAGGTGCTTAATGTAGGCTTGAACAACATGAACAAATTAGGGTTTTTAGATGATGACTTAGGAAGTTCAATTCATTTCCCTTAGGACTTAGGGTTTAACTAGATTAGTTATGGGACTATAAGGGCTATGGGTAGTTATTAGATCCCTTAGAAAAAGTCAGGATTCCCCTACTGCTATTAATACTCTGTGTATGTCTGATTGACTGGTGTGGTGTGCCCTCTGGGGATTATTGCTTGCTTGCCTGGGTATTGGGATTGTCTGGGGACTTGGGAGAGCTGAAGACTTGAGGTGATGAAGACCATTGGAGATCCAGAGATTGAAGATCAACTGCCAGAGTTGGAGAGGAGGTTCTTGCTAGCAGCTGCTGAGGAGACTAGGGTTTAGGAGCTAGGCAGAGCTCTAGATTAGAAAGCTTGTTTCTCAAACATGGAATGCCTTGTCTGCATCCATCCTTTCTCTATGATTCAGAGTCTCTTTCAAATATCCACCTCCTTCCTTTAGAAGGATCAGTGAATATATTTGAAAGATAGAACTTTTGAGAGGAAACTTTCTGTTTAATGTTAACAGTTGATGAACCACCCTTGGTAGGTAATTAACTGTCTAACATTCATTCACTTCACTCTTGTGACTGATTCCTCATCCTGGAGGTTTGAACTTGAAGAAAAGCCATTGCAGATGGAAGACTGATGATCAAAGCCCTTGCCTGAAGGTCATGAAGATGGAGATTGATGCTTGTTGAAGCTCATGAGTGATTGGAAATTACTTGAAGCCAGATGTTGATTCAGAGCTGCTGATGCTGTTTCTTTTGCTGATGTATTTCATTGTTGATGTATTGATTGGTTTTCCGGACTGTATTGTTTGTTGTTTACCCTGTTGGGTTGAAAGTGAAGTCTGTTCACTTTTGCCTATTGTTTTCTAGGTTTGAGGTTGAGTGGGACTCCCTTGCCTCGCTTGTACTGTTGCATCCATGCATTTTACTGTTTTACTATATATATCTGATATTGTTTCTGTTTCTGCCTATCCCGTAGGATCTCTGTTTCTCTCTGTGCAAGAGAGGAGCATGATAGACACTAGGTCTTAACCCATGCATGATAACATTAGGTTAGTTCGTTTCCCTTCGCAACCGTAGGTTAGAGTTCTGTCTCTTTCTTTCTCAAAACAAACAGAAAAACACATAAAGATTTCAAACACAATAAAAGACACTTCTTCCGTAAAAGAATGTAAACTCATCAAAACGTCATTTTTGTCCGCTGGGACTGTTAATCAGAAAACCCTTTTTCAGAAGGAATAAAATCAATCAAGGCAGACTTGTGTCGTACGTGGCCCGAACTACGTTTGCTCTGATCTTTCATGCCGTGTGAAAGTACGTAGGCATAGGATGCGATATCCTAGCGAGCAACCTTCCCCTCCTTTCCCGTAGGTAGGCGAACTACGTTGACTCTGATTTCTCGTTCCAGACGGGAATACGTAGGCATAAAGTGCGATACTTTGCCGAGTCATTTTGTTTTCATTTTCTTTCCTTTTAACCCTCGACCTATAGTTTAGATAGAATAACAATCCATACCCGAAAACAAGCGTGGATCCCGTCGAGTACGACGGACGTGAGGGGTGCTAATACCTTCCCCTTGCGTAACCGACTCCCGAATCCAGGTTCTGTTTGCGACGACCATACCTTTCCCATGTTGTGCGAGGTTTACTCTGAGCGTTTCCTTTCCCTCCCGTGGGATAAATAACGCACGGTGGCGACTCTTCTGTTCAGCCGGCGCCGATTTTCGCAGTAGCGACATTTAGCCATCTTCAAGGCAGTCACCATTGGTCTCCATCTGGTAGGTAGACTTCTGATGATTTTCTTTACACGATCTGATGTAGAGTATCCCTTGTCTAGAACCTTTAGACCAGCTGTAAGGATCTGGAATCTAGAAAACATAGTTTCTATATTTTCAGATTCTTCCATTTTGAACGCTTCATACTTCTGTATAAGCGCCAGAGCCTTAGTCTCCTTCACTTGAGAATTTCCTTCATGAGTCATTTTAAGTGACTCAAACATTCCATGAGCTGTTTCTCTGTTAGTAATCTTTTCATACTCAATATGAGAGATTGCATTAAGCAATATTGTCCTAGCCTTATGGTGATTTTTGAAATCCTTCTTCTGGACTTTTGTCATTGATTTTCTGTCAACTTTCTTGCCATCCTCATTTGTAGGATGTTCATAGCCATCAATAACCAAGTCCCACAAATCAGCATCATACCCCAGGAAGAAACTTTCTATCCTGTCCTTCCAGTAATCAAATTTTTCTCCATCAAACATGGGAGGCTTTGTGCTGATTCTATCCCCTTCATATTTGTTACAGTTGGATGTAGATGTGTCACCCATAATGACAAACAGATATTTATCAAAGTAACTTTTCTCACTGGATCTTTACTGACACGGTTAAGTGGTAGCACACGCAGAACCGGAGCTCTGATGCCAAATGAAGGTGAGAAAAATACTTAGAAGGGGGGGGGGGGGTTGAATAAGTAAGACAAATAATCAGATATTTAAACACAGTTATTTTTATCCTGGTTCATTGAACACAACTACTCCAGTCCACCCTCTCAAGAGTGATTTGCCTTTCTTAGTCAAGGACTTAATCCACTATTTAATCAAACAGATTACAATAGTAACACCTAAGAACAATTGTTCTTAGTCTTCTCAAGAGCTATTGATCCCAACTGGATCCTCTTAAGGAAAACCTTTTACAATCAATGTAAAACAATTACAAGAGTAAGAATGCTTCTAAAAAGCAGTTATGACAACTGTGATATTTCTCTTAAGTTAAGAACAATGTTATAGCAAAATAAAATTATAAGAGCTTTGAGAGTTTTGCTTTGATGAGTGATTTTTGCAAGTAATTCGTTATTGAAGAAGATTCAGTGGACTTCTTTTTATAGGCACTTAGATCCATGAAGTCTTCTCAACGTTGAAGGCTGTGATGAAAAGCCTGGAGCCTTTTGTCTTTACATTGGAGGCTGTGCTGAAAAAGCCTGATGCCTTTTGTCTTCACTTTGCAGAAACTTTCCTTAGAATGGAATGCACAGATAAAACCTTTTTGTCTGTGTTCTTGTGTCTAGCACAAAAGAGGAAAGAGCTGTTGAGATATGCCAACGTACATATTCAAATCTTCTTCACTAAATAAGTTCAGCTTTCAACATTAGAGTCTGAATCTTCAGAATCTCCAAAGTAGAGATCTTCTGGATCTTCAGAGTCTTGGGATGTTCTTCAGATTGTGCTGAATCAAAGTATGTGCAGCTTGTGTGTTTGAGCGTGTAAATCTATCAGAGCAGAGTCTTCTATATCAGATTCTCAATACTTAAGCAGCGCAGTATCTTCAGAGTCTTCTGATGACTAAGCTTCTGATCTCTCAGAGTCTTCTATTCTTTAGAGGCTCCTGCTTCAGAATCTTTAGTAGACATCATTCAGATTCTTCTGGGAGCAGCGTCCAGATCTTCATTTAAGATGCTCTTGAACCTTTGAAGTCTTTCATAATATCGTTGTTCAGATCCAAATTTGCTCTTTTAAGAATATTTTCTTTAGTACCTGTAGCAAACAGTCTAAAACAAATTTAGAGTATATAATTCTTGAATACAAAATTCATAAGTGTTATCATCAAAACATAGAGATATAACTAAGAAAGATTCTGTGTTCTTACATTGTAGAACATTTTTACCCATTCAGGGGTTCGTTATCAATAAAATGTATACTATTCAGCAATTATGTTTGTCTGTTTAGCATTTACCTGTTTTGTTTGCGAAAAAGAACGCCGATGTTTTTGATAAAATGTGCATACATAAACTTAATGGCCTAGGCCACTGATTGTTGAAACAATGAATTACTTGAACATTGTCACAAGATGATAACCTTGATAGGTCCCTTTGAGAAGGGTGTCTTGTCTGTTGTTTGTGTTGTTGCAGGTGTAGCATATACCAGGCAGTACGCCGTATGCGTTCCCAGGCCGGATGATTCCTTCTTCTCCAACAAAGCTCAGCAACCTCTCCCCACAGAGTCTGAACGTGAGATCGTAAAGCATTGATATGTCTCCCCAGCAAGAGAAGATTCTCTCCCCAATCAGATGTATCTTGAAGGAACGACATCTCCCCAGCTGAGTCATATACTGAAGTGTGCAGCAATTGATAGTTTCAGACTGAAGTCTCCAGGAGGATTGAAATTCCCCACAGAGTCGTACTCTCCCCAATAAGCAGGACGATTCCTTCTTCCCCAGCCGAGTTTGCAGTTCCCCAAGAGAGCCGAGTCCTTGGAAAGCAGTTAGGACCATGATTGGTTTTCCCCAGTAGAGTGTTGAACAGTTGATGCTGTGTTTCCCCACCGGAGTCGTTATCTCCAGGAAGGTTTTGCTGCGAATGCCGTGCAGTTTATTTCTGCGACTGACATCGCTTTCCTCAGCAGGTCCAGGTTCTCGTAAAGCTTTATTCCCCTGCAGCAGTCAACTGAAGTTCGTTTCCTCAGGCGGAATCCGGTTGAAATTGGTGTTCCTCCGCAGAGTCGCCTGCTCAAGATGATTCTTGAATCCCCCAGCGAAAGCCGTTCGAAAGCCGTTTGCCCAAGATGATTCTTGAATTCTCCAGCGAAGGCGCTCGTTTAAGATGATTCTTAAAATCCCCAGTGAAGTCGCAAGAGTTGGTTGCTCAAGTTGACGCTTAGAGTCCCCGGCAGAGTGTTTGCTCAGGATGATTCCTGAAATCTCCAGCAGAGTTATTGGTTCAGGATGATACTTGAAGTCTCTGGCGGAGTTATTTGTCCAAGATGATTCTTGCAGTCCTCAGCAGAGATGATTCACCCAGAATGATTGCTGGATCCCCGAAGCAGAGTTACTTGATAGTTCTCTAGAATCCCCAGCGGAGATGTATCATCCCCAGCAGGTTTCCGAACAGCGAAGTTAAAAATTCCCTTGAAGACTTGATGATTGAAGTCCAACCGTATTGACGAAGCAGTTCTCTTAGCTGATGTGGAGTGCCTGATGGTAGAAGTTTGGATATCCCCAATTGGTTCATGATTGACTGGGAATTCTATTCCTGACTTAGTGATGAAGTTCGGCTGATGCCCAAAAAATTTCTTTGAATGCCCGATGGCACGATGAGTCCCAAGGAATCCTGATTCCTAACGGCATGATCGACCATGTATCACTGGTTACCGCGTGACCAATTCCCCAGCTAGTTGCCGTGCAGCTAATATTTCAGTTTTCGAAGATTTATTCCCATCAGAGTACCGTGTACTTGTGCAGTTAGCAAATTTCCGGGTTTGTTGGTATTCAACCGTCTCGCACCTTGATTGGTTGAGAGCCGTTCGCTTCTCACCTAGTCAGGTCCAAGCCGTTTGAATAGGGGCAGCTGTTGCACCCCAAAATTTGCCCAACTTTTCTTTACCTAGCTTGTGTTTCATTTCATGCACATTAGCATTATCATTTGCATTTCATTGACATGTATGCAGGAGATCAAGAGGTATGATTACCAATCAAGGGCTACACAAGAGTTTGAAGCTATCTAAGAAGCTTATTCAAGTGTTCAAGGGTTGATATCCTTGTCAGAGAAGTTAAAAGATCCTCAGAGAGAGTGGTTGAAACCAAGAGGGTGTGTCTCCTAGCTTGAGAGTTGTGGAAGTCATCAGATGATTCTGAAGCCATGAGGATAGACTTGAGGTCTTGAGAGAGCTCATGATAAGTGTTGAAGATCACTTTGAGGTCTAGGCAGGTCATTGTGCAAGATTAAGAAGACTCAACCATGAGTGGTGCAACTAGGGTTTGACTGGGTCAACCCTAAGTCAACTGATGATTTGGACAAGGTTGAGACCTAACCCAAGATCCATGTGATCATGGATTGATGAATTGAGATGTTATAAGGATGATTCCAATGTCAACTCATCATGATTGAAGAGTTTGAGAAGTTTCAAGCTAGGGTTTCTAAGGCTTGACAGTGTAAAATCCCCTAGTTTGACCTCTATCTTCAAGGCAGTTCAGCTCAAGATGTGATTGTCATCTCATCTTTCCCCCAACATGAATGTTGTAGAGTGTAACACCCTTCTAAACCCCACGGATAATATATGAATAATTAGAGTAAATTTCCATGCATTTACAAAAGGGCATTACACATAACTTTCAAAATATCAAAACCACCTGTCATGCTCATTACTATTTCAATATAAAATTATGCTTTACAAAACTTCAATTTGCATGTAGCAGCGGATTCAATTATACCACAATTTTCATAAAAGAAACATTTGTTTTTATCACATAAAACAACATTACTTAGGCACTAAGACCAACATCATAATACTCCAATGGATATAAACACGTTTATAGAGTACATAATGTATATCTTAAATACAACCGAAGCGATCCCAGTGTTACATGACCAGAGCATGACTCGACCCAACATAATTAAATCACTAAACGGCTACACCAAAAGCGACCTCATAACTACGAGCAATACTACTCCTTGATACCTGCACGATGTCATGTAGGACATCATTCTAGCAGAAGGGTGAGAAATATTATCATAATAACAATGCATATAATTATATATACACAAATACACAAGCACGAAATACATATATTCCACATTTTCTCACCACAATTCATTATAACTCATCATGTTCAATACAACATATATATAATCAAATATGGATAATCACCAAGCATATTCATCATGCACGTATCCATAAATCTCAACATTCCACATGAACATACACATATGATGTTTGCTCACTAATTCACAATTACACATTCACAATTCTCAAACCAACAATTCATGTTCATAAGCATACTTTCATACAATGATCACATATTCACAACTCTCAATTACACAAGTAATGCACATACGCATATTCCACCATTCTCACCATACTTCATCATAACTCATCATATACTTCACAAAGCATATATATATATATATATATATATATATATATATATATATATATATATATATATATATATATATATATATATATATATATGTATATATATATATATATATATATATATATATATATATATATATATATATATGTATATATATATATATATATATATATATATATATATATGTATATATATATATATATATATATATATATATATATATATATATATATATATGTATATATATATATATATATATATATATATATATATATATATATATATATATATATATATATATATATATATATATATATATATATATATATATATATATATATATATATATATATATATATATATATATATATATATATATATATATATATATATATATATATATATATATATATATATATATATATATATATATATATATATATATATATATATATATATATATATATATATATACAAATATGGTCAATCATCAAACATATCCATAGTTCACAATTACACAAGTCATGTACATACACCTATGCATAACTTCATACAACAATCATATATTCATTCCATGAGACTCAATGCAACTCAATGCAACTCATGCCATGTGGTACCAACACTTGTTATCATTTTTCGGTTTTTACACTTAAACCGGGTCCGTTCCCTAGACCGATAACAACAAAAGCCCGTTCCCTAAGCTTTCAAACCCCGCTCTAGGTTTGGAACAAGTCACTAGCCTCCACGAAACTAGCAAACATTGCCTCTTGACTAAATGATGCATATGCAATCAACAACAAAATACACTTAAGACCGATCACACGTCTTAATCCCATGCATTCACATAATTCCTCCAAGAATTAAACAAGATTGCACACACAACATATCATATAATCAAGTATTCATACTTTTCATCAACATATTTGTCAAACAATGCACGCATATCTTACAATATGCTCTCATGCATTAATTCACAATAATCGGATACAACAAATATGCATTCATAATTCAACCTCATTACCTTTTCAAACAATGCACACATATTCACAATATATTCTCATGCATTCTTCACATACAAACAATACGCATATATTTGTCAAAAGACTATATTTCATAATCGATTCCACCATCTAGGATTCACGCCATACGGCTAACCACAGCATATCATATCACAACATGCACAAGCTATACGTTATATAACAAAAGTATTTTGCACAATAACACATCAATCACACACATTCGCGACGGTAAAAATCAACACAACAATATGTTTTCAATTTTCTGCTATAATTGAACCAGGTACAGGCCTCAAAGCCATTTTTTTCTAGAAATATAATCTCGTTAACTTACCAACGCTTCGAACGGGGGTCAAAATCGACTTACGGTTCAAGAGTTATGAATTTTTGAAGTTTTCCGAAAAACCAGAATTTTGCCTAAACACGGCTACAGGATTTTGCATTTTCGCCCGAAAATCCAACCGATTCAATTCTTTTTTCGAAACAAACACATACTCATACTCACCTAACATATGGCAGTGAATTAGAACCATTAAACACGATTTCTACGACGTCCGATTTTCACTCAAATCTCAAACCCTCAATTATCCAAAAATGTCAAAACTCACAAACTCAACCAAATTCAATCAAACGAAATCCAATAATCACGGCTAAACATTACCCGACTAAACTATGCAATTTATTTTGAATTCTAACCGTTCAAAACTCGATTCTATCGATTTAACTCATTTGCCCTAGAAATGGAAAATAGAGAAAAACACCCAACAAATCCAACACAACTCATACATAATCATACACATTGATCAAATAATAATGTTTCTCACCCTTACCTTGATTGGATTGAAGCTTGAAGTTGATTCTTGATGATTTCTCCAAGTTTCCCTCTTCTCTTCTCTTTTCTCCTCTTTCTCTATTCTTTCTCTCCTTTTCTTTCTTTCTTTCTCTTATGTTTCTATCTCTTTTCTTTTCTCTCCAATTTCCCTTATATATCCTTCTATTTTCTTTCCATCATAATTCTTCTCTAAAAAATACCTATCAATTCATTTCTCACAAAATATCTCATCTTATCATTAATTAGAGAATATCTAATAAATCCACATTATTCTACCAAGTAGAATAAATTAATTAAATCCATTAACTCATTTAAATAAATCCAATAATTTATTTAAATCAGATAAATCACATAAACCAATTAATTAGCACAGTTAATCACTTATTGAAAAATTGGGCTGTTACAACCCTCCCCCACTTTAGGAATTTTCGTCCTCGAAAATGTTACCTGATTCAAATAACTCTGGATACGACTCTCGCATCCTAATCTCCCAACTACCTCCACCAAAGGAATCTCTATACCTCGAAGTTGCTTCTCGTTCATCAACCTGAACTGGCAATGTCTCAACAATCAAATCCTCTCTCACTCGTACACTATCCATCTGAATCAATGCACTTCCTCAACTTAGACACATGAACACATCATGCAATTCCCACAAGCGACAGCAGTAAAACAATCTAACATGCTATTTTCTCCATGCTTCCGCTGCGCCACTCTGATACATATCAACAAAACACAGTGGGTGCTTCCGAGACCTCAAGCTCGATCGACACCGATTACTATTGTAACTCTCGAAACATGTCTTTTCTTGGGTCCTTTTAATCATTCTAGTCGTCTCTTGCACAATATCAGGTCCGAGTACAACACTCTCGCCTGACACACATCAACACAAAGGATTCCTACACCTCTTACCGTACAAAGCCTCATACAATGTCATTCTGATACTAGAATGATCATTGTCATTGTAGGTAATTCAAGCAACGATAGTTAACTATCCCACGATCCACCTTGATCCAACACACAAGCTCTCCACAAATCCCGTACATACTAGATAGTTCTCTTTGTCTGTCCATTCCGTCCACGGATGCTAGACAAAGTTCAACTTCAACATGACACCCAAAGCGTCTACAACTTTCTCAAAATCTCAACGAAAATTCAGATTCCCATCTGACACAATATTCGACGGTAACCCATACTACCCCGCAATTTCCTCACTATACCTCTTAGCTAGCTTCAGCATAGAATGATTCATCCTCATTAGTAAGAAGTGAGTTAATCTTGACAATCCATTCATAACCACCCAAGTCGAATCATATCCCTTCATATTTCTTCGGAAAACCCGACACAAAATCCATGGGAATACTATCCCATACCATTTAGAAATATTCAACAGTTGTATCAGGTCCAACAACCTCTGATGTTCACACTTCGACTTCCGATAAGTCAAACCAGCACATACCACTTCAACTACTTCTCTCTCCATCTATCTCAATGTTCTTCTTCCAGAGTACTCTTATCCAACTCACACTATTTGGAACACACACTCCATCATGACATCTCATGGTACCATTCTCATTAATCCGAAAATTAGCTCTTCGACTTAAATTCATTAAATTCAATCAATCTATTAACTCAAATTAGAACTTCGACTTCTTCGAATCTTATCAAGAATACCTATAGTCAGTCTCAAGATACAAAGCTCAACTCCCTAAGATATTTCCTTCACAGACCAAACTCATATCCCGAATTTTCTTCATCAGTTCTAACTCATTACCATCATCATTGGTATATACAGAAATTTCCAATTCGATACCTCTGCTACCACTTGGTCTCACTCGAATGGTAATTCAACCCAAAACCATACTCCTTCAAAAGTCCCTATTTATTTCCTCTGCACCATATTCAACTCTTTTTCAAATCAACAAATACCTTAAGTTCTTAAGATCACCAACTATCTCAAATCTCAACTAAACAATTGAGGCTTCCAAACTCCGGCACAAACACGCAACAGCAACCAACTCCAATTACTTGTCAGATAATTCCCTTATGTACTTTAAGTTGCCTTAAAGCATAACCAAAACTCGCTGATGTTGTACTTAACATATCCCCCAATCATATCAACCAAACATCATAAAACACAACAATTTGTTCTGTCGGATTCGGAAAAACCAATACACGAGCTGTTGACAGCTTTCCTAACAATTCCTTAAACTTTCTTCACAGTAGAGTATTACTAATTCTTCTCCGACACTGATAACTCAAGTTCCCGATGCTTAACATGATCCTCTATACTCTTCGAGTATATCCAAATATCATTGGTTACCCAACCATTGACTCACTCAATTAAGTATGGAGAATCCCATGCCAAACGGACACTCAATTTGTGAGTCATGGCGGAAATACAAACCGCACTTACTACAACAACCAAACATATTTCATCAATAAATACTTAATTCCATGTCACTACTTCACCATCACATAAAACATTGTAATACTTCCCGCGCTTCTAATCTTGCGTCATTCCGAGTTACGGTTCTCCCGTTACGACAAAAATACGAAAACAACATTTCCACACTTAGAAGGCCATTCAACACATCTTCAACTCTTGAAATGTTTAAAGGTCTAATTATACCAATATAGTATCCCACACCTTACTTCCTTTAATAATCACCAGAAGTCACTATCCACCCTTTATATACTTGACTTCACAATCTGTTGCCACAACACACACACTAGACACAAGTCTCAAAACTACTCAATCAGTTTAATTCCTTGACTATCCAAATAGACATACAATATAGAGCTCTTAATATCGGACTAGTTCCCGTAACTAAGTCAATCACAACTCCACTTCACGTCCTGGCTGTATATCACTATCTTGTCAGAATAACTTCCAGACAACCACAATTAATCGGCAAACCGCCAACTTCCCACTTTCGTTAACACTCAAAATTTCCATCAAAATGAAACATCTCATCACTGTCCTGCGCCGACTCATCAAAACAATTCTTCAGCACTTGGCCGAATCATAATAACAATGCATATAATTATATATACACAAATACACAAGCACGAAATACATATATTCCACATTTTCTCACCACAATTCATTATAACTCATCATGTACAATACAACATATATATAATCAAATATGGATAATCACCAAGCATATTCATCATGCACGTATCCATAAATCTCAACATTCCACATGAACATACACATATTATGTTTACTCACTAATTCACAATTACACATTCACAATTCTCAAACCAACAATTCATGTTCATAAGCATACTTTCATACAATGATCACATATTCACAACTCTCAATTACACAAGTAATGCACATACGCATATTCCACCATTCTCACCATACTTCATCATAACTCATCATATACTTCACAAAGCATAAATATATATATATATATATATATATATATATATATATATATATATATATATATATATATATATATATATATATATATATATATATATATATATATATATATATATATATATATATATATATACAAATATGGTCAATCATCAAACATATCCATAGTTCACAATTACACAAGTCATGTACATACACCTATGCATAACTTCATACAACAATCATATATTCATTCCATGAGACTCAATGCAACTCAATGCAACTCATGCCATGTGGTACCAACACTTGTTATCATTTTTCGGTTTTTACACTTAAACCGGGTCCGTTCCCTAGACCGATAACAACAAAAGCCCGTTCCCTAAGCTTTCAAACCCCGCTCTAGGTTTGGGACAAGTCACTAGCCTCCACGAAACTAGCAAACATTGCCTCTTGACTAAATGATGCATATGCAATCAACAACAAAATGCACTTAAGACCGATCACACATCTTAATCCCATGCATTCACATAATTCCTCCCTTCAAGAATTAAACAACATTGCACACACAACATATCATATAATCAAGTATTCATACTTTTCATCAACATATTTGTCAAACAATGCACGCATATCTTACAATATGCTCTCATGCATTAATTCACAATAATCGGATACAACAAATATGCATTCATAATTCAACCTCATTACCTTTTCAAACAATGCACACATATTCACAATATATTCTCATGCATTCTTCACATACAAACAATACGCATATATTTGTCAAAAGACTATATTTCATAATCGATTCCACCATCTAGGATTCACGCCATACGGCTACCCATAGCATATCATATCACAACATGCACAAGCTATACGTTATATAACAAAAGTATTTTGCACAATAACACATCAATCACACACATTCGCGACGGTAAAAATCAACACAACAATATGTTTTCAATTTTCTGCTATAATTGAACTAGGTACAGGCCTCAAAGCCATTTTTTCTAGAAAGATAATCTTGTTAACTTACCAACACTTCGAACAGGGGTCAAAACCGACTTACGGTTCAAGAGTTATGAATTTTTGAAGTTTTCCGAAAAACCAGAATTTTGCCTAAACACGGCTACGGGATTTTGCATTTTCGCCTGAAAATCCGACCGATTCAATTCTTTTTTCGAAACAAACACATACTCATACTCACCTAACATATAGCAGTGAATTAGAACCATTAAACACGATTTCTACGACGTCCGATTTTCACTCAAATCTCAAACCCTCAATTATCCAAAAATGTCAAAACTCACAAACTCAACCAAATTCAATCAAACGAAATCCAATAATCACGGCTAAACATTACCCGACTAAACTATGCAATTTATTTTGAATTCTAACCGTTCAAAACTCGATTCTATCGATTTAACTCATTTGCCCTAGAAATGGAAAATAGAGAAAAACACCCAACAAATCCAACACAACTCATACATAATCATACACATTGATCAAATAATAATGTTTCTCACCCTTACCTTGATTGGATTGAAGCTTGAAGTTGATTCTTGATGATTTCTCCAAGTTTCCCTCTTCTCTTCTCTTTTCTCCTCTTTCTCTATTCTTTCTCTCCTTTTCTTTCTTTCTTTCTCTTATGTTTCTATCTCTTTTCTTTTCTCTCCAATTTCCCTTATATATCCTTCTATTTTCTTTCCATCATAATTCTTCTCTAAAAAATACCTATCAATTCATTTCTCACAAAATATCTCATCTTATCATTAATTAGAGAATATCTAATAAATCCACATTATTCTACCAAGTAGAATAAATTAATTAAATCCATTAACTCATTTAAATAAATCCAATAATTTATTTAAATCAGATAAATCACATAAACCAATTAATTAGCACAGTTAATCACTTATTGAAAAATTGGGCTGTTACAACCCTCCCCCACTTTAGGAATTTTCGTCCTCGAAAATGTTACCTGATTCAAATAACTCTGG